>CM008334.1:898403-909818 GCA_002525835.2 Ipomoea batatas | reverse complement strand
TTTTTTGAGAATAAAGTAAAATCCTCCTAATTCATTTTCTTGCCAAAACTTTTATAGTCAATTAATTAGATATTTTATTGATCAAATAATTCATAAAATTTATATTTATGAAACATAAAATATCAAACCTAGCATTTTGATATTTCTAATTTACGTTTAATTAAGATTTACACACCTTCAACTGAATCGAGTTTTCCATCACTACATAAACATATATTAAATAGGGGATGTTGTAATCCATCTAGCCTTTGTATAGAACCTCGTGATTTTGCGTTAACACTAATTGAGTCGGTTGGACAATTGACTTAATAATTTCAATGTATCAAGTTTGACTTCAAGTGAAAAATTGTCTATTGAGCCGGTCCAAAGCGAACTTTACCTAGAGCACATTCTTATGATTCTTTTCGTAATATTTAAAAAAAAACGCTCTTTGAGTGCTAACTTAAGATAGTAACATGTCACCCGTGTTGGAATAGTTTTTGTAATCCAAAATAAATTGTAATCGTCTTATTAATAAATATTAAGATCACAAAATTATTAAGTTATAATAGTCTTATTAATAAATATTAATATCAATATTGAATCGTTATTAATGTGAATGAATATTTGGCACACTAAATATTATTCTGCAAGGGTGGTTAACATATCTTATTTAACTATTTCAAATTAAATGTTACTTTTTGATTGTTTTTTTTTTTTGTATATCTCTATAATGGCTATTACATTGCTCCAAATTTAGTGAATTACTCTTAATTTTTTTTAAAAAAATAGTGACATTTTGTCAAAAATATAGTAAGATATAATGGCGCTACGTTACAATCCTCAAAAGCTAATTAATAGTGAACTCCATTTATTTTAAGAGGACCGAGTCCTAAACTAAATGTACATTATTTGTGCACTGAATATACATTATATAATATAATATACATTTAGTACACAAATAATGTGTTATCCCCTGAATACAATGTATATTTTTAATATACTAAAAGTACATTATTTGATAGTATGATTCACACAATAATGATTGGCAGTGTGAAGCGTGGTCGGTATAAGGATTGACTAAATTTGGAATTACAGACTATCAATTTATGTAATACTAGTACAACAGAAACTACACTGCTTGGTAGGTACAGAAGCTATAAGTAGGCAGATTTATGGCACAATACATTCAAGATTTTGTGATGAATCAATATTTATCATATTACGTGGCCGGTTTTAATCTTAGAGTAGTTAAATCTTCATTAATTCACAATAATAATCAAAATGTCAAATATATAAATAGTTTTCATACAAAATATAACACATCCAATATCCAAATATAATACAACATATATATCTACAACATTCATAACAATAATAATAATAATAATAATAATTATTATTATTATTATTATTATTATATAAAAATCGGGGGCGGGGTAATTGACATCCCTATGTCTTGGTTGTTATTTTGCTTTTCAAATTCCTCTTCAATCAAGACAAACAAATATATAGCAGGGATTTTGCAGTAAAAGTAATGTGTATATAAAGATTCATGGAGAAAATTAATTATGGATTGAAACTGCTACAATACTTTCAACATAATTAAAGGATAAATTTGTATACCATAATAATTCATAGACTGGTCAAGTTTACAATTTAAATATAATTAATAAATTAAAACAATCATTGTACCTATAATATATAATCACAAATTATAGAACAATAATTGACCTCTCATACAAATACATACAAATTTGACTAGTGAGACAATGATGAGTAGAAAATTTTTGAAATATTTAACACCAATTAAAATAGTTATAATGAACTATAGCATTGTTCAATTAATCTATTCATTCAATTAAAAAAACATTAAAATATTTATCTTTTGAGCACGACTACAACAACCATAATGAGTTGATAAATGTACCAACTGAATAAGACGAATATATATATATATATATATATATATACATTACCACACAGTAGAATCTCTCTCTCTCCTCTCATACTCACTAATTCAGTGTCATTATGACTGACAGAAAACCAGAAAACAATGGAGTTTCCGGCCACATTCCGGCAGCTTTCGACCCTCGGAAGAAGCCTCCCAGAAACAAATACGCCATGGCTTGTTCCTTTTTAGCTTCACTGGCATCAATCTTGCTTGGTTATGGTAATTTAATTAAGAATTATTTTTATTTCTCGTCACATGACTATTAAGTTATTAATTAGTGCATGTATTTATCTTTAAGTATTATTTTTGCTATATTTAAAGTGATTTTTAATATTTAGTGCATGATTTATGTGTGTTTGAGATATTTGGTTCTGATTAAAGTTTTGATAATGAACAATAAAAGTTTGTTACATTTCTAATTTAAAATTATATGTTTTTTTTTTCCGAATAAAGTCATATCTTTTCATACTTAAGAGTTGAGATATTCAAGTTGGTATGATACAAAATTAAAAATGTGGCATGTTCCAATTATTTAATTTCTACAGAATATTTGATAAAAAGTACTAAATGTTCCAACAAAAGATTATCAATCAATATAATTTTGACTTGGTTAAACAACCAATTTATGAGTATTTCGTTAGTTAATCAATTTTTTGTAATAGTTTATTGTTTCAAAACGCTAAAATTCAAATTTTTCAACAGCTTTTTGAAAAAATAAATTATATCATTAGAGGTTATTTTGCATGTAATTAATCAATACAGATATTGGGGTGATGAGTGGAGCCGTTTTATATATCAAAGATGATCTTAAAATCAACGACGTCCAAGTGGAAATCCTGGCCGGAATACTAAACGTGTACTCTCTCTTTGGATCCGCCGCGGCGGGGCGGACCTCCGACTGGATTGGGCGGCGGTATACCATGGTGGTGGCGTCTGTGAACTTCTTCGTGGGAGCCCTCTTAATGGGCTTCGCCACCAGCTACGGTTTCCTCATGGTGGGCCGTTTCGTCGCCGGCATCGGCGTGGGCTACGCTCTCTTGATTGCTCCGGTTTACACCGCCGAGGTGTCGCCGGCGTCTTCCCGTGGCTTCCTCACCTCCTTCCCTGATCTTTTCATCAACGCCGGTACGTACTATACGTTCATTTTGTGTATTTGTCATTTTCTTAAGCCTCGGATTGTTCGCAAATGTATGGGACAATTCACTACATGCCGAACACACATTTTTGCATGATTGATTAGTGATGACATTTAAAAATATGCCGACTTATTGAATTTTAAAATATGAAAAATCAATCATCATTATGCGGACTATGATGCATGTTCACAATTTTAGAACTCTATATTCAACAATATAGCATAATTTTCGAATCTATATAACAAAATTGTGGGTATAGAATTCAAAAATTGTAAATATTGAGTAATGTAATTTTGTATATTGAAATCTAAAATTGTGAATATAGAATTTTAAAATTACAAATATATATTTCTAAAATTTGTGAACCTAGACTCAAATTCACCTTGCAAGGTGAATCGGTTCATAGCATAATTTACCTTGTTAGGGTATGGTGCAAAGGTGTATTCAATAATTTATGGCCCAAGATCATTAATGAGTAACTAAAACTGGGTCAGAAAAGACGAAGGCTATTGTACAATGTGGAAAAGGACCGTTGAGAGCCAATCTTTATACCACGGTGCACCGTGGATCTTGATATATATGTATGTGTTTTATATTGTGAATTATTTTGTTTTGTGTTATTAAATTTTGTATCTTAAGAGTATGATTTCTGAAATAAATTAGTAATTGTGTCTTATATTATGAATTTGTGTGTCTTGTATTATGAAGTTCTTTGTCTATAAATACAAATTATATACTTAAATCATATTTAGAAAATAAGTAAATAAATAACATGTATATGTGTTATTACAGGTATTTTATTTGGATATGTATCAAACTTTGCATTCGCCAAGCTCCCAAGTCACTTGAGTTGGCGATTCATGCTCGGAGCCGGAGCGATTCCTTCTGTGTTCCTAGGCTTAGGTGTACTCGCCATGCCCGAGTCACCGCGTTGGCTCGTCATGCAGGGTCGACTCGGAGAAGCGCGCCAAGTTCTTAACAGAACTTCCGATTCCCCGGAAGAGGCGCAGCTAAGACTCGCAGATATCAAAGAAGTCGCCGGAATACCGGAAAACGTCAATGACGACGTCGTACCAGTGACGAAACGACCGCGCGGCCCCGGCGAGGGAGTGTGGAGGGAGCTTTTTGTGTCCCCCACGATGGCCGTCCGTCACATATTGCTCACCGGCGTGGGCATTCATTTCTTCCAACAATCGTCCGGAATAGACGCCGTGGTTTTGTACAGTCCGAGGATTTTCGAGAAGGCCGGCGTAACATCCGACAACCACAAACTGCTCTGCACAGTCGCGGTCGGGGCCGTGAAAACGTTGTTCATATTGATAACGGCGTTCACGATGGACAGAATCGGGCGGCGCAAGCTGCTCCTGTCGAGCGTCTGCGGCATGGCGGCGTCAATGCTGCTACTCGCCGTCGCGTTGACCGTCGTTGACCATTCGGACCACAAGGTCCCGTGGGCGGTGGCGCTGAGCATCGCCATGGTCTTATCCTACGTGGCGTCCTTCTCGCTCGGAATGGGGCCCGTTACGTGGGTGTATAGCTCGGAGATATTCCCGTTGAGGCTCCGAGCCACCGGTTGCAGTGTAGGAGTGGCGGTGAACCGCGTGGCAAGCGGAGTGGTCTCCATGACATTTTTGTCCCTGTACAAAGCTATCACCATCGGCGGCGCATTCTTTGTGTACACTGGAATCGCAGTACTTGCGTTCATCTTTTTCTTCACTTTGATCCCGGAGACGAGAGGGAAAACACTGGAAGAAATGGAGACATTGTTTGGGACATTCTTCAAGTGGAGGTCAACGCTGAGAGAGTTAAATGCAAAGAAGAAGATGACTACCAACCACAACAATGCTCATTGTGCTGCCCAACTTCAAATGTCATGCACACATCCTAAATAGCATTTGGTTTGGTGAAATTAAACAGCCTCTTTGGTCGGATGTAATTTCATTGTAATCGCATTCCAATTCGTTTCTTTCCTCATTAGGTGTGGTGAAGTATGGTGTATTTTTTGGGTGTGTTGTGCGTTTTATGATGCTTTGTGCTCAACTGGTTATAGGGTGAAATTTGTCACAGCAACTGGATCCAACGTAACCTCTCAAAATAAGGGGAGTTCCTTGCACAATGTAGTGAACAAAAGTCTAATTGTCGGGCCAAGGTGTGGGGTGCTTGGGGTGGGCGACTCCACCATCTTGTTATAATAAAATTGAGTTATCATGATTTATTCATCAACAAACTGTCGTACAAGAGCGTAGAGGTGCTTGAGGTGGACAATTCTACATTTTTTTGTCACAATAAAAGTGACACAAATAATATACACAATGTTGGGAAAAAAAATCTTATATTTTGTCATAAGTGCCCTTTTTCAAAATCGAAATATCTTTTGTAAAAACTTGTATACCTATCCATTTTGACCTTTCCCACAATTTCCTAACTAAACAACTATTACGAAATGATTTGAGGAAGAAGAAGAAGAATCAGTGGTGTCAAAGAACTAAGAAGTCCATAAAACAATACGAGTAATTTTTTATTGAAAAATCAACAATTTCAATAAGAGCACCGTTATCCGTGCATCTTTTGGGGTTCTTAGTACGGTGAACAATGCCACGTAGGAAAGATAGAGTAAGAGAGAGAAAGTTTTAGAGCATCTGCAAGGCAATGAGTTATTTCAAAAATGTGGACCCACTCATTTTGTTTTTTAGTCTCCACTCACACGTGAGTTCCACAGTTTAATTTTGTAGCTGCGTGTTTCATTGGATGGTGGGGGCGTCCAACATATCTGATATTTACTTCTCTTTTTTTTTTTTCCTTTTTTCTTTTAAAAAATCAGTTTTTTTTTTTATCATCCCTCTCATATTATCTTTCATAATCACACTTACAAAAACTCCTCATAAAAGTGAAATAACTCTACTACTAAGGATGCTCAAAGAACTCATCCCATTCAACAAACAATCTTTCTGTTGCCTCATTTTCTTTTCTTATGTACTTCTTCTCAGGATTCTGCCTTTCTCTTAACTTCTTGGATTCTGCCTTTCTTTCTTTAGCGAATTTACTTTATGCCTTGGAAGGGTCTTTCACAATCAAACATTTTTTGTTCCAGAAAATAACTGAAATCCTGGCCATTTCTAGCAGAGCTTTGCTTAGCTTCACCTTGTCCGTAGTCAGGAAATACGGTTATTCTTAACCCTGCTATTTTACAAATGCAAGATTTCCAGTTGTTGATTGTGATCACTGCTTGGTAGGTACACTAGTATAGATCTCATATTACATGCATTATCCCAGTCTTGAAACTGCTATAGAGGATCAGTCATTATATTCTTCTATTTAGATCTTAGAGCTAAATTTAGCAAACCTTTTATTTATTAGTTTTTATTATTAAATGTTTTTTTTCTTTCATCTAAAGTTTTGTAATATAGACTTTTTTTGAAAAAGTATTATTACAAATTTTATATATATGATACATAGTGCGTGGTAATTTTAGATTGATACCCTTTACTTCTATATATATGGTCTCTACAATATTAGCTAATGAATATGATTTGTTTATATAATATATGAGATTTGATTTGAAAAATATTTTAGAAGTAAATGGTTTAATTTAGAATGATCACCATAGGTAAAAAAAACTTGAAAACTATTTTATTTTTTTTAGATCTTAGGGAGGGCTTCGCCAGATATCTTAAAAAGTTCTGATTACACATAAAATGCGTACTTTTTTTTTTTTAATTATCACTTTTTCTAATTATTTTTGCACTAAAATAAGTTAATTTCTTACCTTTTGAATGATTAATGGCCAAACAATGTTTTTATATGATTTTAAATTTTTAATCCATTATGAAGCATTTTTAGGTCATCTCATATGAAACATTAATTCAGGATTATATTGATAATTGGGGTTGAAATGCATTAGAGGATTTTTAATAGCATTGTTAGTATGGATAACAAATTATCTTGACAAACGCATAGAACAAGTGCATTGGCGCACGCTATTTTGGAGCGAATAAGTTGATTTTACAAATTTTATATAACGGGGGTTCTTTGCACATTGTAGGGAGCAAAAGTCTAACAGTCAGGTTGGGCCCGGCTGGGGCCTGGGGCGCTTTGGGGTGGGCGATTCCACCTTCTTGTTATAATAAAATTGAGTTACCATGATTTACTCCTCAACAAATTGTCTTACAAGAGTGTAGAGGTGCTTGTAGTAGACGATTTTACCTTTTTATCACACAATAAAAGAGACACAAATAATATACACAATGTTGGGAAAAAAATCTTATATTTTGTCATAAGAGCCCTTTTTCAAAATGGAAATATCTTTTCTAAAAACTTGTATACCTACCCATTTTGACCTTTCCTACAATTTCCTAAATTTGTTTGTATATTAATTTACCAATAGTGGTTCAATAAAGGCAAAATAGAACATTAGGATCGGAAAAATATGTAGTAAATATTGTGGTTAATATTATATATCGACCCTTATAATACGCATGCCGGTTTTTAGATTTTTGTGACCTCGTTCTTATAAATAAATGAGGCCCTACTAAAAGTATAGGCGCAATCTTTAAAACCAATACGTAAAACATATGATTTTTACTTCAAGTTATCTCAGCAGATTCATGACTTGAGACGTCATTTGTGCCATTGAGGAAACATAATGGTTTTGCCATGCTTAATTAATTGTAAATTTATTTTTATTTCTAATCAAAAATAAATATTGGGCCCTCTAAAATCGAGGTATTGGACCCTCTAAAAATCGAGGCTCTGTACTGTTGCCCATCTTGCACGTCCTAAAATCCGGCCATGATAATAGGATACCAGTTCAATTTTTGATTGGCTATGATGAAAATGCTAAGAGTCGTAAAGTATTCTTCAAAATATTCAACTCATCCGCATTCAATATGCTTGACCAACCACTTATCAACCTTAAAGATGCGTGGAGCCTATATTACAATTGATTTATATTAGTCATGCTAAATCTATATATTGTCACAACTAGATGTAATCCTAATCTATAATTATAACATAAATATACTAAGAAAAGGTACGGTTGACGTTAGTTACTTTCCATTGCTTAGCCATTTACCCTTATCATCAATTATATTGTTTTGTACTTAGCCTACTATTTTTCTTTTCTTTTTGAGTGACGAGAAAACCTCACAAACTCCAACGGTAAGCATGAAAGTTGCACCCATATATTTAAAGAAGCATTAAATAAAAACGAAAGAAAAGTCGTTAATTAATTTCCTTCAAAAAAAAAATGAATAATGTCGGTGTCACTGTGTGGCAGTGTGATAGTTTATATTTGTCAATACTTATATTTCATAATCAAGTTCAAGAAAACAAATGGTAAAAATAATTAATAAGTAATGATGACAGAGACAATTAGCTCCAAAATGTTGAATTTTTGTTCAGTTTTTTTTTGTTCAGTTTTAAAATGGATGATTGAGTGAATCAGACATGATCATGAATTCATGATTATTGTACTTAAAAAGTAAGATTTTAATTTTTGTTAACAATTTCTTAGTCAGGTCTTTTTGCTGCAATTTATCTCTTCTGTAATCTCTCATTAGAATTTCCTAATTCAGTATAGGTTTATAATTACTTTTTCAATCTATAAAGCACAAAGAGTCGAGGTTCAAACCTACAACCTCCCACACATGAGGGGGAGTAACCTGGTACCACGGGACGGTGAATTTTGTTGGCCGCCAGCGACAGTTACAGACAACGACCCTGCATTTTCCTATTTCTTTGCTATCAATCCAACAAGTCCAATGTAATAATAGATTTTTCTTCTCGTTTTTTGTTTTTTGTTTTTTTTTTTTATTTTTTGTTTTTTACTGAATTGAAAAATGGGTGAGTAGGTGACAAGAAAGTTAACTTAAAAAACAAATTGCGTTATAATACATTTAGATTAAACTAAATTAACCAATTCAACTAATATATTATCAAATCAAACATTTATCACTACCTCAAAATATATAGCTAATAGCAAATACGTAACTTTATTTTATTATCAAGGGCTTATCAGTTATCACTGTACACGGTCGTACCATAATTTATAGCTAATAGAGTAATAGTGAATGTACAATTTTATTTCATGATATTTACATAACAGTCAGCGCCACGTTTGATGACATGATACTAGACCCGATTCTTCGAGCCATCGCCATATATGTGTGTGAATTTGTTTAGTTAGCACCATCACGTGGTAGCACCTGCCTAGGATATGATGTGTAAGTAATAAGGTTAAGCTAGCTTATTAAGTTAATGAATTGAAAATGGGCAAGAAGCTAAGGTGACAAGAAAGTTATGCTTATATATAAATGAATTGGCTTATAGTGTCTAACCGGCCAATAATTACTTAATTCAACTAGAAACATTATAAATCATCTATTTCTTTATAATTTTTCAATACATATAACACCTCAACGTATTAATAAAATGGTGAATAGCTACTGTTAGCATCAAGTTTTCCGGCAATAATGAACTAAAATTAAGTTTTATTTCATAAACGTATTGAATTTTTCTGACTACCTATTACCAATGGGCAATGGGTGTTGGTCAATAAAGTTGGTAAAAAATATAAAATTTTTCCCTTTTTTGGCCAATAACACAAATTTTGACCACAAGCAGGGCAGATTTTAGGGCGTGCAAGATGGGCAACAGCACATGACCTCAAAATTTTGGGGGCCCCTATTCCAATCCTGATTCGAATAGTTAGCTAGTATATGTATTTGCGTCAAAGAATGCTAGAAGGACTTTTTAAATAAAATATTTGCAGTTTGCATTATGTTTAGAATTTTGTTCATAATAAATAAAGTTTGAATTTGTTTCAGCTTTTTTTTTTTTTTTTACATTTTTCTCTTTGCAATTTTTCTTCAATTCGCAATTTATTTATACTTTGATAGGGTCTCACTTATTTACCAGCACATAGACACACAAATAAAAAAACCGGCACTGCCAACAAGAAATGCCAAAATACATTTATATGTAAAAATTTAGCTTACAACTTCTCGGTTATACCATCCCTGCTCAATTGAATTAGTTGAATTGAAACCCCATCGATTTAATATATATATATGCTGATCTAGTAGTTTGTTTAGTTAAATTAAGACCATCAAATGGTTCAATCAACATAGGATATTTAAGCCCGCATATGCAGCTCAGTTAGTCACATTGATAAAGTTAGCGAAGAAAAATCATAAATCAAGTCTCACCCACGACATTTTTTAGCTTGTGCGTAGTAAGCAAAGATCTAACATATGTATTCAACTAAATTACCGTGATTTACATCCTCCAACATATCAGAAAGGAGGATTTAGATATTATATACAATCACAACTTGGCCTGCTTATACACATGCATACAAACTTGACTAGAGAGACAGTGATAAGTAGATAAATTTTATTCCCCCATGCTGTTGCCAGGAAGCAACAACCAGCTGGCTGCAGCACAGAAATAAAGTCAAAAGATCAAGAGCCAATGAGGTCGGTATAAATTTTTTTATGATTATATTTATATATCAATTAACATCACATTTTGATAGTAATTAAAATAACTGAACTTACCCTCCAAACCAATGCCCAACTTTAATTCATTTTCATAATTTAGAGCTAAAATTAAAAATATTCAATTTAAAAAATATGACTCGAAATGTAAATTGGTAAGGGTTGTGCCATGGTGTATTTGGAATTAATTAAAATTAAAAAGTTGAATATTTAAATGACATATGTTAGAGTTAAAAGTGTACTGAGTGAATAGAAAATAATAATTCTTGTACTAAAAGATCTCGAGATCGATTATTGTGACCACCTTTTTCTACTAGTCCATCTCAAAAGGTGACAAAGATGGTCAAAAAATGTGCAATTTTTTTGAAACTTTAATACCAATAATTCTAAACATACTCGTTGAGTTCACACCAAGAAACAGAAATTATGGAAAGACAAATAAAATAATAATAAATATCTCTATCATCCTGTCATCCAATCAAAGTTGAAGTTTCCACGCATACAATTCAACACTGCTGCGTATGCAAGTGTGAAGCCTATCATTATGGGCAACGTACCTATAAACTAATGAAAATGATTTGTAAGGGGAGCAGGATAAATCACAAGTTGGATTCGTATTAATATTTTTTGATCGAATTCGTTACACAAATTTTTTTAATATGATTTTATTAGGTGTAATTGACAAGCTATTACACATAAAATTAATTATTATATACTAAGACTTAAAGTAGTAATTGAAAGTTTTTCTAATCACTCAAAAAAGAATCTATAAAAATATATGTGTATGCCCATTATTTTATGTACATGTCTTTATCTTCAATCGTCAGAAAAATATGTTGTCCATATCGAC
>CM008334.1:801843-815416 GCA_002525835.2 Ipomoea batatas | reverse complement strand
AAAAGAAATGCTCCTAGAACCATAGTATACTTAGTAAACAAGGTCAGACCAAATAATACCTAGATGCTTATACCAGCAGGTATTATATGAATTCCATTTTTGTTAGAATACTTAATCCATAAACTTTCCAACTCTGAAGAATAACTACCAACTACATTATGAAAATAATTGGCCTTCTGTTCCCCCTCCACAAAGCAAATAAACACCAAAAATGACGTCTCAAGAAATGAATGATAACCATGACAAAGCAAGATAGATACAGATTAGCAAAACTATCAAAATTCAACTTACAGGTATGGAAAATATCAAATCTGTCCCTGGACCTGAGATATCCTTCTGCAACACAACAAATGTTCCCCGTCGGCTGCTGTCCTACACTCTTCAAATTTTTTCCTGTCATCGCTGTCGTCCTGGATTTTGAAATCAACTGCTAGTTCTACTTTAGAACCGCCATTACTCACCTGAAAGCTACAACTCACTGGATCCAGCTCGTTCACTTGAAAGCTACAACTCACTGCACCCGATATCTCACTTACAGGCGGCTATGCATTTTATTCACGACTTTAGGAAGCAAATGTCTATCATAATGCCATTAATGGGAGCAATAAGTACAGAGATTCGGTTTTCTAAGATCAACAACAAAATCGGCTTGACAAAACTCGCAATTTAAACCCTCCATAATGTTGTCTTCAACAAATGCTAATACAGTGATACCAAAATCATTAACGAATAATCATAGCATGATTACTCCCGTCATCAGAGTTCAAGGTGGGAAATAGTGACTAATCTAGTCTGCAGCATCATCCACGATCATAGACGTTCTAAGAAATCTAGTCCAGTAGTCCTTCGATCAAACATTTTACCAAACGGTTTCCATGGAAGGCGGCCGCCCAACTAACCTGCACCGCATTTTCTTTTTTTAGATTTTCCACCTTTTACTACTTTAGGATTTCAACAGGTGCTCCCGACATCTGGAAAACATGAGGAATCAAAGTCATCGTCCGGTGGATTGGCGATTTTGGTGTGATTGCTGGGTCCGAAGTGAACAGTGTGTCTGGTAGACTGGTAACGGCAAAATTATTATGTAGACCCGGTCCACACGTTATAGGTCTTGTTTGGTTCTCGGTAGTTAGTTTTTAGCGGTAGCGGATTGTGTTAGCGGTTATTAAATAGCGGATTATTTTATCGGGGTTGATCAGTGGATTGTATTAGCGATTTATAAAAAAGATATTTGATAAAATTAGCTGTTTAGATTAGCGGTTAACATGTAAAATGACCAAAATGATATACATAATATATATATATATATATATATATATATATATATATATATATAAATTAACAATAAATAATAAATAATAAATAACAACAATAATAATAATGTTTTAATTTTTTATTTTTTATTTAAAAGGCAGGGGTGGGGGGTGCGGCTCCCCCTTTGCTATGTGGGATAAGTGGGGAATGGAAGGAGCCTCAAGGCTACATTTTAATTAAGGGTGCGTTTGGAAAGCAGGAAAATGACTTCTGAAAAATGTTTTATGGAAAATGAGTTATTTTCTGGAAAATGACATCATTTTCCGTGTTTGGATGTACTGTGGAAAACAGTCTTTGGGTGTTTGGTTCATTTTCCGGAAAATGAGTGGAAAATTGGTAGAAATGTATAATTATATAATTTTATTATTTTCTTTAAAATATAAAAATATATAAACTAATAATATTTATTATAAATAAATATATAAAAATTTTAAAACAATTTTTTTTTTAAAAAAAAAAGGCCGCTGCTCTGGTTTCTATGAATACAGTGGAGCAAGGCTTTCAATTCTTTGACACAACTTGGTTCTACATAATCTTCAATTCTGTCATATATTAGTTTGCCTGATGCTAATAGAGAATCGAAGTTTTAAACAATGCTGAAGCCGTCCCTCCATGTTGCGCGCTATATTTTCCATTCCGGAAAATGACTTCCGGACAAAAAAAGTCCGGAAGTCATTTTCCGGAAAAAACCCCTCATTTTCCGTGGTCAACGGAAAATGATTTCCGTTGACCACATTTTCTGGGCGTTGCCAAACACCAAAATCCCGAAAAATGATTTCCAGAAATCATTTTCCGGGTAACCAAACACACCCTAAATCAATTTGCCCAGCGCTGGGCAAATTGTAAGTTTAATTTTTTTAAAAAAAATTATATAAGGGTGTTTTGGGGAAAGTATTGCTTTTCCCAAAACGCCAAATACAAAACGTTGCTACTTGCAGCGTTTTGTAACTTGGCGGTTTGGAGCAAATCCGCTGCTCCAAACCGCTATTAACCAAACAAGGTTTTCAGCGTTTTGATCGTGGTCAACAAAACGCTGAAAATGGCGGATCTGTCAATAACCAAACAAGGCCATAAGATGTTCTGATATAAAATACAAAATTTACATAATGAAGGTTTACAATTTGTATATATGTACTAGTTTTACACGGTCATTGCACGAATATGTTAATGCTCAATGTTTATATTTAAATAAATATTTGAAAGTATATATATTATATAGGAGAAGTTTATACATAAGTAATTGAATGTCGAATTTATTTATTTAAATATGTAACTCAAAGTATATGAATCAAATATAATATATGAAATTCATTATAATTGTCACTAAAATAAATGTTTGCAACTTTGTAAAATCGATAGTCTAAATACTTTGTCTAAAAATGATAGTCTAGATAAATACTACTTTTGGTTTGAATTTTTCTAAGTATTCTTAATTCTCTTTTGAATAACATTGTGAATGCTTGGTATTAATCGAGTAGCTTCAAATTATTTTTAATTTTTTTTATGGTATTACTAAAATACTTGGTAAATAAATATATAACATTATTTTATATTAAAACTTTGATATTTAATTACAAGATATTATAAAAATAAGATAATGGGCAATCTAATGAATATCGATTGATAAATTTGAATGTAAAGAATCTTTGCAGAGAAAATAAAGACAATATAACTAATGAAATTATTTCTCTTATTTAATTTAATTTTTTGATAATGAATAACTTTTTCAAATAATGGTACTGTTAACACATAATTCTAAATTAAAGAAACACATATGTATCATTTTTTGTTGGAACTACTAATTTATTTAATATAATAAGACTAAAATAGAGTGAGGAACTTAATTATGCCAAATTTGATTGGGATGAGTTTCGAACCTAAGACCTTTCTTATATTCACAATTTCATTAGATATTCAATAGTATAACACAATTTTTGAATCTATATAACAAAATTGTGAATATAGAGTTCACAAATTATGAATATTGAATAATGTAATTTTGTTTATAGATATTTAAAATTGTGAACATAGAACTTTTAAATTGTGAACATTGACATGGATCCAAGTTGAACATTGACATGCAGAATGCATCCGCATCAGACTCCACCGTCGCTTCTAGCCTCTATGAGATAGAAACCGAGAATGCAGAGGCAAATCACGTAACAAAGCGCCACTCCATTCAGACAAAGGGATGGAGGCAAGGTAAGAACCGAAGAACCATAACCATATGATGTTACTGCAAATCTATACGACCTCTCTTGGGATGAAATGTTTGATGTGGATGGCATATTAGGTGTTTTGAACACTCTCCTCAATGTCCCTCGTGATACAACTAGGTCACTGAAAGATCTCCCCGCACCTCGAGCAGCAAGCTCCTGCAATTGATCTGGGCTTTTTGAACCAAGAAAGGCGAGACAATTCGCGCTTCAACTTGGATGATGTTGGGTTTCTTGACTTCAATTCAGAGCTGGGCATTTGGTGAGAAGCTTGTAAGATATGAAGAAGAGCATGTACGAATCTCATGGAGTGTAAAATAATGATGTGATTATGATCCTCAAACCTTGATTTGGAGCTGTGATTTCTTCTTAAATTTGATGGATATATATGGTTTGAAACTTCTTCTTATTACTCTTTTCTTTTCTTTTTCTTTATATCTTCAGCTAATCTAGTCAACTCCTCCTCCCGAAGCATTTTCATGAGCTCTATATTTTCAGTAGCTAGGAAGTTCAATAGGGCTAAATGCAGGTAAGTGTGTAGGTCAAAACTTTATTACCTAAAATGTTCAATAGGGCTTTTTTTGAGTTCACGAGGAGAGTGCCATTGATGAGTAAAATTTCAATCACATACAACCAAGTAGGGCGATTGAAAATCGTACCTGGTTTATAGAATGTCACGACTCTATTGAATCTTCTTTTCCTAGTGGTTCCAAGTGTTTAGATCAGGTCTACTAGGGTTTTGTATTCTAAACATATTAAAGTTCATTATTTCTCTTCATAATGGGATTCTATCTCTTCGTTAAACAGTTAATAAAATCACAACTAACTGCTCTGATCCTAGCTTTGATATGCTCTAATCCTAGCTATGACATGCTCTGATGTACCGTCAAATGTGAGTCATTAAGAACAAATGAGTTTAGTAGTATAGTGTGTTAATATGTCTAACAACAATATAAAAATAAGTAGTATAGTGTGTTAATATGCTCTGATCATAGCTCTGATATGGTCTGATCCTATATCTGATATGCTCTGATCATATATCTGATATGATCTAATCCTACATTTGATATGATCTGATCATACATATGATATACTTCTTTCCTAGGACATTCGACAGATGGTTTTGAAGTTCTCCAACAGTTCTCCATTTTTTTTATAAACGTTAGAGAACACAGTACAATCAATGGTGCCATTTTCTTAAGAAGGTTGACGAACACAGTACCATCAATGGTGCTTGAAACTCATAATTTTCTTCGTAGAATTTCAGGGCCATTGCAGAATATAATACTCCATTTTCTCCAAAAATATAATATATATAGAAGGATAACGGATTAACCGCTTAAAATATCAAGAAATAAAGAATGAGCCAGATAACAAATTAACCGCTAATATCAAGAAATAAAGAATGGGCCAGTCCATACAAAATAGGCTTAGGGCGAAATAAAGAATAGGCCATGCCCATACAAAATAGGGCTTCAAGAAATAAAGAATGTGTCAGGTCCATACAAAATAGGCTTAAGCCGAAATAAAGAATGGGTCTGGCCATATGCTCTGATCCTATATCTGATATGATCTGATCCTATATCTGAAATGATCTGATCCTATATCTGAAATGATCCTACATCCGATATGCTCTGATCCTACATCTGATATGCTGCTTTCCTAGGACATTCGACAGATGGTTTTGAAGTTCTCCAACAGTTCTCCATTTTTTTTATGAAGGTTGGAGAACACAGTACCATCAATGGTGCTTGAAACCCATAATTTTCTTCGTAGAATTTCAAGGCCCTTCGAGATATTCTATTATGTGTTTTCGAGAAAAAGAAAGAGATTTGTAAAGAAAATGGACAGGAAGGAGAACTTACCCATTCTTCGAAGCGTTCCTCCTCTGATGAATCCTCATTGATCTTCGCCATTGCAGAATATAATACTCCATTTTAAAATATCAAGAAATAAAGAATGAGCAAGATAACGGATTAACCGCTTAAAATATCAAAAAATAAAAAATGGGCTAGGTCCATACAAAATAGGCTTAAGGCGAAATAAAGAATGGGACAGGCCCATACAAAATAGGGCTTCAAGAAATAAAGATTGTGCCAGACATATACGAAATAGGCTTAAGGCGAAATAAAGAATGGGCCAAACCCATACAAAATAGGGCTTCAAGAAATAAAGAATGTGCCAGGCCCATACAAAATATGAAACAAAAGAAAATGATGAAGCTAAGAAAATCAATCCCATGACGGCAAATTATACTGTGCACCGTGGCAATGTGCACCACGTACCTAAATGACGTCGTTTTGAGCATTGTAAACTAATCGTCTGTTTTTTTTGGAAATCATGTTTCCCGTTTCGAGCGGTCTCTGTATTTATGTTAATATTCTGTGTATTTCAAGCAATCATTCTGTGTATTCTAGGCAACCGTTCTGTGTATTATATGCAACCGTTATGTGTATTCATGTTAGTAACACATGTGATTTCATGTTAGTAACACATGTTGTGATGTGTTTGTGCATTCGAATGTTTAGGAGGATGAGTTCTATGTATTTTGTGTAAATATTATGTGTATTCATGTTATTAACACAAGTTGTGATGTGTTTGTGCATTCGAATGTTAGGAGGATGATTTTTGTGTATTTTGCATCAATATTCTGTGTATTATGGGCAAACATTCGGTGTATTCTAGGCAAACGTTCTGTGTATTCTATATAATGATTATGTGTATTATAGATAATGAATTCACTGGAGTCATTCGCGTCCACTAACATTTGTGTATTTTGTGTCAATATTCTGTGTATTCTGAGCAAACATTCTGTGTATTATAGGCAAACGTTCTGTGTATTATAGATAATGAATTCCTTGAGTCATTCCGCGTCTACTAACACCGAAACGACGTCGTTTTACTTACGTGGTGCACATTGCTATGTGCACCGTGGTGCAGGGTATAACGATTGTCCCATGACCTAGGGTGAAAATGAGCATCTAGACATTGATAAACCCAACAAAGCTAAGCGACACATGTAAATCATACATGTACACTTAATATTTATTTATTTATTTCCGGGCACTATAAATTACTTTTATTTCATAGCATGGACATTGATAGTCTTGGGCTTGTTCTGTTATTGGGTTAAATTCATTGGGCTAACGTAATGGAGTTTTGGTTCATTTCACCGCTGGAACATGTGAGATACTACATATTAATTTTTATTATTTATATTTGGAAAAAAAGTCAAATAGATCACCGAACTTATTGTTTTTGTGTAATTGGGCCTATTGAACTTAAAAAGTGTGCAATTCAACCATCAAACAAGCAAAATTTATGTAATTGAACCATTTTTACAAAAATTTTATAGTAAAATCCGATTATATTACTACCATATATGTATTAAAAATGGCATTTTCTTCTACCATATTAGCTGGGAGTCAATATTAAAATATTTTTAACTCAAATTGAATTAAAAAAATTTAGAAAAATGTCCTAATTGCACATATTTTACTCGTTTGATGATTGAATTACACACTTTTTAAGTTCAATGGCTTAATTGCACAAAAGCAATAAGTTCAGTTGCCTATTTGACACTTTTTCATTTATATTTTAGAAATTCGTTAAGCGGTTAAAAAGTAGAAAGTAGAAACGCTCAAAAAGAGTCAGCAGCTGAAGAATCTGAGTCCACAGGCGTCATCGAGATCCGGCCCATATTCAATAGCAGTGAGTTTCTCGTTTCTTACGAGCATCAGCATCTTCAAATCCATATCTTTAGAGCATGTTATAGATCTAAATAAACGTAACTGAGATCTTACACACCTTGGATTTGGTAATTCTTCTTGCTATTCACTTCGTTGTTTGCTTGATACAAATAAGGAAATATATTTAGCTAGTAAGCAAGCTTGCTAGGTCTTTAATGGATTACCTTGATTTTGCGGCTGCTGGATATACTGTATCAGCTTAGTTGTTTTCTTTTCAGGACTTGAATTCATTGTATTACTTATTTGTTTTTGACTAGAATTGAGTGATACAGAGCTCTGAAAGTTGCACTGATAGTTTGTAGAACTGCTAGCACTTAAGCCATGGTAAAGGACACGGAATACTATGAAATCTTGGGGGTCGGGGTGGATGCCACGCCCGCAGAAATTAAGAAAGCATACTATGTCAAGGTGAGATTTCTGCATTTTGTATGACATTTATTTGTTTCTTTGCATTCGTACTTTGTATGACATTTTGTAAGTTTGGAACTTAGTAAATTTGGGACCTTTCTCGTTTTTAGAACTTAGTAAATTTGGGACATATGCAAGAACAACTGTGGTTCTGGTGTAATGCTTGCACATTAAATCATGCCTTGTTCTTTCTACTGCTAGGCAAGGGTAGTACATCCAGATAAAAATCCCGGGGATCCACAAGCTGCTCATAAATTCCAGGTAATTTGGCTATCTGAATTTCTTTTAACTGTTCAGTCATCTATTTAAGTTGTTTTCCTTGGTATTAATTGTGTTCTGGTGGCAAACCCTTTGAAGTAAAATTGAGTTTATTGTGTTCTAAAGTTCTGATATTTCATTCTTACTGCACTTTGGCTTTATTTCCTCTCAAATTACAATGAGGAAATACTTCTTGAGTAAATCTTTGAACCACTTAACATTTACTTTTGCTGCTGATATTTCATTGTTTAAGGTGCTTGGAGAGGCATATCAGGTCCTGAGTGATCCACAGAAACGTGAAACCTATGACAAACACGGGAAAGATGGAGTGCAACAGTAAGTATACATTTTCAGAAATGTAGGGGGAGATCCTAACTAAGTGGTGTTATACTTGTACACTGATCAGTTGCTAGTTTTGGTTTTCAACCTCAGTGCATTTTTGTAAATTTTGCATAACTTGACTGGTCGTCACCCATAAAAAAATTAACACTAGATGTTGCAAATGTTGTTGTAAGGAAATGATCAATGAGAGCCTTCTTTGTCCACTACATATTCTGATCAATTGAGGAATGATTTGTTATATTCGTTTGGGGTTCTTTTTTATTAGGGACACAATGGTGGACCCTGCTGCTGTTTTTGGAATGCTATTTGGGAGTGATTACTTTGAAGACTATGTGGGGCAACTTTTACTGGCTTCTTTGTCAGCTGTTGAAGTAGATGAAGATGAATCTACTCCTCCTGAAGTCCTGAAAAAGAATGTTCAGGATAAATTGAAGGTATGCTTATTTCAACTTTAACCCATGAAAGGTTAGTCATTCTGTATATTTCATTGAAACTCTCTTTGCTCTTGCATACAGGCATTACAGAAGGAAAGGGAAGAGAAGCTTGTAACAATTTTAAAAGATCGTCTTCAACCATATGTTGAAGGCCGTATTGAGGAGTTTGTAAGTTGGTCAACATCAGAAGCACGCCGTCTTTCTCAAGCTGGTATTATGCTTCTGTTTTTTTCAGTACTTAATTTACTTGCATGCAATTGTTACTGTCTAAAGTGTAAACTTCAAGATCCTTGAAATATAATTTCTCTATAGTGTGAAGAACATTATAAACTGTTGGAATGTTTCTAAACACTGAAGTTTTAACTTGACCTTGACCAATTGTTGAGCAGTATTGGCCAACCACCAGCTTGGTAAAATTAGTTTTAAGGTCAAAATTAGTAACGAAAAAAAGAATAATTGCCTTAGAAAAGAAAAAAACTACCACTAATCATAGAATTCCTAACACCACATAATGAAATCTCAATATATTTTCTTGTTCTAGTCAGATTGCAACCCTAGTTCGGTAGTTATAGAAATCTAACGCCACCTAGAAATCTAGAATTCCTACAGAGTGTTGCGTATTTCTATGTCATTTAGATAGAGGAAATATGGGACGACATTGACATTACATGTCCATGTTTGTATCTTGTGTCAAATATTGGTTGATGTTATCATGTTGCTACTTCAACAGCTAATACTACTGATGTATATGAAATGTATGGAACTTAGGTGAGATGTTTAAACCAAATAATTACAATTAGGCTTCTAAACCAAGAATGAGGGCAACCTTTCTCTATTTTCAGTATGCATGCAGCTAATCTCATTCATCACCACTATCAAGCACGTATTGTGTTAGTATATTCTACAGTCCAAAAATTGCAAATAAAGTACCATTTAGTTGACAAGCAAATGTAGGACTCTGTTAACATACAGAAACTGAAATACTAATTAGAATCACATGAATTATATGTTGACCAAGTTTTCTTTGTTTTGGACTCCCTTAATTAGTGAGTTAAAATATCATTTGCTATTTGTCTTGAGTTTCCAACTGAGGAGTACTTACATTTTCCTTTTTCAGCTTTTGGCGAGGCTATGCTACATACTATTGGTTATATTTACAGAAGGCAAGCAGCAAAAGAAATTGGGAAGGATATACGCTTCATGAAGGTGCCATTTTTAGCAGAATGGGTACGAGATAAAGGACACCGCATAAAGTCCCAAGTTGCAGCTGCTTCAGGTGACAATATTAGAATATCTATAATTTTTTGAATTTATGTTGAAGCTTCAAGTGATCACAATCGAATTCCGTGTATTAATGTACAGGTGCCATCTCTTTGCTTCAAATACAAGAGGAAGTGAAGAAGTCAGGTGAGGGAGAGAATAAAGAAGAAGATGTAATCAAAGCTCTAGAGGAAAAGAAAGATGCCATGCTTAATTCCCTTTGGCAGATCAATGTTGTTGATATTGAGACAACTTTGTCTCATGTTTGTCAAGCAGTAAGTAGTTGTTTCTTGTTCATTTCAGATCATAAAATTGCTTGGACTTTCTATTAATTAAGAGCTTCAAGATTCAAAGCAGAAATTGAGCTAGCATAGTCGATGTGTTAGCTTCAAGATGTGTTATTTTCCTTGATCTTCAGGTCCTTAAAGACCCCAGTGCTACAAAGGAGACTCTCAAGATGCGTTCTATGGCAATGAAAAAGTTGGGAACAATTTTTCAAGTAAGTGCTTTTCATTGCATGGAATTTAAACTGTTTTCCTCAGTGTTGCATCCATCTGGAAGATGATAGTTCCTTGAATTTGGTTAATTAAGAACACTGCAGTTCATCTTTTTTACTTTCTGCATCTGGGGGTGTAGATGTTCAAGTTTCAATTCTTTCATCATTGAGAAGCACCATGTTCATGTCCTGTAGAACAAGTATTCATTAATTTTCTGTTGCTCCTCAGGGTGCAAAGACAAATTACTCTAGAGAAAGCAGTCTGCGTCATGAAAGCCCCAAAATTATAGAAGGCGGTTCATCATCCAAGTCAGGCTAATTCTTCATTCTATGGCGTTAATATTTGGTGCTTCAGTGTTTTTGGGTGTGCTGTCGTTGTATATTTTGTTTGTAATTTGTAATGTCTAAATGGTATGGATACTGACAGTTCTTTGATCTTCTTCTTCTTTCTTGAAACTGCACTGAGCCAGGGATTCATTGTATTTGTATGATTCTTCTACTTATAATTATATATTGGATTGTGTACTTAATCTCTTTATTTATTCACTGTGGGATGATAATATAATGGATTCAAGGGACAGTTAATTAATGTCGGTTAAGCAGCCAGGTGCAGGAGGGCGGATTGCTGTACACGTGTCATCGTAATCTTACGTGGCAAGCGGTGGGTTTTTCCCAAATGCAACGTGTGAGGACGCAGTGGCATGAAGTCATGCACTAAAAAGCTAAGGTTGCTCCTTTAAATGGTAGGGAACGAGGAAGCTAAGGGAATATCGATCTCCTCATTTCTGATTTGTATCCAATTAATCCTCTAATAATCTTGTAAAAATGTCTGCTCATGTACGTGACGAGCATGGCAATCCAATTCAGCTAACGGACCAGCATGGAAACCCTGTATACCTCACCGACGAGCGCGGCCGTCCGATGCACCTCACCGGTGTCGCCACCGCCGTTGGCTCCAGCGACGTCGTAGTAACTCATGAGTACGAGACTGCAGTAATCAAACAGCGGCCGGAAGAACCGTACCAACAGCACCAACTTAACCGCTCCGGGAGTTCAAGCTCTAGCTCGGTGAGATTATCACTATTCACCTGCACGGTCTTAGTTTTCTTCTAGTTCGGTAGATAATATTTAGAAACGTTCAAATTTTGACAGCTCTGAAAATTATGTCTAAAGTGGACGGTGATATCTTCACTACCACTACCATAGGTTTTATTATTATTATTATTATTACTTATTTATTGTCCGTATTAATTATTAATTAACTAATAGATGCAAATATGAATATGGTATGTATGTAGTCTGAAGACGACGGGCAAGGCGGAAGAAGAAAGAAGAAAGGGCTGACGGAGAAGATAAAGGAAAAGCTGCCGGGGAAGAACAAAGAACATCAGCACAAGGAGGAGCATGCACACACGGCTACAGCTACAGATACAGTGACCCACGGCGGCGCAACCTTCACTACTACCGGAGGGCATCACCCGGAGAAGAAGAGTGTGGTGGAGAAGATCAAAGAGAAACTGCCTGGCTATCATCACTAATTACTATAAGTAGTTATCTTCAGATGATCATCATATAATAATATAATATATATTATAATAATAGAAATAACATAAAAGTTGTGCTGTTAAGTTAATTATATATTTCTGTGAGTTCTAGGCGTTAATTGCTTTAATTAGTTAGCTACCTAGCTAATTTTTGTGCACGTATAGTAGTAACAAATAAATTAAATATGATTCGTTATCTAACGCTTCAAATAGTTTTAATTAAAAATTTAACTGAACTATAGAATATATATAAATAATAAATTTGAGTGAACCAAAATGTTTCACCCCACAAGCCTGACGAAACTGGACCAAAATGGACTCCAAGCTCTATCATTCATTCATTCGCAAAGTGAAGGTTTTGTGAGGATCGGAGTTAAAATATGGTTGTAACGCACATAATCCCTTCTTTTCTCTCTTCCGTCGTCCTCGTCGGAAAATTCTTCTTCCTCTCAGCGGGAGGCTGGAAATGGAAAAGGGTCGTCGTGGTTGATGATTGATGGCTACCTTTACGCTTCTCTTATCCCTATCCCTATTCATTGTTAATGGCTACCTTTAGGCTTCTCTTATCCCTATTCATTGTTAATTGTATCACCGTTATCCCTGCCGTGAATACAGAAGACCCCGCCACAGCTCTCCCGGCAAAATCTTTTCAACCGTTTATCCCGCAAGATAACTACCTTTTCGACTGCGGCTCCAATTCCTCCACTGTTCTTCCTGGTAACAGAACATTCCAACCCGACAACACGACTACAGAATTCTTGGCTTACGACGGGAAAGACATTCAGGTTTCCGGCGGGGCCGAGGCTAATGCTAATGCTAATGTTAATGCCTCTCCGATTTACCGGTCCGCTAAAGTTTTTGCCACGGATGCCACCTACACTTTTCCGATCACCGCGCCAGGTTGGCATTGGATCCGCCTCCATTTCTTCGCCCTGAACGCCTCCCATTACGACCTGAAGACCGCCAAGTTTACGGTGGAGACCGATAAGTTAGTTCTTCTTCACCAATTCGAGCTTCAGAACGATACGAGTGTGATAATGAAGGAGTTTCTTGTCAACGTGACGGAGGAGCGTTTCCCGTTGAAGTTCAAGCCGAAAGGGACCGTCGCATTCGTTAACGCCATTGAATTCGTCTCCGCCCCTAATCCGCTCATCGGTGAATACGCCACCCTTCTTTTCCCCGTTTCACAGAAATTCGAGCTCTCAACTCACAGCTTTCAGACCGTCTACCGCCTTAACGTGGGCGGCCCGGAAATTCTAACCGATCAAGACTCCTTGCAGAGAATATGGCACCCCGACACTCCATACCTTGACCCTAGGCAAATGGGAAAGAATGTCGCGGTTTCGCCGGCGATCATCTCCTATCCGGAAGTGGGAGGCTCACCGCTGACTGCTCCGCCGTTGGTTTATGCATCGGCGCTAGAACTCGCCGATTCCAAATTGGTGAAACCTAATTTTAACATCACTTGGAGAATGGACGTTAATGTTCATTTCTGGTATCTTATCCGTCTCCATTTCTGCGATATCGTTAGCAAGTCGCTGAATGAGCTGTA
>CM008334.1:718369-732167 GCA_002525835.2 Ipomoea batatas | reverse complement strand
GGGAGCGTGTATTTGGGATTAGTGGATGAAAAAACCAAAATCGCCGTGAAACGAGGAAATCCGCAATCGGAACAAGGCTTCCACGAATTCCAGACGGAAATCCAGATGCTATCCAAACTCCGGCACCGGCACTTAGTATCCCTAATCGGATACTGCGACGAGAACAATGAGATGTGTCTGGTTTATGAATACATGTCCAATGGCCCCTTACGGGACCATCTTTACGGCAAGAATTTACCCTCCCTTTCATGGAAACAACGCCTAGAAATCTGCATCGGAGCCGCCAGGGGACTACATTACCTGCATACAGGCGCGGCGCAGGGGATAATCCACCGGGACGTGAAGAGCACGAACATCTTGCTCGACGAAAAGTTCGTTGCGAAAATGGCGGATTTTGGGCTGTCCAAAAACGCATCTACCGCGCCGGAACAGAATCACGTGAGCACCTCCGTGAAAGGCAGTTTCGGCTACCTGGATCCAGAGTACTTCAGAAAGCAACAGCTAACTGATAAATCCGACGTGTATTCATTCGGAGTAGTACTTTTTGAAGTATTATGTGCACGGCAAGCCATTAATCCACAGCTACCAAGGGATCAGATGAACTTGGCTGAGTGGGCAATGCAATGGAAGAGAAAAGGGTTGCTAGAGAAGATCATTGATCCCACGCTTGTGGGGCATATAAACCCGGAATCAATGAGGAAATTTGCAGAAGCTGCAGAGAAATGCTTAGCAGAATACGGGGTTGATAGGCCTACCATGGGAGATGTGTTGTGGAATCTGGAATATGCATTGCAGCTGCAAGAGGCGTCTGCAATGGGGAAAACCGACGAAGAAAACAAGTCGTTTGCAGCGCCAAATTCCCCAGCTGTGATTTCGCCTTCCACTGCCCCCTCTAACAATCCCTTCAGCCATTTAGCTACTGAGTAGTTTGAAACCAGCAGCCTGTTAGTATTAGCACTGAATTGAAGAGTGAAGAAGCAGCAGCAGCATCTCATCCTTCCTTAGTTACTATGTTAGTTTTATATCTTTAACGTTAGTTAATTCATTAACTTGTACTGGTTTAGTTGTAGGGTTGATCAGATAGATGATTATGAGTCTTGTATTCCTTCATATAGTAGTGTTTATTACTCTTTTTTTTTTTTGGGTTTGGATCTGCTAAGTTGCAAAACAAAACGACCTAAAACATGAAAGAAATGTATGTTTTGAAAACGTTAAGGCCCTATTTGATAAAATAGTTAGCTTATCAACCATTTTGGTCCCATTTGATCACTATTAGCTGTTTTTGAGAAAAAAAAATTATACCAAATAGCTATCAGCTAACCGCAAACACCTTTCTACAGTTAGCTAATATTATCAACTAGTCATACTCTTTAATCTAATCAGCTAATAACCATTTACCAAACATAGCTTAAATCTTAGAGACTTTTCGTGTATATATCTCTACTATCATATGGACCCAGAAGGCAAAAAAGTACCGTACCTATAAGAAAGAAGAGAATGAAGAAAAATGCAAGGACGAAAACACTAATCATGTATCCTTAAACCAACAAGGGTACATTGTTTAAGCACAGGAGAAGTTGAGTCGAGGCTCGTTAAAATGATTAGGAACAAAATGTGATCAACCGAGGTTTCAAGTATAAGTTAAAATTGAAGGGTACAGCCGTACAGGTACAGCACCTAAGGATTAATTCAGGAGTTAAAAAAAAAAAACTAGAACAATCAATACTTTCTTTCCTCCTATAAGGTACAAGAGACTAGTAGATATCATCCTGGAAAATCATATTATTGAACCCGCTGCTTCTTGCTACCATCAGAGTTCCCATCGAGCACAACAAACCCATCCCCATCATCATCGAGTTCTTCCACCTTTCTCTCGGGGTTGGGGTTGGTGTCACACGACTTTCTTTTCTTTCCAGGAGGAATTGCACCGCCTGTTGGAAGAATTTCCAAGTCATCATCCTCGTTGGCATCCAGAGGGGCAGTTTGAGAAGCAGTAGACGAACTTGCCCCGTTGTCATGTGTTGTCTTATTTTTGTTTTCACTCGCCAAAACTGGAGTCCATCCAGATAGAACCATGCCATCAGGATCCTTCTCCTCATCAAACTCTTCCCTGATATAACGAAACATAGAATATCATCCCAGCTAAAATCATCAAAGTTTTCGCAACTTTTAAAGCTCAAACCAACAAGAAAAGTTCACTCAAATCACTAAGCATCAGAATGTACATACATTAAAATGAGAAAATAATCATCCTTTGCTTACAATTGCAACTAAACAAAATTTAATGGAAGCAACAAACCTACCTATGTTTAATGTTGATATTGCAGGTAAGCTCCTGCTGAAGATCCTCAACGGTGATAATGGTACCACCATTAACAGGAGGTCGAAGCTCACATAGCACCTAAAAAAGATTGAAATGAATAGAAGCATTTTACTATAACAACATAAAGATAACTCCAAAAACAACAGAGGTCAAGGAAAAAGTAACATACCTTGTCTAGGTTTGCTGCATAATTCTTAACCATTTTTTCATCAAGATCGTCTCCCACTTCATAAAGAAGTGCTGCTCCATTCATTATCAGAGGCAAATTCATGCCAAGCTTTGCTTTCACAATCTTGTCAACAAAATCTCTCAATTTTGCACTATGAGTATTGATCTCAAGTGTCAAAGGAGTCTGTTAACAAGTATAGCACAGGATCAAAATAAAGTTAATATCAAAACGACTTCAGTTAAATATATGCATTTTGCTCATGAATTGAAGTTTATACCTCAGAACACACGTAGCAGGATTTGTTGGGTTCAAATGGCTCGATTGGCATAAGAAGCATTTTTTTGGAAGGATGTTCAAGACAATACGTCATCCTACAAATCAGAATGGCAGTCGTAATACATCAACTTACGTTACCAATTTACCATTATGTTACAAAACTAATAGGCTTGGGATATTTGGAGGTCTACTAAGACTACTTCACCAAGTATTAATATTAAAAGTAGCCAATATTTTCTTACTCATTAAAGAACAGAGAGGAAATGGAAAAAAAATTAATTGTTGCATTTAGCTTCCTCAAGTAAATATCTGGACTGGAGGAATGTGACCCATTTACCACTTATCCAATACAAAATAAGAAATTCAACTTACCTATAGTTTTTCACCTCATTTTGCAGCACCTTAATTGCCTCAANAGGCGGATTGCGGGCTTACCATATTCGCATCAACCGCGCCGGAACAGAATCTAGTGAGCACCTCCGTGAATGGCAGTTTCGGCTATTTTGATCCAGAGTACTTCAGAAAGTAATAGCTAACTGATAAATCCGACGTGTATTCATTCGGAGTAGTACTTTTTGAAGTATTATGTGCACGGCAAGCCATTAATCCACAGCTACCAAGGGACCAGATGAACTTGGCTGAGTGGGCAATGCAATGGAAGAGAAAAGGGTTGTTAGAAAAGATCATTGATCCCACGCTTGTGGGGCATATAAACCCGGAATCAATGAGGAAATTTGCAGAAGCTGCAGAGAAATGCTTAGCAGAATACGGGGTTGATAGGCCTACCATGGGAGATGTGTTGTGGAATCTGGAATATGCATTGCAGCTGCAAGAGGCGTCTGCAATGGGGAAGACCGACGAAGAAAACAAGTCGTTTGCAGCTCCAAATTCCCCGGCTGTGATTTCGCCTTCCACTGCCCCCTCTAACAATCCCTTCAGCCATTTAGCTACTGAGTAGTTTGAAACCAGCAGCCTGTTAGTATTAGCACTGAATTGAAGAGTGAAGAAGCAGCAGCAGCATCTCATCCTTCCTTAGTTACTATGTTAGTTTTATGTCTTTAACGTTAGTTAATTCATTAACTTGTACTGGTTTAGTTGTAGGGTTGATCAGATAGATGATTATGACTCTTGTATTCCTTCCTATAGTACAGTGTTTATTACTCTTTTTTTTTTGGGTTTGGATCCTTCTCTCCTAAGTTGCAAAACAAAACAACCTAAAACATGAAAGAAATGTATGTTTTGAAAACGTTAAGGCCCGATTTGATAAAATAGTTAACTTATCAGGCAATTTTGATCCTATTTAACTACTATTATCAAGAATTATAATGTTATCAATCAGTCATACCCTCTAATCCAATTAGCTAATAGTCATTTACCAAACAGGGCTTAAATCTTGAAACCCTCTAATCCAATCAGCTAATAGTCATTTACCAAACAGGGCTTAAATCTTGAAGAGTTTTCGTGTATATATCCTCTATCATATGGACCCAGAAAGCGAAAAAGCCCCGTACCTATAAGAAAGAAGAGAATGAAGAAAAATGCAAGGACAAAGACACTAATCATGTATCCTTAAACCAACAAGGGTACACTGTTTAAACACTAATCATGTATCCTTAAACCAACAAGGGTACATTGTTTAAGCACAGGAGAAGTTGAGTCGAGGCTCGTTAAAATGATTAGGAACAAAATGTGATCAACCGAGGTTTGAAGTATAAGTTAAAATTGAAGGGTACAGCCGTACAGGTACAGCACCTAAGGATTAATTCAGGAGTTAAAAAAACTAGAACAATCAATACTTTCTTTCCTCCTATAAGGTACAAGAGACTAGTAGATATCATCCTGGAAAATCATATTATTGAACCCGCTGCTTCTTGCTACCATCGGAGTTCCCATCGAGCACAACAAACCCATCCCCATCATCATCGAGTTCTTCCACCTTTCTCTCGGGGTTGGGGTTGGTGTCACACGACTTTCTTTTCTTTCCAGGAGGAATTGCACCGCCTGTTGGAAGAATTTCCAAGTCATCATCCTCGTTGGCATCCAGAGGGGCAGTTTGAGAAGCAGCAGACGAACTTGCCCCGTTGTCATGTGTTGTCTTATTTTTGTTCTCACTCGCCAAAACTGGAGTCCATCCAGATAGAACCATGCCATCGGGATCCTTCTCCTCATCAAACTCTTCCCTGATATAACGAAACATAGAATATCATCAAAGTTTTCGCAACTTTTAAAGCTCAAATAACAAGAAAAGAGTTCACTCAACTAAACAAAATTTAATGGAAGCAACAAACCTATGTTTAATGTTGATATTGCAGGTAAGCTCCTGCTGAAGATCCTCAACGGTGATAATGGTACCACCATTAACAGGAGGTCGAAGCTCACATAGCACCTAAAAAAGATTGAAATGAATAGAAGGATTTTACTATAACAACATAAAGATAACTCCAAAAACAAAAGAGGTAAAGCAAAAAGTAACATACCTTGTCCAGGTTTGCTGCATAATTCTTAACCATTTTTTCATCAAGATCGTCTCCCACTTCATAAAGAAGTGCTGCTCCATTCATTATCAGAGGCAAATTCATGCCAAGCTTTGCTTTCACAATCTTTTCAACAAAATCTCTCAATTTTGCACTATGAGTATTGATCTCAAGTGTCAAAGGAGTCTGTTAACAAGTATAGCACAGGATCAAAATAAAGTTATTATCAAAACGACTTCAGTTAAATATATGCATTTTGCTCATGAATTGAAGTTTATACCTCAGAACACACGTAGCAGGATTTGTTGGGTTCAAATGGCTCGATGGGCATAAGAAGCATTTTTTTGGAAGGATGTTCAAGACAATACGTCATCCTACAAATTAGAATGGCAGTCGTAATACATCAACTTACATTACCAATTTACCATTATGTTACAAAACTAATAGGCTTGGGATATTTGGAGGTCTACAAAGACTACTTCACCAAGTATTAATATTAAAAGTAGCCAATATTTTCTTACTCATTAAAGAACAGAGAGAAAATGGAAAAAAATTAATTGTTGCATTTAGCTTCCTCAAGTAAATAACTGGACTGGAGGAATTTGACCCATTTACCACTTATCCAATACAAAATAAGAAATTCAACTTACCTATAGTTTTTCACGTCATTTTGCAGCACCTTAATTGCCTCGATCACAATCAATCCAGCAATAATAGCATTTGTTGTAGCAACAGCATGCACAATATTGCCAGCAATACCTTTAGATTCAAAAAGGCTATGCAATGGGATACCGAAAGAAGATGCCCGAATATTAGCAGCAGCAGTTACAAATTCCACAGCTAACTGATCATCTTTGTCAAAACTCAAGTTACCGACATCCTGAAGAGAGAGGATAGAGTTTAATAACCGTAAGCATGTAACATAACAGAGTAAATGCCAAACTAGAGGAAATAAAAAACACATACAAAGCCAGGCATCATGTCAAACCTTCGGCCTTTCCGAGAAAAATAGCTTTAGTGCTTCTAGAAATACTAAAGTGTTTTCTTTCAGGCTCCACAGCTCCTGAGGATTTTTAAGACCCAGTAATGTCATTGCAGAAACTGAAGAGGGATCACTGGTTTTTGAATTTCTATCTCCATTTCCATTCTGTTCAGTCTCTTCAGATGATAACACATCTTTAATGCGGATAGGCCTCGGCTTGTTGCGATTCTTCCATGTTTCTTCATTCGACAGAGCTACCTCAATGTTATAACCAAAAACATGATCATATATTCTCTTCCCATACTGTTCGATATCTTCACCTTCTCTACGCTCAAAGACATCTTCCACATTCTCCGATGAACTAGAAGCATCATTAGAACGGACATTTAGATCATTTGCCTGATTCTTGTCCCCAAAAAGCTTTGCAAAAAGCAGATCTTTTGCCCATACAATGCAGTGAACAAACTGAAAATATCAAAATTTGAGTCAAAGCAGATTTTTAAAGGGACAAGTCATACAAAATCATGCAAAGTGGAAGCCTTAAGACAAGCCCAAACTGCTTAATATTCAACAGCACATAATAATCATGTCAGAAATAGAATGAGCCCACAACTATACTCCCAACATGATAGTAACACCAAATAGAGTAGAGTACTTGAACAAGCAAACCGATTTGCTGTGCAGAACCCAATTTTGTTTAACGAGAATAGCTTTCTGGAGAAAAGATGTCACCAATACCTTTGAAGGAGTACTTGTAATCGTGCACACAGGGTAACTCTTAGGAGCTGGTTTAGGCTGGCACTCATAGCATTCTGTTTTTCCTTTCACATGCACAGTAACCTGGTAGGAACAAGAGGCAAAACCACATACATATTATTGACAAGCAGACAGGAATATGTGCATGTGTCTGGAAGAAAAAGAGAAATGCTCCTTTTTAACCTGAAGGTTCTGTTATCTATTGTTGGAAGCACTTATGCTGCTTTTGGCAATTACAAGAGCATACCTATTTAGACAAATACTTCAACAATTTTCACTTGTTCTTTATTATGTTTGGATAAGCTTATGACTCTTGAAAATCATTTTTAGGTTATTTTCACAAACTATTTCATCGGGCTTATTTAAATAAGTTGAAAGAAAAAACTTTCGAAGACCAGATAAAAGGGAAAATCCTTATAAGTTTTGAGCTTATTAAAAATCATAAATTAAAAAGTATTTATCGTCAAAGCACTCAGTTAAAGCTGTTTATCCAAACTGGCCCATAACATCATAATCAGTTTCCCTATTTACACATCGTCAAAAACTTTCATCTTACCCTAATCAGAAAGATTGATGGTGGTTACGTATAAATCTCAAGAAAATAAGTTACCAAACACCCGTGAATAATGAATAATCTATAAGGTGGCAACAGTACCTGTCCAAGGAATCCAGTTGTCCCACTCTCAACCAATGGAACGCCAGCTGCCAAGCAAAGGCGGTTCACATGTCGCCTAGCATCTAAATTGTCAAGCCCATTTAGAACAACATTGAATTCCTTGAAGAAATCGACACCGAAGTTGGGATCTTTAACATTTGCATGGTAAGGTTCAATTTTTATTCCAGGCCTAAATTTTAAGACAGCTTCCCTAGCAACCTGGGTAAGATTTTGAGAAAGCATTATAACCGGAGAATTTTGAATATGCCAAAATATTGCAACTTAAGATATGAGAAGAAACTCACTTTGGCTTTAGATTGCCCGACATGAGACTGCCGGAACAAAAACTGTCTGTTTAAGTTGCTTACTTCTATTGTGTCCATGTCAACCTGCAAAGTAGTACAATGAACAAATTAAAACCCCAAAAATTAAATAAAAGTGGATCAAATCGTTAATCATTTATATAAACCAAGCTGTAAAGTGTATATATATCTTCTAATATATATATCTACTTGATATCAAAACATAGGTGGAACCCGTCCTGCCAATTGAAGTGTCAAAGACAGCAGTGACAATCAGTCCAATTTTCTCATTTGTCACATAACAACAAAGCATTGCAGATGCCATAGCTCCATTGTTTACATCCATTCCTTATAATTTCATGAAACTACTCCAATCTCATCAGTCACTACTCACTAAGTCCTATCATTTTACATAAATTCTTGTTTTTTTACCTCAAGTATAGAATTTCACTAATTCCCAATCCTAAGATTTAACTTCAACTCTCAGATAACTACCCTTCAACATCCATAAATGGATGAATCTTTAGTTGAGGGGTAATAAAATTCACTTAGACCTAATCAAAGAATCATCTTAAAAAATCACAACTGAGTTTAGCCTGCAAATAAATAAATAAATATAACTTCATGAAAGGAGCAAATTTCAGAAAGCAAAACCATCTAAGGACTAAGGTATGCTTATTTCACTTAGTTTTTCCAGCCCACTCAGCCAGAAAGTGGCTTCGTANCAGACTTGAAATTACCAAGCTCCATCCTCTAATTATGCATATTGTAGAAGAATAATCTTGTATTAATATATGTATATAATTTTTTTGTCTGACCATGTGTTTACCTAACAAGTTAAATATGGTGTGTTTAGTAACCTGATACAACATATTAGCATAAGGCATTTGTCAATAGTTGGGATTTTTAGGAGATTTTACATGTATGATTAGGAAAAAGAAAATCATATGGGAGGGAAAAGGGAAGAAAACAAAACAAAATATGAAAAAAAAAAAAAAAGAAAAAAAAAAGAGCGTAAAACAAGCTGATTTACATGCTCAGTCGGGCGCTTGTTTTGCAGCGCACGCTAACAAATGGGAAGTTATTAAATTTCGCGTGGGTCCCACTATTCTGATAAAATCTCAAGATTTGCAGGAGGTACTCAAAGTTTATCTTTCTCCCACTTCTCTCTTCCAACTTAGCATTGTCATTCTTAAAATTCGTGAAAAATCAACTGATGGGGAAGGTAATACAATCTTTTTTTTTTCTTTTTTATTTGTTTATTTCCATACAAAGAAATTAAAAAATATCGAGAAACGCAAAACTTATAAGAATCTAGACTTATTACGGCCACCATATAACAAAAAATTCGAGCCTAAACTCTATAATGGTGTAATCTCCCGTAAATGTGTAATCCCCCTATAAATATGTCTAATAGAACATATGTAGTTTTGCCTAAAAATAAATTTTGAAGAGGGATCTAATAGGATATATATGGGCCTATGGGGTATTTAGTAAATAATTGTTAGCTGTTAGTTTATTCGGTTAATGGGTTTGATTAGTTGATTGTAGAAAGATGTTTGGTAAATTAGTTGTTAGTTGATATAGTTAATTACTTGTAAAATGATTTTCTCAAAAAGCTACTTTGAGTAACTTTTTGAATTTTAGTATTTTAAAGCAATAAACTGTTACAAAAAGCTAATTAATTAAACACTTATACTGAATGTTTAACCAAGTCAAACAGTTAATAATTATCAAATAAGTCAAAATTGACTGATAAGCTAAGAAGAAGTTTTATCATGATGCGAATGAATTCCTAGACAACTTTCACTTTCTATCATAAAACATATTATATTCAAATTCCTCCAAATGTCAGTTGTCAAATTGGATACTACTGTTGTGCAAGTGACACTTTATTTACAGGAAAAAAAATGCTGATACTTTCAATGCGGTTCTTTCTGTCATGCTATATAAAATACAGATAAAACAGATGATACAATTCACCCAGAACCAAAGTAACCATGTTTAAGGTTATTTCCATCACCAAGAAGCAAGGATTGCCATCCAAGAAATGGAACCATCAATGTTTAGCTCATTGAAATATACCAAAACAGTCTTACAAGTGTCCTCAACTCTCAAGTGTATCAATAAAAAGATTTGGAAAAAAAAAAAAAAAAACAATTTACAGATCAATATTTGCTATAGTACAATGTGCTCCACAGATTTCAAACTTGACTCACCATATGAAGGTGGCCCTCCTTCTTTATCCGATAATGGTTTCAAAACTCGAAGAGATAGTAAGTGCAGCGACAGCAGTTGTTATGCTACAAAATCGTGGAAGAGATGGGACGAGCCAAACTGGTGCTGCCTGTTCTCGGGATCTATGTAATTGAAATCAGCCGGCTCGGGCTCCACAGAAGAAGCTGAAGGAATGTACACGTCGTCTTCCCTCGTTGAGAGAAAATTATGGCTGCCCTCGCACTGTTGCAATCCCAACGTTAGTGAAACTCCATTTCCATTTCCATTTCCAAACCTTTCGAGCTCTGGCATGTGGTAAGCGGATGCTGGATACATGAATCTATTGTGGGCTCCACTTGACTGCAGAACTGTATCGGGAAGAAGACTGCTGTCACCAGTGGCGGGCTTTGCAATTGCAGCCCCTCCTTGATCCCCCGTCTCGTACTGACTATCAGTTTCCACGTGGTCTCCATCTCGGAAAGTGATGCCAATATTTGATTCCACCATTTCTACATTAGGAGCACGATTGGATTTTGGCTGAAACAATTTGCCACTGATGCACGGCTCATCCTCGGGAGAAGTTGCTGGTGGTTGGAAACCTTTTTCCTGTTCATCAAAGGCCTTAGTATCACTTTCTGTTGCTTTTGGTGCAATTTCAGATGAAGAATTAGATTCGAATTCAGCATCAGCAAACTCTTCTTTGTATATTTCTTCAACCATGGGCTTCCATAGTCGCACTCGGGCATTGATGAACCAGTTTGAGACCTGAGCTTATGGAAACATTATGACATCAAGAAAACCGGAAAAGCATAGCAAGTACTCAAGACGTCAATCATTATGGTACATGAATGCATGCAATTAGCATCTTTTTTTCAAGGAAAATTTAAGATTGGCACAGTTTGCCTGGATATGCTAATACTTAAATAATGAAATATGCATACCTGGCCTCTTGTTAGGCCAGTTTGCCTTGCTAGCATCGCTTTATCAGAATCTTTTGGGTAGCTGAAAAAGAAGAACGATTTAGATGAGCTCGAACATGTCTAACAAAATGAACAAAATAAGAATGGTAAGGAAAAGGCTATGAAGTACTAAATACGGAGTAACATTTTTGGACTCACGGGTGAAGAAAGTGCTCAAACAACCAAGCACGCAGGATTGAAACAGAGCTCTCGGGTAGCCCCCTTTGTGGTCTCCAAGCGTGTGGTTGCATCATACCAAGTTGCTGAAGCGCTCTCTGTTGTCTGAGCTGCTGATCCACGTAACGAAGACGAGATATTCCAACCCCTTTATTATTATCTGCTACATCTTGGTCGCCAAGGTTCTTTTGTAGTACTCGAATCTGGCCACTTATTGCATCACGTAAACAGCGGAAATGACGGGAGATTGTCAGAAGTGCAAGAGCTGTGTAAGGTTTAGCTGCCCCTTCACCAGCTACAACGTCAAATGAAGACACCACCATATGCATCTGATGGTAATACTGTCTGTACCTTCTATCAATCTGTGGCAATTAACTGTGTCAGAAGCCTTGAGAAGTACTCAAGCTTGGATAATCAGGTTTTTGGATTCTGCATATTATATTTTGAATAACATTCCCCAACAAAGTGGTTTGGTATAACATGGAAAGAATTATGAATTGAAATGCAAGTGTGTGTCGAGAGAAACTTGGACATTAATCGAAACTGGTAGTTACAAAGAGTTGGATAAGTTTATTTACCTCATCCTGCATAGAGAAAAGCTTTGTAAGTTTGTTTTGCAGTTCCTGCTTGTCATTTGCCGAAAGCTCATTTGGTTCTTGAGGGTTCGAAGATGATCCAGTCACAGGAGGATCTGAGGATTTACAATTTGAATCAGCATCTACTTCATTGGTACCATTTGCCTCCACTTTAGTAGAACCGCGCTCCTTTACAGCTTTCTTGACATTAACTACTTCATCAAGTAATTGTTGAGCAGCTTTCAAGAACTTAGAGTCTGGAAAANAATCTGTGGCAATTAACTGTGTCAGAAGCCTTGAGAAGTACTCAAGCTTGGATTCATCATAATCAGGTAGAGCAGAAGATAAAAAAGTTTTTGGATTCTGCATATTATATTTTCAATAACATTCCCCAACAAGCGCTTTGGTATAACATGGAAAGAATTATGAATTAAAATGCAAGTGTGTCTCGAGAGAAACTTGGACATTAATCGAAACTGGTAGTTACAAAGAGTTGGATAAGTTTATTTACCTCATCCTGCATAGAGAAAAGCTTTGTCAGTTTATTTTGCAGTTCCTGCTTGTCATTTGCCGAAAGCTCATTTGGTTCTTGAGGGTTCGAAGATGATCCAGTCACAGGAGGATCTGAGGATTTACAATTTGAATCAGCATCTACTTCATTGGTACCATTTGCCTCCACTTTAGTAGACCCGCGCTCCTTTACAGCTTTCTTGACATTAACTACTTCATCAAGTAATTGTTGAGCAGCTTTCAAGAACTTAGAGTCTGGGAAAGCCCTCCCAATACTTGGCATCCCATATGGAGAACCATCCATTTTCATCGCGTCATAGCTGCTCGGAAAGCCAGGAAGCAGATACTCCATGGCCCTTGATTGTTTTGCGTGGGAATCATCAATATCTCCAAAAGATCTATTCCCGCCATTGCCTTCCCCCGGAATGGATGGAGGACTCAAGAACGATGTGAAGCCTTGGGAAGGATTCTGACACTGGCTAGGCGCAACTTGAATTCCAGCTGGCATTTGCGTGCCAAGACTAAGGGATAATCCTTGACCCTGCATGCTATGTGCAGTTTGAAGAACATCTAGAGCACCTCCCATGGATTGGTGCATCATTAGCATCTCATTCCTATTATCTTTCCACATACTCAAATCATGTGCCCCAATCTGAGACCCTCTGATGTTTGAAATTCCCTGTTGTGATGATGGGTTGGAGACCGAGGATCCAATAGGCGGAATATCAGTGCAGCCGCGACTTTGCTCCTGAGAGCTCTCAGCAACGGTCTCAGAACATAAACCAGACGAAGACGAATAGTTCATAAACATCATAATATTCCCAGGAACAGCTGGTGCTTCTGAATAAGAGCCAGGCAAAGATTCCCTTGAATACAGAAAAGTCGAGGCATCTTTCTGATTGTTGGAACTGGAAAAATAAGTAGCCATCTTTCCTCTAGGTCAACTCCAAAATTCACCTCACAATCAAAATCAGTTCATCACCTTATAAGTCTTAAAGATTCTGATTACCCAATCATAGCATCCTGCAAATTAGAAATGCCCATAATACATCAACAGTTACCCATTTAACACATGAAAATTAGGACTAAACATTGTATATCAAAGTCACCCATTAACACATGGAAACCTGATTTCTAACCTAGCAGAAATTTTGCAGATAAACCATGTTAAACCCATGGATACAAAGGACTCTGATCAGACCATTTATAACACATAACAAGAATTTTCACAACTGACAGAAATTTCAGGTCAACGTTCTAGAAGGATGGTCTCCTCTTGCATTTGCAAAAAGGAAATTTCATTGTATTTACAGAAAGCTAGAGAAAGTTATGGCTAGATAAATACTCCAGTGGTTCTAAATTTAAGTAACAGCTAAAAATCAGAATCTGAAAGGTTCAATTTCAGCATTCAGCAAAACAAAAG
>CM008334.1:609060-620328 GCA_002525835.2 Ipomoea batatas | reverse complement strand
CAGATTTTTAATCCACTATAGTTCCTTCTGAAATGCAATAATCTTTTTAGCAGAATCAATGATTTACTTGGAAGCATAGGAGAGTGTACGATGAAGGTGAGTCGAGCTCAAAGCCGCCTTTAAGAAATGACCAACATCCGCGTTTTGCAATGACATTTCCAGCACACTTCCATGTGGTGTTATCTGTAGTTAATCTTACTGTTATTACAGCTGAATCTGCTGCACCTTCTATCTTCACCCAACCTGTTCATCAGCTTCTGATCAGTAACTTCCAGCATTTTATTTATTGAGACGATGAAGATGGCAGGCAGAGCACTCAACTGGAGAAACTATAAATGGTGTTGCCTGTAAGATTGTACAGTACAAAGGCTGGTGGAGAACTTGCATCTCTTCTGGTTCCATGACTGAATGAAGTAATGCCCCTGAGAATTCCACCACCATAGAGTGGATCCTCAGGCACTGATTTGCACTGCCATTGTTACACAGATCAGGCTGGAAATAATCCTCCTATATTATGAAAATGCTATTTTCTTACCTCAGTATATGCTGAATAGTCATAAGAAAGCATGCCTGTTACAAGGCATGGCAGAAAGATGTAACCAATTCAAGCAGAAGACATGGAAAAAAACATCATCACAAATAATCATTAAATTAAACACACACTATTTATGTACCACAATATGCAAAAGTAGGAGCTAGGAGAACACACAGACAAAAGAACAAGAAACATGTCATCCTTCCCAGAATCAGCCAACTGTTACAGAGAATCTGTCAACCTTTTAAAAAAAAGACCTGAATGCTTATATGTGACAGTGATCAATCACATAACAACTATATATACAACGTTAACATTCACTTGGAATGTTGGTGGAATATAATTGTTCCTTTCACATATATTAAAGCCCAGAAATGAGTCTATTTTGAACACTGGGTTGTCTTGCAACTCTCAGCAAACAAAAATTAAAGTTACATTCATAGGACATATATAGCAGCAGCGTGAGGTCTTGTTTGGCAAATTAAATGTCTATGGAATCTTCTTCTGCTTCCTAGCTAGCTAGCTTTCACGATTCCTGGCTAAACGAATCTTGGAATAAAGATTCCTGGTTCTGACAGAGAGTAGGACATCTAATCCAAACCCGACAAAACATGTAACAGCCATGACTATAAACACGAGCCGGTAGCAATGTGCGCCTATACATGTGTTGCCACCGCCTGGTGTCTTCGTAGCCTGGGAATCATACAAGAAACCAGCAAGCAAACCAGAGAAGAGGAAGGATCCGAGGGGGAGGTTAAGGATTAGGATGTTGTAGATGAGGCCGTAGTGTTTGAGACCGAAGAGTTCGGAGGCGGTTGGAACAGTAACGGCAAGACGAATCCCATAGCATATCCCGACTGCTATAGAGCCAATGTACAGTGAGCCCGACATCGCCATAGCCATCAGGAAGTATCCAACTGCCATTACAATCTGTGAGGCTGCATTCCAAACAGGCCGTGGCATTCCACCTCTCCTGCAAATTAAAAGAACACATGCTTCAATTTAATATCCAGTCAACCACATGTCAAAGATAATTAGTTTGAATCTTGCAAAAAACTATGAAAGCCCATCAAAAAACTGATTGGACTGCACACGTGAGGACACATGTTGAGCAGATGGATTATATAAACTTACTTGATGAAGTATTCAGAGAGGGAACCGGAAAGGATGCGGCCGAAGAAGCCCCAAATGCTGGTGAGTGAGACGAAGATGGAGACGTCTGCGTATCCAAGAGCCGAACCAACCTGCCCCATATTGTTCATCACGGTTAAACCCGTCCCCACTCCGCAAAGAAACGATACAAACAAGATCCAGAAATCACCACTCGCCATCGCTTCCAAAATATCGTGGTCTTCTCCGATCACAGGCCGTTTCTTCTCTTCTGCCGTCGTTGCAGCCGTGTCCTTTTCCTCCGTAGTTTCTTGGGTTAGTAACGGCTCGGTGGGATTGGTTTCAAAATCCGAACTTGTCGTCGGATTGGCCGGAATTATACGATTCACGATCATGAGGTAAACTGGGATTGATAAAGGAGAAGCCAATAGAATCAAAAGAATTGCAACAAAAACTTGCGAAAAAACACGGCCGTGCCTCCCGGTTAAATCAAACGCTAAGAGGTAAACCGCGATTACTACGGCAACCACGTTGATTACCCAAAAGTATTTGGCTTCGCCGGCTATTTCTACGGTGGGCGGAACTTCGCGGAGGAAAACAATGGCAACAAGGCAAACAACGAAAGGGATGAAGGCAAGCATGAGCAAGAATTTGGCGGGATCATCGGCAAACAGAGCCGAGCAGAGGTCGGTGAAGATAGCGGTGCTTAATCCCACGTAGCCTTTCAAGATCCCGGAGACCGGGCCTCTACTCCGACGGAAATTTCGGATGCACGTGACGAGAACGGCGGTGTTCATCCACGTAGTGCTGTTGCCGCCCATACAGAGGAATATGCACATGGCCCAGTAAGGGAGCGGGTGAATGCGGCGGCTGACGACGAGCCACTGGACGCCGTAGCCGATGAAGCCCTCGACGGAGCCGATAAGGAGGATAACGGGAGTGGATAAGCGGTCGGAGGCGAGGCCGGCGAGGAGACCGAAGGCCTTGCCTACATCTTTAGCGACGGAGAGGTTGTTGAGCTGGAGTTGAGTGAGGGCCATTAGGCTTTTGAGGGCGTCGGAGTAGTTGGAGAAGGTGTAGTTGTTGCCGGAGATGGCTTGGACCCATACTGCAGTCACAAAGCCCATCCATTTCCCCGCCGGCGAAGCAGAACTGACTTGAAAAGCCATTGAATCTGCACGAAGACCACGGAGAGGAAATTAAATTTTGGAAAATGTGAACTCAAGTTCCTTTTCCATTCCTTTAATATTTTGAAGATTCATGAACAAGGAAGAAGCTAAGCTTCGGTTTTTTTTTTTTCTAAATTTAGAGTAGTTGGTATATCTTTTTTTGTATCGCGGGAAAAAAGTACTGAAAAGTTTCCTAATCCATGACGTGAATCACTAAAAACGGAAACCTCTACAGTCAACACGTAGGACGCAGTGATATTCGCCCATATCTATGACAATCATTATTGCATGGACCATGGTCCACACAGCTGTGTGGACCAAAAATAAAAAGTACATTATTTTTTATTGAATGTACATTATTTTTATACTGTAGGTTCATTATTTTAGGGTACATTATTTTTGTACTGAAGGTACATTATTTGATATATACTGTCAAGTAATGTATTTACAGTACAAAAATAATGTACCTTCAATATAAAAATAATGTACTTTTTATTTTTGGTCCACACAGCTATGTGGACCATGGTCCATGCAATAATTTACCTATCTATGACGTATGTATGAATGTATCTTCGTCGGAAAGATTAGTCAATCGAGTTTATATTGGGTTAATGATTGGCAAGGCCGTCCAACAACTCATTGGGCCAACGGATAAGTTTCTTGGGCTTAGTTATGTGAATTTGAATTTGCAAACAACTTTTGTTTTTGTGTTTTTTTATAACAAGATAAATTCACAGTCATTACTCAAAACTGTGTATAGATAAATCTTGTTCTTGTGTAATAACTCACAAAGCACATAAAGATAAATTATACTAAAAAGACCATGTGTGGCGGGTTAAACCAAAAGTACTCCCAAAGAATATTACTCCTGCCATGTGTGTATATTTTATTGAACAAAGAAAAGTGAATAAATAAAAATAACTACCCCTATTTTTTTTAAGCAATCATTGTAAGACACCTTATTGAAAGTATAAAATCGGAATAGATGTGCCGGCTAGGGTCACAGGACAGGGTTTACTCACTACTCACACAGTCAGAAGTAGGGTTTACCTCGTTAATTCAAAAAAATCGGAATAGATGTAGTCAGGTAGTAGTGTTCTTTTTTTAATTCCAAACTCCACTAGAAAACCATCAAATTAAATAATTTGGGTAAACTAGTAGTGCTACGAGGGGTTTGCGTAAGCATTAAATCATGCGATCGATATTTTAATGAAGTGATGTCATATCTTATATTCTGATGTGATGAGTTTGTTTGTAAGTTATAAGTCGTCTGTTGATTCCTTAACTACTACGGAGTAGTTTGTGCACAATATAATGCGCAACAGTACAGTTGATATATCTGCGTCGATCATATTCATACTTAAAAAAATTAGACTTGAATCCTAAAATGTCGTGTCTCATCACCGCGGTTAAGCGAGAAAGTTGAAGTTGCAGTTCTGTTACCATACTCCACGCTTACTTTGTATTCTCCTAGGAATCCCATGAAACTGTAAGAACCATGCTCGTCTGTTCCTCCTTCCAAGGTTTGGGTTTGCCACTCCTTTAGCAGATTGTCCACAACATCCCCAGCTGGTAGATTATTCAAGTTATTATCAGTAAGGCACATTTGAAAGCATCCTTTTGGACTTATGGCTGTCCACAGCATTATCCCACTCACTGCAGGATGTGAAAACCCCTCTCTCAGAACTGTTTCCAGATAGATTGCCTGTGAATCAATGACAAAAAAACAAATTAGCTTCCCATGTTACACATATCTTTAATTTAGTATGCAGATTAATTACCTGTGTTTCTTGGCCGTATTTCTTGTTAATGTCGATTTCTGTGAGCCAAATGGGGAGTCCCAGTGTGGCCAGTTTATCAAGAATTGCTCTTATCAGAGGAGGGTTGGGAGCTGAGAAATGGCCCTCCAGGCCAATGCCATCCATTGATATTCCGCCTTGTTTCAGTTCCTTCATCTTAGAGATGTATGTGTCCACAGTGGACTTTGGATCAGAACATGTTTCCACCACATTGAAATCATTCATGAACAAGGTTGCTAGCGGGTCTGCTTCGTGTGCTGTCTTGAAGAATTCTAAGGTGGCGTCGGGTCCAAGCTTCTGCTCGTACAAATCGAAATGCAGCATTTCGTTGCTGACATCCCAATGGATAAACTCACCTCTGTATCTGCTCATGAGGCTTTGAATTCTTGACTGGACTGCTGATTTTAGCTCTGGACCTGTCAGGTTCAGAACCCATTTTGGTGTGTATTTCGGATCCTCCCAGAAAATGTTGTGGCCTCTCACCATAATCTGGTTTTCTCTAACAAAGTTCAGCATTTGGTCTGCTAAGGTGTAATTCAACTTTCCGGGATCAGGTTCTGTTGTGTACCACTTCAGCTCGTTCTCAAACACAGCTACATTAAACCGCTTACTGAACCAGTCCTGAAACAGTGAAGGAAGCTAGACAGCATTAATTTGTTAACTTCTACATTATATTGAAACATTGTACATAGTATCAGAGGTTGAATACACAAATGGCCTGGCATCTTAATTAATTGGATAACCTGATAGGGAAAATTTCCAATGATATACTTGGCTATTGCAGATCCGAATGGGAAATCTCTCGAAATCTGCTCAATTGTTACCGATGCATCCTGTAGCCTAACGCCTTGTTTGTCTGATACATGGATAGTTACTGCGCGCTTTCTTTCCTGAACCAACCAAGACCATGTAGCAAATTAAATTAAAGATGGTAATTTGGATGGCTGCAACCTGTGCATATTTAAAAGCTGGATTTGACTTACCATGTTGATTTTGGTTTGTTGATTTAAACTCCATTGCTGCTGAGTAAATGGCTGCAAAGAAGCACTTGCTATCTCTATATTGATTTCTGCTGTGCCTGAATTCTGTTCAAGAAATGATAAACATATGGAGGATATATGAGATAAGTGTGTACAAGGCCGGGTGAGATATGGTCCAAGTGTTTTAGTTACGACATGACATGATATCCGATATCACACCAGACTAATACAGATTTGGACCAAGACCCGTATAGTATTTTAAATAGGACATATGTTACTATCACATGTATATTAAGTCTTATTCTAACTTGTGTACCTGAAAGTACAGTAGAGACAAGTTTGATGGTGAAGTCAAAACAAATCCACCCTTGATAAAAGACCAGCATCCTTGCTTAGCAACAACAGTCCCTACACAATCTGGTTCCCCCTTTTCACTCATGAGGCTAGCCGTTAAGAGAGCAGAATCTGCATTTTCTATTCTGACCCAACCTGCCAAAACCCAAATTACGTACATGAATGATCGATCTTTTCATTAAGCTGCTAAGGTTACTATATATGAAAGATTGCAGCTTTACAAGATGGAACAAAGAATGGTTAAACAGTTGGTAATTAGGGATAGAACTGAACTGGAAAAACAATAAATTGTGCCCGGGGTTAGGTCTTGCAGCAGAAATGTTGGCGTATAAACTCCCTTTCCATTGAGCCCTATCACCTGTCTGGATTCTGGGATTTTACCCCCTAGTATTCCTCCACTGTATAATGCCTCCTCTGGATGCTGTTTGCACTGCACATTTCACACCACAATGCTCATTAATTAGCATAAAACAAAGATTTTGACCTTGTAAATGTCTGTTGTCAAACATTAATGGCTACCTCTGTGTAGGCCGAGGAGTCGTATAATGGACCATCTGCAACAGAAAGACAATTAATCAGAATGAAAGAACATAAAACCAAAGTAAAAAGGAAAAAAAGGGAGAATACCATAAGTTGAAAGGGATGGGTTGATGAAGTAGCCCAAAAACAAGAAGAAGAAGAAGAAGAAGAAGGGTAAAGTTGCAGTGTTTCTCATCTTTCATAGAACAGAAACTAGAGCCAAAGAATGGTGTCGAGTCCTATTTCTTTATAGAAGAGAGAGTCAAGTAGTGGTTATGGGCGAGTGCAAGTTGACCAGTAATAGAATCACAGGAGAAACAGTGCCAGTGGGCGAATGACAATTGCCGTGTTCACATGCACTGTAAGAGGGAGGTTGGCTGGGTGGTCTGATATATAGTGGCCAACATCTGTGATGGTTTAATTAATAGTTTGGTTCTGTATTTTCAACATGATTTTTAATGTTTTAACTCTGTTCCAGCTGCTACCTATTTCGCATGTTTCTGGTACGATATTGGTGGCGTTTAGCGTCATGTAAAGTTCAGAACCTCTTTAATTCGGTGGTTTGTACACGTGAATGCAGGCCATTTTTTTTTTTTAAATATTTGTAGTCTTGTGTTACCTACCGTTTCACTCTTATTTTTATTATTACTGTGCTACCGATACATTCCCTTTTGGCTTTTGTTGCAATGTGGAAGTGTGACCACCCTTCATCACATCACATTTCCCCAAGTTGCCATGCTTTATTGTATCTAGAAACAGGTAAGTATGTAGCTGTCACCTAAAAGTACACAGAATCAAAGAGTGAAGCTCATCTTTCCCAAATTAATTATTTGACTAACTTGATTAAAATTGTCCCACACTATTTGCTTATTCCACCTCTATGCAATGTGGGCGCAAAGGCACCATATTGTACCATGCCATGCCTGAAGGGCGGTGCCCATTACCCCTCACTCCTGATGTGTTTTTCGATTGCTTTGTAGGTAATACAAGTAGTACAACTTTTTTGTATTTTGCAGCTATACATTTTTGTTTTATTTTGGAAAAAAAAAAAGTTGCTTTGATGTACTACTTAAGACTTGTGTAGGAATGGATAGAGAAATGATGGAATGGAAGCAGATTGTGGTCTCATTCAGCTTTGCTTGGTTTGCAGGGCTTCGGAGTTGGCACGCGGATGGAAGTGGGCACAGCCCACGGCGCAGGCGTGGGCTAGCACGGCCATGATACCAGGTCCAGAATTATGGCAACTTGTGTCATATTACGACATTTGCATTGCGTGTATCATCAGTAAATTATATAGCAACAAAACGTACTCTAAGTTAGACAAATCCGTACTGTTAAATTATATCCCCGTAATTGTACAGTGTAATGCTACAAACACTTTGCTACTTATAGTCCTCTAAAAATAGTTTATGCTAAAAAATCATACCCTACATTGCTTTGAGATATATTTTAGGTGATTTAATACCAATTATAATATTCTTTGTTTACTACTCCCTCCGTCCCATTTTACCTGTCCTATTTACTATTCATTGGTCAAACCAACTCTTTCTTCATTGCTTATTTTCTTTAATAATTTTTTATTATTTTTAAATTTAATTTTTTGTGTTTAATAGTACTTTTGATGTAGTTTCTAAATATATAAATTTTATATATTAATACTAAACTTAATATTATGAAAAATTGGATTAAAAATAACTTCAGTCAAGCCTCGTTAAACGAACCAGACAACCAAAATGGGACGGAGGGAGTATTTTTTATTTGGATCCAAATTCTTTAATAATAACAATAATAAAAGTCATTCCTTTTTACCTACCATACCTTTTCTTTTTAAGAAACCTACCATACTTTTAGACATTGAACTAGAAAAATTTAAAAATACTATGTGTATTTCTATTTTCTATACCTAACTTTTAGTCACACACAAAATATTTTGATGTAGACACTTGTATTATGATTCATATGAAAAAAAAAAAAGAGTAACTTATCAATATCCACCACATCATGAAGTAATATTTAAAAGTTCATGTAGTACAACTCAACAAAAAATAACGAAGAAAAAAAATAAAAATGTCATTCTTTACTCATTTAATATGAAACTTTTGTGTAGATTTATATTCATATAAGGACTAGTCTTTGAGTGTGGACGTGTGGTCTTACACATGTTTAATCATGTTTGTGTAATTGAAAATTTGGATGGTGTGGATTAAATCACATGACCATACCTAAGCACTGATTCTCATAGGAAGAAGAACGTGTATGTGCATATATGGGTATTTTATATTTATTTATTTGTATTTATTACTTAATCAATTAGATTGACTCTAATTCCTATTTAATACCAAAATTAGACTATAGTTACAAACACTCATTACAATTATTAAGTTTGATTCGAATTATGATTACTACTCTGATGTTTAAATCAAACGTGCCTTTACCATTGGTAATAACAAAACTAAAGTATAAATAATTAAATATGTTGTGTTGGTTTTATAGTTTAACAACCTAGGGTAGACCAACGAATAAACATACGAGAGAGATTGTAAAAACTGCTTAAGAATGATAAAAGAATGTGGTCTTTATAAAATCATGATAAACAAAATTGGTTATATTGCTCTAACTTTCTTTTTGTCACATTTATTCATGAATTTATACAAGTTAGAGCACTATATGCTAATTGAAACTATATCCATATAGATCTTTTGTACAAAATTAGTTAATTCAAACTTCCTAAAAATAATGCATAGCTTATATAAGCTTATAATTTTCTTAAAATTAAATATGGCCAAATCTACCTTTTCGCTAGGTGTATACCTACCAGAAAAAGCTAAATACACATATTACTATACTAGAATAACTTTAAAAATATTTTATGACAAAAAAACTCATAATTACTATTTCAATGTATGTAACTATGCATTGCTAGTTGAAATTGCACGAAAAAGAAATAAGTTACGAATTATACTAATGATCTTTATGTACGAGAGCTCGCTCAACCACTTTTTTGATGACATTATGTATTTTTTTGGGTGTAAAATAAGGTTGGTTATATTGTGACATTTTTTTTGTTTAGTTAATTTTACGGCCAACGGAGCTCCATATTTTGGTGGAACCGGACCGGTCAAGTGTGGGCTGCTATCCACAAGGCACAAACATCCAACTTCCTATTCTTCCTCCTTTTCACTAACCATTTTGCTTATTCCCTGGAAGCCATGGCTGCAAGTGAAGAGGACTCAAACAAGCTTTCTTCAACCCTCATCGACCCGACCCAACCACTCCTCTCTAAACCGTATCCTACAATCGACGACCCGATAGCCGTCCCTCACCACCCCAGCTCCCCTTCTGACCCAGAAGACCAATCTCAGTTTCTCCAGATCTCCTACAACTACGGCCCACGGAGTATCAAGGACCTGCCTTACCTCATCCTCTTCCTTCTTCTCGTTCTATCCACGTTTGGCTTCGGCATCTACGCTTCCGTCAACCGGAATCCTGACCGGTTTCAGGTCTCTTCTTATGTTTACGATTATTACTCCTTTTCCTGCACTCTTCGAGATTCAAGTAACCTTCTTTCTCTAAGCGTGCCTGATTCCAGTGTCTTGGAGAGCTTGATATGGACTCTTGTTTTTACTCTGCTCTTCAGCTTTCCCTTTGTGCTCTTTGTACTGTTCTTGCTCAAGCGATACACGAAGCAAATCGTTTACTCTTTGCTTCCTTTCTTCATTATTATTCCCGTGGCCTTAAACCTCTACTGGTTCGTTGCCTGCACCGTGAGTTCCACTTGCAGCGATGCATTTCCCTTGGCATATCGGATTTTGGTGCTGGTGTTCGTGTTCTTGATTATTGCGGTGATTGTTTGGATTTTCGTTGTGAATTGGCATCGGATTGAGCTCACTGTGACTATAATTGGAGTTGCTGCCAATGCGCTGTCCAAGAATTTGAGGTTGTTTGTGGTGCTCCCGGCATTGACTTTGGGTCTGTTTGTGTATTATGCACCCATTGTTGTTTTCTTGGTTTTTGCACGGATGAATGGGGAGATTGTCCCCAAGGAAGAGCATGGAGAATACTATTGTCATTGGAGACAAGACAAATTTGTGCCTGCTTACTATGCATTAGCTATTCTCACAATGTTGTGGTCTGCTACTACGCTGATAGAAGCTCAAGTTTATGTGATCAGTGGGACGATTGCTCAGTGGTACTTCTCCAAGGATGATACTAGTCCCAAAAAGAGCATGAGAAGCTCCTTGAGGTATATACTCTTCATATTAATTAAACAATTTCCAAATAAATTTTATGGCTTTATGGTGTTTTACTCATCATATATCAAATGGAAATGAATATCCAAGAGCTGCTGCTCGCATGCCTTGATTCTTGCACAAGTTGGCATTTTGTTGTGTTACTTGGGTTTTTTGCTTGGTAGCAGATATAGAACTTGGCAGTTGAACCCTATTTAATTATTAGATGTTTTATTTCTACTGTTAGGATTCGTTTGAACAAAAATTGAAGATTCCATATAATGACTGTTGGTTAATTGTTGAGGGGGATTATGGAAACCTAACCGGTATAGCACAAGCAATGCTAGGGATCAGCAGTTGGCATTGCCAACAATATAAGCAAGCAGTATTAAAGTAAGTAATTAATGGGACTGAATTGTGGTTACTGTAAGATTATCCTGCTAAATCCGTTGTTGAAGGTTAGTAGCTTATTTAAGGGGGCTTAATGAAATATGTAGGCAGGGGATATTCAGTATTTATTTAGATGTAATGAACATTGCAAGACACTATTTCATGAGTATGCAATTAATATGG
>CM008334.1:583290-599945 GCA_002525835.2 Ipomoea batatas | reverse complement strand
ATTTTACATCACTGACGTTACTTTTTCCCAAGTCCTCTCTCTCTCTTTTTTGTTGTTGTTATTATTATTAAGGAAAAAGGTTAAATAACTAAATAAGTACTCAAATTTACCTACAAATTTAATTAGACATCTAAATTTATTAAAGTTACAATTAAACACATTAATATTTTATTTTGTAACAATAAAGCTCAAAAACATGTTAGTGACTTGCGATAACTGATCACTTTGAATCTAACATCTTTTCCGACCAAAAAATTACTGTTGGCAACCGACTCGTCGCTGTCTACATTTGTGATTGCCCGGAGAAGGTGACCAGAAGTCCAGAACTGGTCGCCTCCCCCTCTCGTCCCCCCGGTGAGAGGTGACCATATCTGTTCGCCTCTCTCCGTGGTGACCAAATCTAGAGGCGACTAGTACTAGGGGGCAACCACAAATGTTGTCGGTGACGAGCTGATCGTTGACGGTTGATTTTTTATTTTTTTTTATTTTTGTCAGAAATTATGTCAGATCAGATTTCAATTGACCAATTATCATATGTCACTAACCTGCATGTTTTTGAGCTTTATTGCTCCAAAATTAAATATTAATTTTAATTGTAACTTTAAAAAGTTTAAGTTTTTAGATAAAGTTTAAGACTATATTTAACATTTTTCCTTTGTTATTATTATTAACATGGAATATTTTTTTACCATAATTAAACCTTTCACGTTGTAATTGTATCAACAATTCATTTACAAACTAGAGAATGAAATGACTGTTAACATTTAAACAGAGCCAATATTAATATCTTAATCATTGTATTGAATCGTGGATAACAGGCAACAAAGTAAAGAAATGAAATTTAATCTTTTTCAAAAGGTTGACTTTTATTGCAAATTCCATGAATTATTCATGCATGCATCATATCAGAGCTGAGGGCTGTTTATTGATATGCTAAATTAAAATAAGACTTGTGAATTTTTTTCGGTGGTTTGCCGCAACACATTACAATCAGATATACTATTTTCTTATAGGTAATTAATTAAGTAGTTAAGTATAGTGTTTAGTGGAAGCAATAGATGAGATAGTTTGTTTCCAGAAGAATGGGCAGGGCATGCAGCATTATATTTTTGACAAAATGATGAAGGGACCACAGCACTAGGAATTGAAGAAGCTGAGGTTGGTAGATTTGGAAGTTATGGCTATGTTATATATGGAGCCAAACAACAACAACAATTAGTTAATTACTCCTTTGAATTCATATAGATCGACCAAATTGAAGGAATTATTAATTTGCAGTAGTAATTAATTAACTGCCTCTCTTCTCCATTCTAAATATCTCTAAAAAATAAGTTATACGGCACAATTTTCTGCGTGACATTATAAACAGCTCTTACGAGAATACATTAATCTTTTTTACTTGATCTTAATTAGATTATCTAAAGTTTTAAAACACTTCTCATTTAGCATTTTAAGATTATATAAATTTTATTTTGTACATAACCATATAGGATAGTTACAATTAGTCTGAATAATTCTACCTTCCTTATATTTTAATTAATTTAATTTGTTTATCTTGAGAAGTAAGATGAACTAATATTAATCATTTGTTTTGNCTCACTCTTTTCTTTTTTCTTTTTCTTTTTTTTTTTTTTTATAAATTTTATGTCCACATTAAATATTTAAATTCCATTCTCTTTTAGTGCTGAATGCTTCTACATACAAACAAACACTTCTCATTTATCATTTTAAGAATATATATATAAATTTTGTTTTGTACATAACCATATAGGATAGTTACAATTACTCTGAATAATTCTACCTTCCTTATATTTTAATTAATTTAATTTGTTTATCTTGAGAAGTAAGATGAACCAATATTAATCATTTGTTTTGTCCTTGTTATTTTCCACCCATCTACCCCTAGCCTATAAGTATATAATAATTGTGTGGAGGGTAAAAATATCTGGTGGAAGCTTCTATGGTTTCTACCTAACACATTGACAAAAGCAACACAGTTGGGGAGTGATATATGGAGTTTGAAAAGTGTCTCCCTTTCGATTTGTGAAGGGCCGTGAGTCCATCATCATCATTTCTTATTGTTTTTTTCTTGCCTTCAAGATTCCTATTCTTCCTTCCTCAATACTTATTTCAATATTTATCATCATATATTGAGTGAATTTTATTATATTCTATTTTGATAAAATCAATCATTTGTAAGATCGATATCAATTTTGTTCTTATAATATTATATTTTAAAATAAAAAAATATTTTTTTTTCTGTTACTGAATTTGTATAACGTAACATCGTGCTATTCGGTAGACCATATATAGCTAGCAATGAAAAATGATGTTTGTTGTGTTTGTTTGGATGTAGAATTGAGAAACAAGACTTAATTAGTCATGGGCACTAGCTTGGCTTTCTTTGTAATTATGGAAATGTGGTGTAATGCACATCTCTATCAACTCACACCACACTTGTATGGAAATAACCTTCTACTAGCTTTATATGGAACCAATTCAAAAAATTAACAAAATTTAATAATGTTGACCACAACCAATTATTCACACTCGTGCTTTGACCTTGCTTACTTTCACGTAGAAATCTCTAAGGCTATCAATTTCTTTGAAATCCTGCACACAAAAATCCAAAAATGACTTCCTGATCCAACTAATTTTTTTGCCTGGAATGATACGATGTTTATTCTTTCTTTATTTTTAAATTATTATATTCTTATTTATAGATACATCCAAAATAATTCTAGCCTTTCTAGGTGAACCTTTGCAAGGAAATACTGCTTTCCAGAAAAATAGGTTTTTTGGGGGGTCATAATTAGAATATAATAGTGTTGTTTTCTCTATTTATTTTTATTCACATCTAATATTTACGTGGTAATCAAATTATTGTTATTTATTTATTAGCCACCGTGAATTATATTGATCAATCTAATCTCGTTCAACATTTCAAAGAATAATTGAATTTATTTATTGATTATATGTAAAATTATAGGATCTGAATCAATCAAATACTGTCACGTTAGAATAAGAATTTAGCATTGTTGATTAGAATAATGTATATATAATAATAATAATTAATGTGGTATGTCAACTTATTTTAGTTTCGAGCAGCAAAAAAGTGCGTTGACTCTCACAGACACATACTTAGTATTGAAAATTATGAAAAAGATAGATAGATGATACCTGCATTAATTAAGAGATTGACAATTTTTGCAACTTAATTAATCATGTCGTGCTGATTAATAAACAAAATGAATTCTTATTATTTTGACAGCGATCCAATTCAATTCCAATGTGAAGGCGGCCATATATCATATATACCAATACGCTTTCCCAAGTTTTTTGATTATGTAAAATAATTATATTTAATTCAAGTTAATTTCATTTCATTTCCAGCGTGCAGCTTGTTATTTGTTATCAATGGAATTAAAAATTGAAGATATAGTAAATTAGTAATTGTCGGTTTTGATTTGATGTGAAATAATATAGGTCTAATCTGAGCTTATTATGGAGTAAAATCAATGGAAAAAATGGCAGTGTAGAAGAAGAAGACTTTTGATTAGCTTGAAGCTCTCAAAACTTAAAAGTGGAATATATTCAAGCTAATTCCCTTTGTTTGATTATAAAGATACCCAGGCGCCAAGACCTTGTGATCTAGTGGCACCCAATTGCACTCTCATATGAGANAGATGGAGATCGAGAATCATCGGAAAGATTGTAGATTAATACGTACAGCTCTCCTTGCCATTTCTTGTATCTTATATCTTAATTGACAATATAATAAAATCAGAAAGGACCTCAAAATTAAAAGAAAAAAGAAAAGAAAAAAGGTATGTAGTATATTATGGATCAGTTCATCATCGTCTCCAAGTTTCTGTAATCCAAAAGGGTGTTCTTTCTTAACCCTAGAAAATCGTAGCCTGCGATGCTGGTTATGGCGTTTGCGTTGGTGCTGCAAGTACAGTCTTTACTGTTCTGTATTCCCAAGCTGCATGCAAAACATACGGCGGTGTTGTTAACGTTGACTAGGCTCCCCGGAGTCAACGTTAATGGCGGTTGTTGGTTTGGATGGTAAGGAGGGCTGATTCTGAGCTCCAGGTTTAAGTCCGGGCAGCGTTCATCATCATCACGTACCGGGCTTGTGGATTCTTGTTTTACCTGTCGTTGTCGTTGTCGTTGGAAGAGAATCTTGACGGATCATCATCATCTTCTTCTCGTCGACAACGTTAACGTCGTCTTCTTGTGCGGCTTTCGCGGGACCAAAAGAAATGGTTGTCACTTTTTCCTTGGGATCGTCGACGGGGCGGTGTGTTGTCGGATCAATTCCCCGGCTCAGCAGTTTCCTTCTTATGTGGGTATTCCAGTAATTCTTTATCTCATTATCCGTTCTTCCCGGTAATCTTCCGGCTATAAGAGACCACCTATATATTACGATCGAACAAATTAAATTAAAACAAAAACATACATACATAATTCAAGACAATAAATTTAATTACTACTGCTATTATACTCACTTGTTGCCTAGGAGGCTGTGAAGTTTGATAATAAGCTCATCTTCTTCCTCGGTGAAGTTTCCGCGCTTGAGATCAGGGCGCAAGTAGTTGATCCACCGGAGACGGCAGCTCTTGCCGCAGCGGAGGAGTCCGGCGGCTTTGGGGAGGGAGCGCCAGCAACCTTCGCCGTGGGCTCTGATGTAAGCTATAAGGCGTTCGTCTTCTTCTTTAGTCCAAGCGCCCTTGTTGGTGTGAGCTTTCTCACAGCAAGGAGACCTTCCCATAATCGACCACTGCAGACACGTACTAGGATAGCTACTTGTTTTCTTCAATCTTCGTTTGAGCTGAGGTTTCTTTATTTTCTTTCTATTTCTGTGTTTGTTTCGAGGGTTGAGTACTGTATGTTAGTAGTAGATGGAGTAGAAGTATTGGGGGTAGGGTGGAAATAGAAGTTGCGATCTTGGTGTAAATTAAATGAGAACATACATCAAGGCTGGACTACTTTTCAAGACTTGAAGTGGGGTTTTATAAGCTTTTGACTCTGTACACATACATACATACAGATACAGAGAGAGAGAGAGAGAGATGGGGTGGGATTGGGGTAGATGGAGGAGTTGGGGGTGGGGCAGTCATCCTAATTGCTTCTAGATGCGAGTTGGTGAGACAGGTTTGAGTGAGTGGCTGGTGGATTCTTTATTTGCTTTTTATAATAATATTATTAATTATACACACACATATTACATATATATATAGATCGAATCATACCCATCATCTAATTTATCTGCTTTCATATATACATCCAAGTCACTACATCTATCATAGTTTTTAAATGAAATCAACATTTCCAGATAATTGGCCGGTAAGTATACTATTAATAAGCCAAGCACTTTCTGTTCAGATGGCAGATTCAGTGGTAGGGATTTTTAAAATTATTAAATCTAGTAAAAATGGGTTTTCTCATTTTAGGTTATTTTGATATTCTTAATAAGATTATTATAATTTAATAGGGGGGAAAAATAGGAAACATGAAGAAGAGGTAACCTTGAGGCAGATGCAAAGGAAGGTATAAATTAAGAGTTTAGTAAAGACAAGGTAGGAAGGTGATGAGCGTGAGTGTGATCCCTTTCCCTTCTTCCTTACTTTTATTTAATAATTTTGTTTCGTATAAACCCTAAACTCTTAACAACTTTTATTTNCCGGGGAAAAAAAGAGCTTCCAAGTTACCGGGATTAACACGGCCACACAACCACCACAGAATCCACCGCTTCACGGCGATTAAACAAAAAAGAGAGCTTCTTTTCAACAAAAAAGAGAGAGAGAAGAGAGAGCTTTCTTTCTCTTCTTTTCAACAAGGCAAACTTAACAAGGAAGACTCCAAATGATCAAATATAGGTATGAAAGGACTCACATGATGAAGTTTTTGGTATGTCCATAAGCGCAGGGGCGGGAAAACGGGAAGGACTATGAGAGACAAAATCAAATAATTATATAAACTTGTCTTTATGCATTCCTATACATTTACGTAATGTCCCGTTTGGCATGCAACATTAAAATTCACCTTAAATCCTCAATTCATTGCTTGCTGTCCATTACCAAAATGTAATTACAAGCATAATACTTTTTTTACCTTATCTTTATTTTTTTTTTTCTTTAAAACACTTTTTGGCCCATCCGTTGTATCTCCAAAGTCCACTATCTTTTTTTTTTTTTTTTTAAAACAAGTCAACTATCTTCATAATCTCCATCCAACATCCATTATAGCGGATCAACCTATTTCGAAGATTTTATTTACGGGGGGACAAATTTCTTTTTTTTTTTGGTAAATCAGTCTGGCGGGGTCCGCCCAACTAATCCCTAGCTCACTCCATTTTTTTTTGGTGAATCGGTCCGGCGGGGTCCACCCAACTAATCCCCGCTCACTCCATGTTTTTTCTCCGGAAGGCACAGGAGTTGGCCCAAGGGAAATTCCCGCTCACTCCGGGAGGCACGAGAGCTGGCCCAAGGAAATAGTCACTTGAGGAATCGAACTCGGGTTCTCCCGAAATTCTTCCCCACTGCACAAAGAGAGCTCACTTGCCACTAGCTACCTCATTAGGTTGACAAGTGAAAAAATGTCATGCCACAATAATACTATGACCAAAGAGAATGTTCTGAAAAACAAAGACTAAAAATGAACTGTCACTTATAAATTTAGGACCAAAACTGGAATTAACTTTTAGTTTTAAATCATTTATATATATACACACACACACACACTCCGTATATTCTACTATTGTTTTATTTATTTTTTATTTTAATTTTGAAGTTTATTAAAATATATGTAAGTAGGTTATCACCACATTTTGTTCACTGAATATGCTAGAAATGAAAAAATATTTTCAGTAATATATAGGTCTATTATATTGTTTTGTAAGTTATCTTATTTCGAAAAATAGTATTTCTAAGAATGCGTCATTTCCTTTGCTATACAAATAGCTATTAATTCTAAGGACGCCTCAGTATTAAATCATTCTTGAGTTATCAAGAATAACTTATGTTTTGTAAAGCATAATTTATCCTTATCTCTTTTTATTTGTTATTATTATTATTATTATTATTATTATTATTATTATTATTATTATGTCTTATGAAAGTAGGGTATCTATAATAATAATAATTAATATTATTATTGTTATTATTGTGTGTATATCTAATATGCTAATACCTAATTTTTAAAAATTATTAGTTCTTTTTTGTTATGTACAATAATAAAAATAAAAACAAATAAAAATAAAATAACAACAACAATAATAATAATAATAATGTGCATGCATATTATCAGTGTAGAGGATTGGATAAGCAAATTGGTTCCGGGAGGGTAGTTTTCATATGATCACTATCCTCTATATATATTATTACACAAAGGTATAAAATGGCCAAGGGTTTAGTACCTCGAACAATATAATAACGCATGTTCCAGTTGACTGCTAAACAGTGACAATAATTTGTGATTTTGTGGCAAGGTGGAAGAAAGCGAGACTAACAACTAGTTACAATGGCAATAGGCCGATGGTAAGAAAGCGGCAATAGTGATGACAATTTAGAAAGAATGAAACAAAGATAGTTATAAACAGATACTATATTGTAACAGAGTCAGTAGTACTCAGAGAAAAGAAAATAAAGATATTGTTCGGTAAACAACTATGTTTTGTTGATTTGATGAGAAAGAAAGAGCATCAACTCAATGGATTGCAGCGATGTTTCACATAGAGGCTTTAGAATAACAAATTACTCTATTAGGGTTAGGAATTACGCAAGATATCAAATTAAGAAAATATGAAACATACTAGGAAAAAGGTGCAAATTAGCCATCGAACTATTTGGGAATTAGGAATTAAGCCATCGAACTCGAATAAGCTCCAAATACGCCACTGAACTCAGAAAAACAAAGCAATTAAGTCACTAAACCAGGAAAAAATTAACAATTAATATTTTTAACAGGTCAATTGCCTATTCCGACCACCGACGACGACTTTTTCGGTGGCCAGCAATGACGGAATCATCGCCGGTTACATTTTCTGATGGTCGCCCTCGCCGGGTCTTCCCCGAGAGAGGGTGACCAAAACTGGTCACCTTCTCCGGCGCTGGTGGCCCTCGTCGGAAAATGTGACCGGCGAAGATTCCGTCGTCGTCGGACGCCGGAAGTGTTCATCGGTCACCGAAAAAGTTGTCGTCGGTGGTCGGAATAGGCAAATGACTTGTTAAAAATATTAATTGTTATTTTTTTCGGGTTTAGTGGCTTAATTGCTTTATTTTTCTGAGTACAGTGGCCTATTTGGACCTTATTCGAGTTCGATGGCTTAATTACAAATTCTCAAATAGTTTGATGGCTAATTTGTACCTTTTCCCAACATACTATTAATTGTAACTTTTAAAAAATTATTAATTTAGTCGGCTAGCATGTGCAATAAGTGTGCAGCCCGAGCAATACCCATTGTCAAAATCACCATGCCAACTAGAAATTTTTTTGATTTCACTTAACCCCCACCCCCATTAGAAAAATGACCCCAATCATATTAACATTTTCAGCGCTAAAAGTCCTTAAAATAAATAAATAAATAAAGGAATAAGGATCAAATAGGCCATTAGAGTACACACAAAACTACAATTGGACGGATGGACTTAAAAAAAAATTACAATTAGGTATAACATAAATCTCATACCTCTTTCACTAGATAACGATATATTAGCCAACTTGCTATACTATTATATGCTCGTAGAAAACGTGGTAGATCCAAACTTCCCAATTCTTGTCAACAAATGCTTACTATTTCGTTGAGGTTTCACAAGGGGTCATCGCTCCCAACTTCATACAATAAGTAGTCCACTACTTTCTCACGACCAATTTCCATTATAATTTTCATGTCACTTTCGACCAAGCCATTTGAAGACCCTTTAAAATGACGCAAATCTCCACCTTTTATGGCACTACATGGGCCAATATTGTTTGTGAAGCCCCACAGAAAAGTAGTAATTTATGGTAATATTGATATATGGGCCTCTTAACTTTTTGGCAAGTTGTTGGCCTGTTGCAACCTTTGTTTTTTAAAAGAGATGATTGTTGAATATTGAAAAAAGAAATGAAAAAAAAAAAAGCAAAAAGAAGAAATAAGAAATCTATATCTATACTATATATAAAAACATTATCCTCCTCCAAAATTTCCCGCCCAAACGTAGGGGCATTTTAGTAATATGATAATTATTATTCTAATTATAATTAATTAATATTATTCTATCATAATATTAGTAATTATGGTAATCATAATATATTATATATAGTATAGATTGGTAATTAGTTATTAGTAATTATGGTAATTCCTTATTAGTAATTATGGTAATTATTATGATAGTATTTTTATATTTTATAGATTAATACATATACGTGCATTAATGTAATACCACTTAAAATTGTTTATGGTAATTAATTATTATGATAATATATTTGTATTTCATATAGATTAATACATATACATGCATTAATGTAATACCACTGACAAATGTTTATGGTATAGATTTATTTATTTATTTATTATGGTAGAATAATAATCTATATCTATATCTATATCTATATCTATATCTATATCTATATAATAATATATAAAAATATATTAGTTATAATTATATGGAATTCTATTAATTATAATTGAATTCCATATATATAATATTCCAATACCTATTTGTTTACAATTCCATTTATTTATTACCAAATTAGCAATTATTACCAAAAGATATGTTATTATTATTTTAATGGTGAAAACATATGAATGGTAATCAAATGAATTACCAATTACCAATCATTACCAATTAACAATAATAGCTCTGCATCTCTCTCTTTATGGCTATAAATACAAGAAGAAACTCAGTCCACCACCAGTCCACCACCACCAATTGTAATCTCTCTTAGTTCTGTTGTTTTTCGTTTGCGAAAACATCAATGTACATAGGAAGAATCACCCTTCTCCATAAAAGTGTGACATATTTACTGCTTTTTTTTTTTATTGTTCTTATCTTATCTTCTTTTTTTTTTTTTTTGTTAAATTCATTGCAGGTTCTTATATTTTGCAATCACAAGCGTCGAGGTTAATTGTTGGTAGCTTCAGTTGTCGAAAGGTAAGCTAATTTGTCAAATAAGTACAACTTTTATTCCAAGTATTAACTATTCTTTTTTAATTGATTTTTTAAATATTCTTTTATATTTGAAATCTTATATTTCCAGCTCTCTTCATTCTTTAATTATAAATGCAGATATTTGGAGCCTAATAAGCAATGTGATGCAAAGGATAATAGATCTACTAAGAGATGGATGTGAAAGTTGATCAGCAATTAATAAAATATTTTCCTGTTGAAATCATAGACATTTTATGTTTTTGGGCATTAAAGATTTCAAATGTTAAATTTGTGTATTTTTTTTTTAAAATCTTAACATTTCATGGTTTTACATTACTTTGAATATGTAGTTGTTTTATTCGTTTATTCATACCATGTTCAGAAGTGAAATTATAGTTCAAAAAAAAGAATATTNCATGGTTGCAGTAAGGGCTACGGGGCGATAGAGGAGCGCTTAGACAGCCTAGGTAGGCGCCTATGCGCTAACTAATAAAAAAAACTGTGCAAGTTTGTGAGTGTACTGTTAATTCGATCAAAATGGACGAGTTAACTCGACCAAGTTAAGTGCTAGACGGCCGAATTTGGTGCTAGGCGGCTGAGACGGTCGAATTTGGTGCTAGGCGGGAGCTTAGGAGGGAAATCGCCAAGGTCTAATGGCCCCTAGCGCTTAGGTGGTCGCCTAGACTGATTTTTGCAACAGCTGTTTTTCTTTTGCTTTTACTATTTTTGTTTAGTAAAATCATTGGAGTAATATAACAACATTTGCATTACTAATAATTCAGGATTTGTGAAGGGCATAAATTACAGTTTTCTTTTTATATATTTAACTTTTATTTTTATTTTTCTTGTAGGAGGTTGGGGCTAGATTATGTGGATTTATATCTAATACATTGGCCACTAAGATTGAAAGATTCTATAGAAGATGCAAAGTTCAAAACAGAAAATGTTGTTCCTTTTGATATGAAAGGGACATGGGAAGGAATGGAAGAGTGTTGCAACTTAGGTTTGGCTAAGTCTATTGGTGTCTCTAATTTCACATCAACAAAGATTTTACAGCTTCTCCAGAATGCTACCATTCCTCCTGCAGTTAATCAGGTATGTGTATATATATATTAGGAATTTTGTTAAATATATTTTATTTGATGATATTAACTCTTATAAGTTAAGGAATCTATAATCCCCAAATCATCTTTTTAATCTTTATATTTTATTGAATTTTTTATATATGCTCAAATATAATACTATATATTGAACATACATGTAATTCCATTCTAGTTTATACTTTTAATTTTTTTGATACTATAATTTTGATAGGTGGAGATGAGTGTTGCATGGCAGCAATCTAAACTCTTAGAGTTTTGTAGAGAAAAAGGAATTCAAGTTAGTGCATGGAGTCCTCTGGGAGCTAATGATGCCCCATGGGGCAACCCTGGGTTATTGGAGATCCCACAACTTAAGGATGTTGCAATGACTAAACACAAGACCACTGCACAGGTAACCCTTTCAATTCTTGCTTCAATTCACTTGTTTGTATATTTTGGATTGTACAAATGCAATTTTTTCATTAGTACTGTCCAAGTGAGTCAAAGCCCGTGGGCCGACTTACACCTACCCCGCGATGGGGCGGATTAGGAGTAACGAGTCTGGCCCACGACCTTCGTGGGTTAGCTCGCGAGCCCATGGGACATACCCTATATATGTATATATATATATATGCTTTCAAAAAAATATATATTTTACAAAAAGTCCACGAGCTCACTAACCCGACTGGGACGGGCTAGGGTCGGGCTAGGGATACCCTAGCCCGTAAGCCTGGCGGGCCTGCCTGCAAAAGCCCGCAAAAAATTAGGCTATCGATGGATTGGCCTGACTCGCTTTGATAGTACTGATTTTTTATTCCTTTGTTTAAATAGTACTTTATTCAAAACCTATGTATATAGGTTGCATTGAGGTGGATATATGAACAAGGAGCATGTCCAATTGTAAAGAGTTTTAACAAAGAAAGGATGAAACAAAACCTTCAAATCTTCAATTGGGAACTTGGAGAAGAAGAAATTGGCAAGATTCAACAAATACCACAGCGCAGAGGATTTAGGGCAGATATTTTCGTTCATCCAAATGGACCATACAAGTCAGTAGAGGAACTCTGGGATGGAGACATCTGAAAAATGGCATTTTTAAATCATACTCAATAATGATTGGAAGAATAATAATTTTATATTTATCTTGTTATTTGTTAAATTGAACCACAATATTGTTGTTTTCTTCTTCGAATCTTGGATGTATTAGCTAGGCGACAAGCCTACAAGGTGTTTATGGAGTTTATTTATTACTATACGTTTTTTTATTGATTTTAAATTCAAACCTTTTTAAAATCTTGAGAAACATTTTTTTAATTGTTAAACAGTTACTACATACACTGATATGATCTCATATCGGCTCCACAAAAGATTGTGGAGTGGTATTTAAACTTGGCCAAACCTCCATTCATCATGAGCTAGCTTTTGTGGTGGAGTTAGGGTTTTGCCTTGAGTGCCGTATCATTTGGTGCTGTTATTAAGAGGCCGGAGTGTGGTGGAAAAGGACTACCTAGAAGAAAGCTAAAGTCCAGAGTGAACCCATCCAAATGCGAAAATGGCTATACCATGCATGACCTAACTTTTGTGGTGGAGTTGGCTACTCAGTGCATGACCTAACTTTTGTAGTGGAGTTAGGGTCTCGACTTCAATACCATATTATACGCTTCTTACTTAGACAAAAGTTAATAACAATTTTCATGCAAGTTTTAATCATATTGGAATCAACGAAATTAATATTATCATTACGCAAAAAAAAATATTAAACTTACAAGAGAGGTCAATATATAGCACCCAAGCTTACCTAGCTTGTCTTTTGTTTGTTTGTATTTGCATATATTCATTAAATAAAAGAAACGGGTGTCATAAGTTTTAACAGAGCTCCGTAAAGGATAAGAGTTCATATCAAAAGATACTATCTCATATTTATTTTTATATTATCAAATGAAACTGTAGTTATATCGAAATGAAACTGTAGTTGTTTTGAAAGGAAACCGTAGTATATATAAAATAAAACTGATGAAATGAAACTGTAGTTGTGTTGAAAGGAAATCGTAGTGTATATAAAATGAAACTGAATATTAGTTTCACATATTTGAGTGTATACTATCCAATGAAGTTGTAGTTATATCGAAATGATATTGTAGTTGTGTTGAAAGAAAACTGCAGTGTATTATAAAATAAACTGTAGTTGTGTTGAAAGGAAACAACATAACATTTTCACATATTTGAGTGTATAATGTCGAATAAAGTTGTAGTTATTATCGAAAGGAACTGTAGTTATGTTCAAAGGGAGCTACAGTTGTGTTGAAAGGGAACTTCAGTGTATATATAATGAAAGTAAACGGAGCGAAATGGCCTTAAAATGAAAGTTAACGACGCCGTTTATTTTTATTAATCAAAATGACGTCTTTTTGATGCAAATTTATGCTTGTATAATGGCTGGAAAACCACATTTGGTGAATCCGCGACACTAAAATGGAGCCGGCCCGGCCCATTGATAGGTATATTAGGCCCGTCCAGGATGAACTGCTTATCAGGAATTTTTTTCTATGTTATTTTTAAAAGAAAAATAATGGCCCAGCAGGTCTCGAACCTGCGACCTTCACGTTATTAGCACGACGCTCTAACCAACTGAGCTAATAGGCCACTTCATTTTAAAGGCTGATTTTTATATACTTGTTCTGGTTGTTTAAAACATACTAAATCTGTTGAATCAAAGTTAATTATACGCCAATGACCTTGTGGTCTAGTGGCATCCTATTGCACCCCATGTTGGAGGGGACAAGTTCGAGCCTTAGTGGAGGCGGTGTTGACTCTCTGTGCTTCAGTAGGTTGAGAAAGTAGTAGTTTATGAACAGATACTACATTGTAACCGAGTCAGTATTAAATATACGACATCATTGCACTACTCCTTAGATCTTGACCGTCCAATCTCACATCTCAAGGGTGTGCGGGATTCACATGATAATAATTTTTTATTTTTTATTTTTGAGTTTGAGGGTTTGGTTGTGTTATTCCAAAATGTTAAAGAACTTATTTGACCCTTATCTCTTTTTTTTTTGTCAGACTATATGCGTCCTAAGCTAGTCGACTTGCAACCACATGCCGAAACTAATCTTTTATGAGTTTTAAGATGGCTACGTTCTCATTTGTGTTGAGTAGGCTTTCAATGGTGGTAAAAAAAAACACATTTATGAGCTTTAAAATAGCTTTATTCTCCGGGCTCAAACCAAATACCTCTAATATAGAGAACGAATTTGTTGCATGTTTATGAGACTATTTAGTAAATTGCTGGGGAGTGGGGTGGGGGATGATTTTTATTAATTCTTTTTTTTTTCTCCAATAAAATTTGAATACTAGCTTAGTGGGAGTAGATTTTTGGATTCCAAGTAATATTTTTTAAATGGAAAAGTTACTTCGGATAGCTTTTTTGTTTTAACAGATATTTATTTATTTATTTATTTATTTAAAAGTCTAATTTACCTTTATAATAACGACAAAATATTTTTTATAATAAATAATAATAATAATAATAATAATAATAATAATAATAATAATAATAATAATAACACCAACAACATATTTTAAAATTGATATATATCTAAAACTAAAAATAATTGAAGAATAAGTTAACTATATATAATCAATAAATAAATAATAGATTCATGTCTTTTAAAACCATTTTACATGTTATTAATGGATAGTAAATAACTAATTCATCAAATACTTTTTTTTTTTTTTACAAAAAATTAATACTATCCGCTGGTCAAAATAATTAATACAATTAATTATTAGTAGTACGCTAACATAATCAATTATCTGTTATGAACTACTCTCTCCGTCTCATTTTATGTGTTTGGTTCGGTTAACGATGCTTGACTGAAATTATTTTTAATTCAAATTTTCATAATACTAAGTTTAATATTAATATACCAAATTTATATATTTAAAAATTAAACTAAAAGTACTATTAAACATAAAAAATTAAATTTAAAAATAAATAAAAAAATATAAAGAAAATAAACAAAAAGAATAATTAATTTGACCAATGAATAGTAAGTAAGATAGATAAGATAGAACAAAATGTTAGCATCCTATTTTGCTGGAATTTGTAAACTTTGAGCGGCGCAGACGCGCAGTACTTAAAAGTCTTCATCGCCAAGTCAAACAAAAGTTTGAAATCTATATCTATACTATATATAAAAACATTATCCTCCTCCAAAATTTCCCGCCCAAACGTAGGGGCATTTTAGTAATATAGTAATTATTATTCTAATTATAATTAATTAATATTATTCTATCATAATATTAGTAATTATGGTAATCATAATATATTATATATAGTATATATTGGTAATTAGTTATTAGTAATTATGGTAATTCCTTATTAGTAATTATGGTAATTATTATGATAGTATATTTGTATTTTATAGATTAATACATATACGTGCATTAATGTAATACCACTGAAAAATGTTTATGGTAATTAATTATTATGATAGTATATTTATATTTTATTTTATAGATTAATACATATACGTGCATTATTATGTAATACCACTTAAAATTGTTTATGGTAATTAATTATTATGATAATATATTTGTATTTCATATAGATTAATACATATACATGCATTAATGTAATACCACTGACAAATGTTTATGGTATAGATTTATTTATTTATTTATTATGGTAGAATAATAAACAATATCTATATCTATATCTATATAATAATATATAAAAATATATTAGTTATAATTGTATGGAATTCTATTAATTATAATTGGATTCCATATATATTATATCCCAATACCTATTTGTTTACAATTCCATTTATTTATTACCAAATTTGCAATTATTACCAAAAGATATGTTATTATTATATTAATGGTGAAAACATATGAATGGTAATCAAATAAATTACCAATTACCAATTACCAATTACCAATTATTACCAATTAACAATAATAGCTCTGCACCTCTCTCTTTATGGCTATAAATACAAGAAGAAACTCAGTTCACCACCACCACCAATTTTAATCTCTCTTAGTTCTGTTGTTTTTTCGTTTGTGAAAACATCAATGTACATAGGAATTTACTGCTTTTTTTTTACTGTTCTTATCTTATCTTTTTTTCTTTTTTTTTTCTTTTTTTTTTGATTTTTTTGGTTACATTCATTGCAGGTTCTTAAATTTTGCAATCACAAGCGCTGAGGTTAATTGTTGGTAGCTTCAATTGTCGAAAGGTAAGCTAATTTGTCAAATAACTATAACTTTTATTCTAAGTATTAACTATTCTTTTTTAATTGATTTTTTAACTATTCTTTTATATTTGAAATCTTATATTTCCAGCTCTTGATTCTTTAATTATAAATATAATGCAGATATTTGGAGCCTAATAAGCAATGTGATGCAAAGGATAATGGATCTGTTAAGAGAT
>CM008334.1:548174-561645 GCA_002525835.2 Ipomoea batatas | reverse complement strand
TTTAAAAAAAAAAAAAAAAAAAAAAACTCCAAATTTTTGCTTATGAAAAAACTCCCCAAAAATCACTCTTGGGATGCTCTTAGTATTCATTGGTAGTAGATTAGACAAAATTATATATACAGTCAAATGTAATACTTTGTATATCAAAGATACATGTAGCTAGTAATATACTAATATATGAAACTCCAATCAATTTGAATGTATACCTTTTTCATACTGTATTTTGGGCAGGTGGAGATGAGTGTTGCATGGCAGCAAGCTAAACTATTAGAGTTTTGTAGAGAAAAAGGAGTTTATGTTAGTGCATGGAGTCCTCTAGGAGCTAATGGTGCCATGTGGGGCAACCCTGGGTTATTGGAGATCCCACAACTTAAACATATTGCAATGGCTAAGCACAAGACCACTGCACAGGTAATTGCTTAATTCCTAGTGGATCACCATCTTACGACTGCAGTAAGTCAAACACGTTTAATCACGAAATTTTTTAGCTATCTGGTTGTCATATCCTATTTAAATTCAATTGGCGATAAGTAGGTAGATATTAACCATTTAACTACTATACATCCCTCCAAGGTAAGCCACAACACCACGTCTCGAATCGAGCAGGGGTGAACTTGTCCAACGCCAAGGTTAAAGGGCCTCTCATCTCCCTGCCTTAGGTCTGATGATGAGATGAGTTAAATAGCGGGATTTGTCTCAGTGATGCAGTATTTTAAGTGTTGCACTGATTCTGGAGTCCCACCCCTTGCGGGATTTGACCCTGAGTACTTGCTAGATATTACACACACTCAGTCATTCAATCACGGGTCTATGTCCCAGGTAAATATTAATCTTCTTTATCCTATGTATGTAGGTTGCACTAAGATGGGTATATGAACAAGGAGCATGTGTAATTGTAAGGAGTTTTAACCACGAAAGGATGAAGAAAAACCTTCAAATCTTTAATTGGGAACTTGAAGAGGAAGAACTTGCTAAGATTCAACAAATACCTCAGCGTAGAGGATGTAAAGGAGAGGTTTTCATTCATTCAAATGGACCATACAAATCAGTGGAGGAACTTTGGGATGGGGACATCTGAAAAATGGCTTCTTTAGGTTGAGGAAGGTCATAAAGGTTAGGGTTTGAAACATTATTGTTATTATTATTATTAAGGTTAATTACTTCTTTTAGTTCTTTATAAGTAATGAATCATGATTTATTTGGATTGAAAAAAATTGTGTTAAATTAATGAAAGAACAAAACTCGCTAACAATCTAACAAATTAAATTGGCTGAAATTATTATATGATAGAATGTCATTTTATTCTACAAAAATACGTTCTACAATATTTTAAACACTATGTAAAATTTCATTAGCGCGAAAAAGAAAAGAAAAGAATGTAAGACATAACTAATCATTATATTGTGGATCATAATCTACATTGCAAAATCGACTACTAATGTATATAAATACTTATTTTTAATATATATTAAATGCTCATTTTTAGTATACAGGATATTCATTTTTAAATATACTACATAAAAATAAACAGTTATAAATTAAAAGTAAACTTTCAACTTACAAAAATGAAATTTATCATGGGTAGATAGTATAATTTGCATGGCTGCATCCTACTATAAATTTCTTAACTTCACATAATTATCACATTAGTTAAATTTTATTGTTCTCTCATTGACTCAATTTTCAAGGTCAAGCTAATATAAATTATATAATCAACGATGATTTTCGTATCTCGAAACCAAAATTTTAAGCTGAAAAAGGGGATCACGTTTTCTGAAACCAGCTAGGCTTTATCCTTCTTGGCGGATAAATAAACAAGATTATAAATCCACTTTACCAGTTTCGCATGGCAGTTCAATTGGTCACAGATAAAATTTAGAAAAAATGACTTGAGATCGATCAACAACAATGAGGAGTTCCTTGTGCACAGTAAGCAAACGTCAAACCTTTATGTTCAGTTGAATGATTTGCATTATCTCAGATGCTCTCAATTCAGGGTTGAGGATTCAATTTTTGGCTGAATTATAAATTCAGTGAATAATTTTTCATTTTTTTTATTATTAAGAATTATTTAATAATCTAGATTGGCTCAATTCTCCAATCAGGTTTATGGATTTCAAAATATATTAATGAATAAAAAAGGCCATGTAAGGCTTCTTTTTGTGCACATTTAATTTAATTTTCTGACCAAGAAATATTCCCAGTCAGTGACCCATGTGACAAAAGATTCTACGAACAAAATAGTACTACGTATTATGCGTAGACAGTTTACAGTTTAAACAATTTGTTTAAGGGAAATTTTGTTATGTGAGATCATTTAATAGATTCTTGTCTGATAAATGGATTGAGTCATAATAGATTCTTGTCTGATAAACGGGTTGAGTCAAAATAAAAATGTAATACTCTCATTCTATTTTATATTTTTTATTCAGTTAACAAGATTTGACTGAAATTATTTTTAATTCTATTTTGCATAATATTAAGTTTAATATTAGTATACAAAATTTATATAGTTAGAAATAAATAAAAATACAAAAAAAATAAATTGATAAATAATACTCCGTAAATAGGCTAAAAAATAAAACAAGAAAAAGATGGCCGGTTGGCCATCTTTTTTGACATTTCTTTTTAAAACTTATTTTACTATTTATTGTTTAATACTGATTTATTTGAATGAGTACTAAAAATATATAAGCTGACATGGAATTGCAATATCAATTTTGTGGCTGTCAACACTCAACAACACATCATTAATGGTGCTGACCGACTAGTTTGCTTTTCGGCTGAACCCCTACGTCTCTATTTAAAAAAGAAAACAAAAAAAAAAAAGCATCATTAATAATGTTTAATATTTTTTACTGAATGCGAATGTTAAGTGGGGAGCCTATTGTTTTCAAAAAAAAAAAAAAAAGTGGGGAGACTATTTTATAAGAGCAAGTCTTATAGTGGGGAGCCTATTTTATATGAGCAAGTCTTATGCGACTATATAAGAAAGAGTATTTTATTCTAGGAAAAAGGGTTAAATTAGCCTTCAAGCAAACAGATATTTTAATCGAGCCCCCTAAGTAAAAAAGAAAAAAACTCTGTTCAAACCCCTTAAATTGGCTAAAATATTCTATTGAATCTTAAATTAACTGGTCAGCATTTTATCCTTTAATTAAGCTGACTTGATGTGAATAGGGATTAGTTTGAGTATGGTACGAGCTTAAAGGTGCGTATTATAGTTAGGGTCTGCTCAGGACACCTCATGGTCTACCAAAAAAAACATGTTTAACATGTTGTTGCTTCTTTTGTTGACACGTGTCACTTCTTTTTCTTTTTCTTTTTTTTTTTAACCTTTTTTTTTTCTGTTTACATATATATATATTCTTCTAATTAATACAACCACGGTTGTCTACAATGACGCCCATGGCCATTTAGTAAGATAGCCATAGCCGTTTAAAAAATCAAATATATATTTTTTAATTTAGACAATCATGGCTATCTTCTTTCACGAACAATGGTGGCTGTATAACGACAACCATGACTATCAACAATGACATCCATGGTCATCTGGTGAGACAATCATAGCTATTTTCTTGCACAGACAGTTGTGGCTATCCGGCAACAGCTCCGAATGTCTACAATGACGACCATACGCATCTAAAAAACATTCAAAATTTTTTAGACAACCATGAATGTCTTCTTTCATAAGCAACCGTGGCCGCTTCGTGATAGCCAAAACTATCTACCATGTCGGTAGTTGTATTAATTTTGAAAAAAAATTAAAAATTATAATATTACAAAAATAGAGTACACTCATACACATTCTCAAGTAGTGACTTGAGGACTCTATTATCTACAAAAAAAAATAAAAATGAGTGCACTTTTCCATAGATGATGTCCATGTCCATTTGTGATTACGTTTATTATAATTTTCATGTTTATTAGTAATTTGAAAATTAGGATCTTGTAGCGTTTCAAAATAAACTATTAAAATAAATTATTATTTTAAACTCTATATGTTTTATCAAACAGAGCTTATAACTTATTTGTAACTTAAAATAAGCTATAAACTCTACCAAATATAATCATAGTAGTACATCCGATGCGAAAACCTATTCATTACCTTTTGGGCAACCTAATCAAAGTTAGTAAGCTTGTTTACTTTGTAACCACAGGTTTTCAAGTTTCACTCCTAGCAATTGTTATACCATGGACTATGGTTTATATATTGCATTGTGAACTCTGGTCCAAAAATTACGTGTCTACCATTAAAAAAAATTTGTATTTGCAGTTAACAATACCATTAAACAATTGAAGACACATAAGATTATAATTGTAGACATATACCATGATAACTAGCAGTTAGCATATTTTGTATTTGCAGTTAACAGTTTATGTGCGGTTGTTATGCAGTGGACCCGAGTCTATATTCACAATTTTAGAACTCTATGTTCAAAATTTTAGAACTATATATTCACAATTACAGAACTCTATATTCACAATTATAGAACACTATATTCACAATTTCATAACTCTGTATTCAACAGTATAGCACAATTTTTGAATCTATATATATAACAAAATTGTGAATATAGAGTTCAAAAATTGTTAATATTGAGCAATGTAATTTTGTACATTAAGATCTGAAATTCTGAAATTGTGAATATAGAGTTATAAAATTGTGAACATAGAGTTATAAAATTGTGAATATAGAGTTCAAAAATTGTTAATATTGAGTAATGTAATTTTGTATATTAAAATCTGAAATTGTGAATATAGAGTTATAAAATTGTGAACATAGAGTTCTAAACTTATGAACACATAGTTCTAAAATTATGAACATAGAGTTCTAAAATTGTGAACATGGACCCGGGTCCATAACATAATTTGTTGCTTATGTTTCTGTAGTTATCATCTTACGTATCTTCTCCTATAGGTTGAATCCCCAACACCAAGGGTCTCACGCCTCGGCCCGACAAAGTATGTGGGATGAAGTAAATCACGGTAACTCAGTGGCTCAGCTGAGATGGCCAAGTGCCAATGCGCACAAGAGTTATGTCCAATTTGAACATAATCCCTACACTGCCGCTACCGAGTTTTGAACATCATGCATCAATTATAGTTATCATGTTATGTTTTTGTTATTTTGTAATTACCATATGTGTGCCTTCAATTTGTTTACATGTAGAGAAACGTAACTTTTATCTGATCTGTAGGTACAGAATCTGAAGGTTATCTTTGGACTAAGGTCCACAATGCAATGTAGACCTTGATCCATGGTATAATTTGCCCAGTTGGTTGGCCTATTGTTCTTCTTGGTTTGAGTAAACAAACTAAGCTGATTTTACTTTCTTATGATCTTTTGCCAGCTAGGGTCACAATGCGGGATTTACCGTGTGCATACCTTGAGTAATAGTTGTGAGTTTTTCTCGCAACTCAAAAATAAGTATTTACAAAATTAAATTAATAAATAATACTCCGTAAATAAGCAAAAAAAAAAAATTAAAACAAAAAATAGATGGCCGCCGGTGGCCATCAACTTTGACATTTCTTTTTAAAACTTATTTTACTATTATTGTTTAATACTACGTACTACGTAGTAACTTATTTGAATGAATTAAAAAAAAAAAAAAAGAATACATTAAATCATTAATAAACAATTTCATTAATTTCATTAATAAAGTAGAAACTTTGAATTCAAAAAAAAAAAAAGTAGAAACTTTGAATAAAGTGATATTGGACAGATTTTAAAAAAAAAAGTGATATTGGACAGAACTCTCAGAAGTTCCTGCAACTTTCATTAAATAATACGGAGTACTCCGTATTGGACATCAGCGGTTTGGAGGTATTGGCAGTGCACGTCCATTTCGCCGTTGTCATCACGTTTGAGGAGCTATTACATTTTAACATTTTTTATTTTGTTCTGCATTGGCCACGCTCAAGTTGGCTGTATGCAGTTAATACATTTTGTAACTACAGTTAATAAATTCTGTACATGTAAATAAATAATTTGATAATTGCTGACACATAATATAACAACTATAGATATAAAAAATGTTAACAGCATGTACAAAATGTGTGAACTACAGATACACATGTGAAGTATTATTTTTGGATCAGAGTTGTAAAGTAGACCCCCATCCATGGTATAATTTGCCGCGAGTTAATTCCATTTCGGTCCTAGATTTATAGGTGTCAATCCACTTTTAGTCATTTTTATTAGAACATCCACTTTTGGTCCTAGTATTATTGTGACCATGACCATTTTTGGTCCTTTATCAACAAAACAGTTTAAATATCGTTAAATATAAGAACATTTCGATCTTCAATTATTGATGTTTAAAAAAACATAAAAAAATATAGCAGTTCAACATATTTTGTACAAAAAAAGATTGAAACGTCTTTGTATTTAACAATATTTCAACGATTTTGCTGAAGGAAGACTAAGGCACTGTTTGGTAAATAATTAGCCTATTAGCCAATTTTGGCCTATTTAACCATTATTAGTTGTTTGACTTAGTTAAAAAATCAATATAAGTATTTGGTTAATAAGTTTTTTGTAACTCCAAAATACTAAATTTCAAAAGGTTATTACTCGAAGCAATCTTTTCAATTAGCCTTTTGAGAAAAGAAATTATACCAAACAGCTATCAGCTAACAGCTTATTTACCAGACACTTTTCTACAATCAGCTAATATTATCAATTAATTATGGCCCTGTTTGGTAAATGGATGTTAGCTGATTGGGTTAGCTGTTTGGGTTAGAATGTATGATTTGTTGATAACATTAGCTGATGGTATAAAGTTGGTTGGTAAATTAACTGTTAGTTGATAGTTGTTTGATATAATTTCTTTTCTCAAAAAGTTAATTGAAAAGGCTGCTTTGAGTAGCCTTTTCAATTTTAGTATTTTGGAGTTACAAAATGCTTATTTACCAAATAACTAATAGTGGTCAAATAAGTCAAAATTGACTGATAGGCTGATTATTTATCAGACAGGCCTGTACCTTCTAACCCAATCAGCTAACAGTCATTTACCAAATCGGGCCTAAAAATGGTTAGGAACAATTGAGGATGTTATAAAAAAAAATGGGTAAAAGTATATTGTCACCTATAAATTTTATTTTTTTTTAAACAGTCACCTTTAAATTTAGGACAAAAAAATAGAAATAACACAATTTGCCTTTGGATGCCTATATAAATGCCAAATATTGATCTATCTGAAAGGCACAGATTCTTAATTTCTTATCTTGCTCAGACCCTACAAGAAGCGTAGATAATTAGTTATCATTTAGAAGATCAGATATGGAGGGAGTGATTGAAGTCCCAAAAGTGAAGCTAAACTCTGGGCATGAAATGCCAGTTTTAGCCATGGGAACTGCGTTTCCCTCACTTCCAGACCAGGACGAGTTGGTATCGTCTCTGATTCATGCCATTGAGATCGGCTACCGTCACTTTGACACCGCCGCCGCCTACGGCTCCGAGGAGGCCCTCGGCCGTGCGGTGGCCGCCGCAATCCAACGCGGCCTCGTTTCCGGCCGCGACCAACTCTTCATCACTTCTAAGCTTTGGATCACCGAAACGGACCACGATCTTGTCCTTCCGGCACTCAAGAGATCCCTGGGGTAAACTTTCTTTGCTTTTGCTTTTGGAGTTTTTCATTAATATAATGGAGTGATATATATAATAATAATAATAATAATAATAATAATAATAATAATAATAAGGTTGCATTTGAATGTTATGGTATATAATATTTTATCCATGTTATTTGAAAGAGTATCTTCATGTGGGTCCATGGATATCAATTTGATGCTCAAGTTTTATTCTTTACTTTTACTCTTTGAGTGACAGAGTAAAAATAAGGTGGTAAATTTAAGAGTCCAAAAGTATTTTCTTATTTGAAATTGGAAGGAAATGTTTTTTTTTTTTTTAAATGGGAAGGAAATGTTATATATCTGTCACATTATTTATTTTCTTGTCTAATTTTCATGATTTTAATTATTATGAATAAGTTTACCGCCACAAATAATAGATCTATTATCCGTAGTACATAGCTTAGGGGGCAAAAGGTCAAGTGTGAGTATAATGACTTAATAAATATCTGGATTTAAATCCTCAATGGTAGAAGATCTAATTAAGTCTTGGGATTTACTTATTCTTCTCGCAATCCTCAAGGTAGGGGGTGAGGGGACCTTAGATTTAGGATTTAAACATATAATAGATACATTAACTTTTTTGCCGATAAAAGCAAAATTTCTTTACCCCTAAGGCTCTCACACTCTAACCCGACATGATGATAGCATGATATCTCAGCCACCTATTAGGTGGGAGAACCAATGTCCGATATCCACAAGAGTTCACCTCATTAGGTGTAGCTCAGCTGCCAGGGCTCAATCTGTGTCTTTATTTACAATTTATCACTTAAAAACTAACTGAGATGCTCACGCAGCCAAATCCATTATTATTATTTTTTAAAAAGATTTCAATTATAGTGCCCTTTCATTTGCTGAATGAACAAAAATAGGTTACGTTGCGTATTAGATTAGGACTTAGGAGATAGAAAGGATTCAAGCAAACCATGAGATTTTGATTCGGAGTTTAATGGCTAAATGAGAATCCTAATAATAGTATGACGAGTACATTTTTAGTATCTAAACCTTTTAGTAAATGTCTTGATTTATTAGAAGAAAAGTAAAATTACTGGCAAATATAATTTTCTAGATCAACAAAGGCATTTAACATCAAAAAGGATAAAAATAGAATAAAAGGTAAAACTACATGTAGTATTATATATTCATTAATTATGGGAAAATTACACCTTTCGTCTCTACGTTATAGGGTAATTGTATAATTCGTTCTTAGGTGTTGGTCATACTCACTTTTTGATCCTAAGTCATCATTACGTTGTAATTTTCTTTTCTTTACTAATAAAACATTGCGGACGAAATTTGCAATTTTAGTATAACTCAGGGACAAAAAATGAGCACGAAAGGACGAAAAGTGCAACGCCAATAACTTAGGGATGAAAAGCGAGCATGGCCAATGCTCTGAGACGAATTCTACAATTATCCTATAACTTAGGGACGAAAAGTACAAGCAATTTTCCCTTAAATTATAATATGTGCATTTGTTGAAATGTTCAAAAATTTGATTGTTGAATTGGGAATTACTGGTTGAAGTTTATTGCTTGTAACCATTACATATATATCAATAATATTTTGTGATGAGTTAAATTAAGTACTAAAAGAAATGTATTACTATAACTTTTTTTTTTTCTTTTAATTTGTTGTAAATGTAGGAGGTTGGGACTAGATTATGTGGATTTATATTTAATACATTGGCCACTAAGAATGAAGGATGCGAAAGAGAGCTTGGTGGTTACAACAGAAAACATTATTCCTTTTGACATGAAAGGGACATGGGAAGGGATGGAAGAGTGTCACAAATTGGGTTTGGCTAAGTCCATTGGTGTCTCTAACTTCACTTCCACTAAGATTTCTAAACTCCTCCAGAATGCTACCATTCCTCCTGCTGTTAATCAGGTACGGAGTATTTATTTATTTATTTATTTGGTACCCACAGAGTATTATTAAATTGTAACTTTGAATACGCAAAAGGTAATATGTATTAAGGTTAAAAGAACCTTAATATGCTATCATCTCATCAAAACAATTGCTATCTTGGATGGCGTGCTGAAGATGACAATCAGTTTGCTATATATTTTTGGCAGGTAGAGATGAGTGTTGCCTGGCAGCAAGGAGGCTTATTAAAGTTTTGCGGAGAGAAAGGAATTCATGTTAGCGCATGGAGTCCTCTAGGGAATTTAGGTGCTGGCTTTTGGGGCTCCCATGGGATATTGGAAATCCCACTGCTTAAGGATTTTGCACAAGCTAAGCACAAAACCATTGCACAGGTAAATACTTCTTAATCTTGAGCATTTATTTAATATATAAATATAAATCTGCAATCCAACTATCAGTTTAGCCTTTTAGTTGATCCAGATGGAGCACATGCTTCAATTCTTAATCTCATTTCTATGAAATATTACTGGGTAGGGCCGGTAAAGGGGCATGTCTAGTACCCGGTGGCGAGGAATTGTTGGGCGGAAGCCAGTAAAGCTTCCCAAAGGCTAAGTCCAACACCCAGCCTGTCTCGAACAATGTGATGAGAGTTTATAAGTAAGGAAATAAGTTGCACATTCGCTACTGGCTATAGCTTTTGGCATATTGATATTGGTTGGTACTGGGAGGGTCGGTAAAGGGGCCATGTCTAGTACCGGGTGGCTGAAAGATTGTTAGGCGGGGGTCGGTAAAGCCCTAAGGACCAAATCCAACACCCAGCCTCTCTCGTTGCGCTTGATCCTAACAAATATATATCTATATAATTTTGATCTTTTTAAACCTCAAAAATATATATATACCCTTGCGTGTAGGTGGCATTGAGATGGGTATATCAACAAGGAGCAAGTGTGATTGTGAAGAGTTTTAACAAAGAAAGGATGAAGGAAAACCTTCATATCTTCGATGATGATTGTGAACTCAATGATGAAGAAATGGTTAAGATTCAACAACTACCACAGTGCAGAGGATTTAAAGGAGAGGTGTTTGTTCATTCAAATGGACCATACAAATCTGTTGAGGAATTGTGGGATGGGGATATATAAGAATAAAAAAATCCATTGCTATAAGTTATAATAAGCAACTATGGTTGGAAGATATTATGTTGATGATTGTACTAATAATTAAGTTGGAGTACATCACCTTTCATCATTATTGATATTCTAAGAAATTAAAGCTTGTATTCTAAACTTTTCAATGTCTTAAATAAAGAGATTATGATTTCGTCGGGTACAAAAGTTGAAGCTTTAATTTTAGTATGTATTTTTTGTAAATTAAGGTGTTTCAATTCATCGCTTGAATTGTTGTCTCGTTCTTGTTTCATGAGTGCAATAGATATAATGGTATGTAATAAAGTAAGGGAGAAGACAAGTAATAAAGAGAGGAAACCAATCAATCTTATTATTCTTCATCATTCAATCTAATATATATACAAGATATAAAGAGTTCTAGTAAATCAATGTGTATAAAGAATGAAGCTAAAAGATTGATCATAATGAACTCGTTTAGTAATGTCTATATGATGAATAAGTGTAATAATAGATTTCAATGATGCAATGCCAAAATAGGATTATAAATTAAAACCTCTAAATTTTCCTTGTAAAAATTAATACAAGTCATAATATGCAACACACTAGAAAAATTCCTTGTCAAACGCATTATTATTAATAGCATAAGTGTTGAATGTAACAATGAACTTGCCAAGCACTTTGTGCTCATATGACACCTCTGTATAATTTATCTATATATATGTGTGTGTGTTTTATAGACTATGGTTAGTCTTGAACTGAATTACCAAACTCAAATACTTAGCCTAGCCCAATGTGTAGCCCACTCTCTAAATAGAACATTGACCCCAAAAAAAATAGTTAAGGAACTTTATGATAATATAAGTCTAAGCTAGAGGTGGCATAGGTGATGTCAATGAGATTAGAACCTCACACTACCACCATCCGTCGTGACATCAAGTCAAGTGGTGAACCACTACGCTAAACCATTGGTTACTATAAACAATGTTTCTGGAATGTTTCTTAAAATATATTCATATAAACATGGTTTGCTTCATGTATACACAATTTATTCCTTCAAGTTACAAACAAAGAAAAACAACATCAAGTATATCACCAAAAGGCCAAATCAAGAATCAGAAAAAGAATAATATTATCAAGTTAATTGATTAAAATTCATCATGGGAAGATGGGGATGAGAAAGGTGGAAATTCAATCTTGGAACCACATCTTCCTCCACGAGGGAGAATTGGGCAGTCAATGAAATTCTGTGCAGAAGTGTCCACACATAGGTAAACCTGGTACACCTGGTGGTTCCCCATTGGATCAACATTGCACTCTATGAATGGACTGAACCCAACTCCTTCCTCAATCGCACTTTTTATTTCCTCTATTGTGTAATGTTCTCCCTCCCGAGGTTCAATTCCTATACCAAAACAATATTGGGTTATTATATGCATAGAATTTATTAATGTTACATAATACACATTATATATTGCACCCTACCCCTAATAATCAATATATCATGGATCATAGTCTACCCAGTAATGTATGGACCACTAATATAACGTACGGGGAAATCAACATTTTGGTCTTTCCATTATTTCTCAATTGTTAATGTAATCCCTAGTTTTCAATTTCAACTAATTTAATCTTCGAATTGTTAAAAATTTCGTCAATTAAATCCTTTCAGGGACCAAATTGACGAAATTTTAAAAATGTAAAAAATCACCATTTTGGTCCCTGAAAGGGTTTAGTTGATGAAATTTTAAACAATTCGAAGATCAAATTGGTTGAAATTGAAAATTAGGTTCTATGTTGATAGTTGGGAAACAATTGAGGGACCAAAATGTTGATTAACTCCATAAGGTACATTTTTAATATATTGAATATACATTATTTGTGTATTGTAGATTCATTATTTGAAGATACATTACTTGAGTACTAAAGGTTCATTATTTGGTATTATACCAAATAATGAACATTCAGTACTCAAATAATGTACGTTCAGTATATTAAAAATGTATTTTATGTCAGTCATCCGTCCATCTTAGTCCACATTATAATTTGCCTAATAATGTAGGATTAGAAGTTGGACAAATATGCTTGTTATTCTTTGTAAACAAATCAAATATAGGAAGTTTTGGGGGAGGCCGGTAAATGGCCAAGCCCAATTGATAGTTGGGGAATTGTACTGTTGGGTGGAGGCCGGTGAAGTTTTAAGTCCAGCACCCTGCCTTTCGAAAATATGGTGGTGAAATAAAGTTGCGCATTCATTGTGAGTTATAACTTTTGACTTAGTGATATTCGAAATGGGATTATTGAGATGATATTGATGGGTATATAAGAAGATGACATGTATATGTACCTGCATTCTTAAGGTTTTGGAGAAGATTTGCTTTAGTTTTGAATTGGAGAGCTTTTTGGAAATAGTCATGTTGGTTAAGGCCAGAACAGGTTCCATGTTTCTCCCACTCATGGCTCCAAAACCTTACGCCGTCGCTGCTTGGGCAGGCAAGGGATGGCCAATCTCTCTCCATTTTGCTTATCAGATCTGAGACCTGCACATATACCAATCACTTCAACATTAATTAGCTAACTAATTAGTTTTAATTAATTAATAAATTAACAAATTTAAGATGCAATCATGGTTGCAGTAGGCGCTAGGCGCTATTAATTAATAAATTAACAAATTTAAGATGCAATCATGGTTGCAGTAGGCACTAGGCGACTAGCGCCTAGCGCCTAAGCGGTCTAGGCGGCGCCTAGGCGGTTTTAGGCGGCGACATATAAAAACAAAAAATTAATTCATGTGTGTGGGTGTATGTCATATATTGTACTATATTATTTATATATATATA
>CM008334.1:522359-539870 GCA_002525835.2 Ipomoea batatas | reverse complement strand
AGATGTTCTCATAAAAAATACTAAAAATGGACTGTCACCTATAAATATTGGACCAAAAATGGAATTAACCATATATATATATATATATATATATATATATATATATATATATATATCATTTATTTTTATTTTTTATTTTTACCTTTTTCGAGTAACGCACGTCACTGTTTTGTAAGCTTCTTTTTTAATTTTTTTGAAAGTCTGCTACATATTCTTTCAAGTCACGGTAAATGTTTATTCCATTGTACCTTCATTATATTTTTTGACGGGACGAGACAAATGAGCAACATTTTTATAGCATCTTCTCAATTGTACGTACTACTAAGTCCTTTCTCTAGGAAATGAAATTGGCCAAAATACTCATCCGCTTAACTATTTTCAAACTCTAAGTACATTTAGCACAAAGTAAAAAATTTGTTTGAGACGATCTCATGAATCATTATCCGTAAAACAGGTTAAGTTGCGGACAGTGGATGAGATTGCTCAATGAGTGTACATTTTGTAAGTATCATAATTTGACTTATAATAATTACAATATCATTAGTAACAATCAATTTTGTTTTAAATAGTATCACATTTACATATAAGTATTACAATATCTACCATAAGTAACCATTTATTTTTAATTCAAATTGGTATTAAATTTTATTCAATAAGTATTACAATTTCTTTCCTAAATAACATTTCAAATATAAGTGCCAACGACTTTGTGGTCTAGTGGCATCCGGTTGCACCCTCACATGGGAGGAGGTGGGTTCGAGACTTAGTGGAGGTGATATTGGCTCAGTATTGTAACAATTATTTTACCCAAATGATATCACAATTTCATATCTAAATATTACAATATCTATTATGAGTAGTAATGATTTATTTATTTCAAATTTTTTCATATCTAAATATTACAATATCTATTATGAGTAATAATGATTTATTTATTTCAAATTTTTTCATATCTAAATATTACAATATCTATTACGAGTAGTAATGATTTATTTATTTCAAATTTTTTCATATCTAAATATTACAATATCTATTATGAGTAGTAATGATTTATTTATTTCAAATTTGTTTTAAATTTTCTATAACAAGTATGTATTATGATTCCTAACATAAATAAGTAACAACCAACTATCCTAGATTCGACTCGTCTCATGAATTAAGATCTGCAGGCAATCTCAACAAGTATATATGATTCTTATAACAATTTAAATCTGTCCTAACTCAGTAAAGGTCCAAATCTTCTATCTCTCTCCCCAAACCTGCCTTAATTGGGAAGAGACTAGTCAATACTTAGATATTATTCGATTGTTTGTCAAATCACTCTCTCCCCAAACCTGCCTTAATTGGGAAGAGACTAATCAATACTTAGATATTATTCGATTGTTTGTCAAATCACTAAATAAGACGGAAGATTGCAAGTAGTACGAACTATTTTTTTCTTTTATACGGAGAAGGGTTTGATGCCACTGAACCACAAGGCCCTTGGCAGTAGTACGAACTATATATTTTCATATTTGTTTGTCATAAAAAAAGAGTAATTTTAGAAAGATGAGAAGGGCAAAAATGGAATAGCAGTAGAAACTGATGACATATATTCTCCATAGGTATTTAAATGCTAGGTAGGAATAGGCAGGCAAGACATTGAGGTGAAGTATTAGTGTTTGGTTTGTCTGAGATAGATAGATAGATTGTCCCAAATTAAAGTGAAACAAAAAAAAAAAAGAAGTTATGGAAGATTATCAAGATTCATCATCTTCTACTTCTTCACCTAAAAAAAATAATACTCCGGAGAGAAACGAAGGCGTAAGATCAAGATGGAACCCTAAACCCGAACAAATCCTTATCCTCGAATCCATCTTCAACAGCGGGATGGTCAATCCTCCCAAGGAAGAAACCGTCAGGATTCGGAAACTTCTAGAGAAATTCGGCGCCGTCGGCGACGCCAACGTCTTCTACTGGTTCCAGAACCGCCGTTCCCGGTCCCGGCGCCGCCAGCGCCAGCTCCAGCTCCAGGCCACCCTCGGACCGCCGCCCGCCACCGCCGACCACCCTCAGCATGCCGGCGCCGCCGCAGGTGTTGTAATTAGTAGTTGTGTTTTTCCGCCTTCTTCTTCGGCTAGTAATTCCGCTGTTTCTAGTTACTTCCCGAATCTTCTAGGCTCATCATCATCTTCTTCTTCTCCTTGCTGCGGCGGCGTTGATGACGAGATGTTGTGTTTGTCCGGCGGCGAAGCCATGATGAGTATGAACAGTGCCGGAATTGAGCCGGCCGGTTCTTCCATCACCCCATCGTCACTCATGTCGTCACACGATGCTTCCCATCTGCAATACCACCAACCTGGTACGTCCTACGTTCTACTTCCAAACAACTATTTTTTTTTTTTTTTTTTTTTTTTTTTTTTTTTTTTTTAAGTACACTGTAACATATCTATAGTATCTGCTCAACAATAAATTATCTGATGATTTGTTTTCACTAATCTATTCGATCATCTTAAGTGTCTTAGTAGGTGATTGTTGCACTCATGCATGATCACCTCAGTCAAAACCCTTCTTCCCGATATCATTACAACTCTCTAATCTTATCTTATTATCAATTGCTTTGCTTTTTCCCTTAACAAATATTTTCCAAGACAAAATTGCATTTTTGTCATCGAATTGTGAATTATTTGCTCCATCTCTAGTTTTTGTTTTGTTTTGTTTTTTTTTTTTTAGTAAATTAATATAGTTCTCAATTGTATATATACAATTTTATCTCTAATTAAATATTTATTAGATTTTTAATTATTTGTCATAATATTTAGGGTGCATTTTGTTCACACATTGGAATTGAAATGGTACGGTATAATGGGAACCAAATACTTAGTAATGATACGATATTGAATTTTTATAAAAAGAGTCTCTTTCCTTGATAGTAAATAAGAATTGAAATCTAAACAAATAAATAAGTAATTAAAATTAAAATAAACAAATATCTTTAGAAAGTATGAAAGAAAAAATGTAATGAGTTTTATAATTCTCTAAGGATTTGAATTCAATACTAGATATATAGTAAAAATAGAAAAACAAACACAATAATGTGACAACACAAATCTTATAGTAGGGTAGAAAAGTTTCGTACTAAACACAACCTTATTGTCTGTCCCGGTGAATCATTCTTTAAATTGGTTATTTGGGTTTAGAAGGATTATGCAAATGTTAATATATCAATAGCATAATTGTTAAAAGAATGATTGATAGATGAACCATTAGTTTTTTTTTTTTTTTTTTAAGAAGAGTAAATTTTCAAAAATTACAATAATTAATTGTGTCAGTAGACATAATTGACCAAATGAATATTATGTTGTAAATGACAATATACATTTATTGTAGACTAGACTTTCCATCTAACATTTGAGTAAATGAAAAGTATTACAGTTTTTTTTTAGTATTATTCTGTTATAATATAGTATCCGTTCAATGAGTCAATACCATCTCCATCAAATTTTAAACCGATAACTTCCTATTTGGGAGAATCATTTCGTGCCATTAAATCACAAGGTCATTGGCAAGTAGTACATTTTATTCTCACTTGTCGTAGCATATATAATCAAGTAATAATTTATTTTACTAGGCTAGTAATATTGTATGTGTATAGTGTTTTTGAATTGATTGTATCAAATACTATTAATATTTTTGTCAATATATAGGATTATATTCAGTATTATAAACATGGAATAAAATATGATGAATGAAGTATAGAAAGATATTAGAAGAGAAAATAGTGTGAAGAAAAAATTGGGCGGTGGGATGGCAGGTGTGAACGGTAGAGTTGCAGCAGTATTGTCCCCAAATTTCTCGATACCCTATGTGTGTAATACAAAATTCAAAATAAGATAAAATTATTTATTTAAAAAGGGGAAAAAATTTTGGAAGCATATTATAGAGTCGGTGTATTAATTAATTTAAAAAATGAAATAATTTAGTTATATATATATATTTTTTATTTTTGAAGGGTTAATAACAGTGTTCATAAACGGAGTAGCAACAGAGGTTCCAAGAGGGCCAATAGACATGAAAGCAATGTTTGGAGGCGGAGAAGATGAGTTGTTGCTGTATCACTCTTCTGGAATTCCATTACCTATCAACCAATTTGGGATTTTACTTCAGACTTTAAGGCATGGTGAAAGCTATTTCCTGGTAAATTTTTTTTTTTTTATTTATATCTCCACCTCCAACTATCACTTCTTCTTTTTTTTTCACAATTAAGTCACTGAACTTAAAAAATATGCAATCAAATCATCAAACAAATGCCAAAGGCCTTGTGGTCAAGCGGCATGAAGTGATTCTCCCAAGTGGGAGGTCATGAGTTTGAGCCTCAGTGGAGGCAATGTTAACTTTGTTGGGCTTTAGTTGGCTGAGGAAAGTATATGGACAGAAACTACATGTAACAGAGTCGTCAACAGTATTCAAAAAAAAAAAATCATCAAACAAATTTAAAAAAATGGTAGAAATCAATCATATTTCTTACATGATATGTACTAAAAATTGTCTTTTCCTCAACCATACTTGTAAGTCAATATTGAAATGTCTTTAACTCAAATTGAATTAAAATAAAAAAAGTTGTTGTAATTACACATATTTTACTTGTTTGATATATGATTCGATTGCATATTTTTTAAGTTTAGTGATCCAGTTGCACAAATGTGATAAGTTTAGTGGTCTATTTGACACTTTTTTCTAATATAAATTAATAATTGAAGTTGAATCAAATTTTATTTAGATTAACTTTAATATTTGGTTTAAATGATGACATGAATGTTTCAAATATAATTTTGATATTAAATTATATCAACTTTTAAAAGTTTGGTCACAACACACAAAGTACGTTTAAATATTTCTGCAGTAAGGTGCTTTGAGAAATATAAACATGTGTGTATGTGCATAAATATAAATATATAGTTTCTTATTTCCACTTTAAATTTAGAATATTTAATATTAGTAACTGGCATGTTTAGAATAATGTTGATTAATACGTCAACATAAGGCACAAATTATACTAAAATATGCACCGACCTGATGACCATACTCAATTTGGAAAAAATATAAAAATATAAAAATATAAAAATAAAATTAGTTCCTATTATAAATATGATTAATTTAATTGAGATAATAGTAAGTTAATTATTATTATTATGGTTGAAAAAATAGCTAGGTGCCCGTGTATTTTTTATTTTATTTTTTTCTTTTTTAAATTTTTTTTTAAAATTTTTAAAATGTTTTAAGACTTAACAATTACAAATTATTTAATACTTTAATAGTTTATATTAAAATATTAAATATTAAAAATATTTAGAATTTGAACAATTTGGAATTATTACCTCAAAATAATGTCATTTTGAGTGAAATAACCTACTTAAAAAAATAGAACAATAGCTAATCGACTAATTAGGCAGTCTAAATGACGCCAATGTGGCCTAAGCAGTCAGCGCCTTGGCGGCCTAGTCGGCCGGCCACCTAAATCACCGATTTTGGTGACACGCTAAGTGCCCGGCAAGTGCCTAATGCCTAGGCGCCGATTCATCGGGCCTAACGTTCACGCTTAGACGGAATTTTTGCAACACTGGTTATTATCGTCAAACCAGAAATTTAGTTATTCTTTTTAATTTGTATTTGAGGAAATGAATTAAAGTAAGTAAATTAATTAATTATCAAAGTGACAAATTAATTACTCAAAAATAATATTTTTGAAACAGGTATCGAGAACAGCCTAGTGCGAACTGAAGTGCACCGACCACGTCACCTTTCCAAGTTTGCTTCAAATCTTCAATATTGTTTAGTATTTTGTGTCTTGTAGCGTCGATATTTTATTTTATTTTATTTTATTATACTTAGTGCAATAAAACTCTATGGTTTACGTTGGTTTTACACAAGATTTTTTTTTTTCTCGCTTCACTAGACGGACATATAGAGCGTTCATGGCTATACAGTGTTGCTAAACATATATATAAATAATTTTGCTTTATAAAGATTTGAGCTTAGATGTTATATATGTTCCTTGTCAGCCTCTTCTTTATTATTTTATAAGCCATTTTTGATCTTCAATTCATACTAGGAGGTTAATGAATTTTCAATATGCGGATATAAAGATTTTCTTTTTTTAAAAAAAAAGCATATTTGTAATCATATCACTTCCAGTGTAGTTCAGAAGAAAAAGAGAAGCAAATTGGTTGGAAACCCAATTTTTTATTGCAAACACTATAAGATTTCTTTTCTCTCTTAAAGGTTCTAAGGCGATTGTTGTTCGTGAAGTACTTAATTGACTAAAGCCTTAAAAGCTTGCCAGGATTTTGATTGAAATTGATGTTCATTTGGTAGTGCAAGTCTGAATTCTAATATAGGGAATTCTTCCATTGATTTGATTTTGTTAGATATCAAAGATAGCTTAAGTCGGTTTGTTTATGTCAATTCCCTTTTGTTAAGCTTTCTGCGAATTGGACGATCCATTTGTTAGTTCGGGAGTCCGTTTCTAGGTTGAAATGCGAGAAATGATTTTGCCACCCTCCTAATTTCCTTTGTAATGTTCTGTTGGAGGATCTTCTTTAATTATAAAGTTTTTATCTAAAAAAAAGTATCAAATATTTAATTACAATTTTTTTGAGCATTTATTTAAACAATTATTTAAATTTGAATATTTAATCATATTTTCTTAAATAGATGAAAGACTTATTTAACCCTTATCAATAATAATAATAATAGTATTATTATTATTATTAGGACCTATATGGTTTTATAAAGCAAAGACATCGGAAATACTTCCCTCAAGTAAACCCAGGCCATGCCCTTAATTAGCGGAGACGCAAAACAATTAAAAATCGCTAGAAGGAGGGCTTGAACCTCCGACCTTGTGGTTAACAGCCACACGCTCTAACCAACTGAGCTATTCCAGCTACTTGATAATTTATTGTGCCATAAATTATTAATCCATGTTAGGTCTATAATTGGTGAAAATAAAGATTATTAATCCAGTTTAGGTCTATAATTGTTGAAAATAAAGTAATCACCCCGTAATCAATACACACACACACACACCATATATTATATATTTATAATATTTATAAATATTTTTATTCAAATTATATTTATATATTTAATACTTAAATTATTTTTTTTTCAAATTGAAACGAAACTATTCATATTTTTTTTTTTGAAAAACTATTCATATTTTAGTAACCAAAATCAAATTTTATGGGTTTTGTTTTCAACCCTAAACCTAAACCACCAGGTTTAAAATCGATTACAATAATAGATTATTTGATCGGAACCAAATTATAGTCCTATCTATGCACAAATTATAGTTTCATATAAGAACAAATCCATATAAGAACTGAAAGATTGTGAATCTTGAATGCAGGTGATATCCTACTTGGTTCCTACTTTGTTTTTAAAACAAATTAATCAACTGTATTTATCACTGTATTAGAAACGATAAATAATAAAAACAGTGCAGGAAATATAAATGAACCAGGATATGTTCACGCAGTTCGGAGCACCTTCTCCTACATCTGCGGGGCCACACAAAGGTGAAACCCAACTCCACTAGATGATCAAAGATGTTACAAGGTTCTTCAGATATCCATCCTCATGATGGCCTAATCTATTACACCCACAAACATCACCATCTCCTGAGTTGGTAGTGTGTCAACTTCTTCAGCTTTCCCGGGCCAATCAGCAAGTCTTCCACTTGACGCAGTAAACAGGACAACAACATAAAACTAGTCTAAGAAGCCATATTACAATGATCTTGAGTCTGTGTCAGACTAACAGACTTTACAAATTAATATAGTAGGCTAAGACTATAACAGTAGATCTTAATGTTAAAACAGCAGGGAACTTTGGCGATCTTTTCAGTGAAATCAGCACTTAAACTTCTGAGGCTTCAGCTCTATTTATACTTGAATATCTGAACTCCTTCCCTGTATTTGATCTCCTCAATTCAAAGTGAGACACTCATCTACATCTTGCCTTGATTTTCTCATCTCTGACATTTTTTGCTTGAACAAACAAGAACCATTCATCCCATGCAAATTAAACAACTCTAAAAACTATACCTTAGGCATAATTAATTAGACCACTTAATTAACAAATAAATTGCCAATTAAAACTATACATTAATTTCCCTAACAAGAACAAATCCAAGAAGAATATAAATTAATGATCTTGGTCTAGACTAAACCTAAACAAACATTGGAGAACCCAATTATATATATGGGTCTAGCATGAGATATATATGATTATCTCAAAAATTTCAAATAAAGTTATATCATAGGTTATTAAAAATTCATATTTTTGAACGTAATGTAACAATTTATAATCCAACTTTTGCTTCTTGTTTTCACTTTTCCTTTAGGTGGTGAATGAAAATTATTGATGCATTACTTTAATCTTTAAATATATATAGATTGACGAAAACTTATTTTTCAGTACAAAATAAAAGAAATGTATGTAACTTTTGGTAGACGAAAAGGCCTCTTATTATTGGATTTGTCATATGCTTCAATCAATTTCTTAAAACCACATATACAATTTCTCTTGAAACTCAAAAGCACTTTGAATAGTTCTTCTATTTGCAGGTTAGATTAATATCTTAAGTTTATATTTTATACTTTATACCTCTCTATGTAGTAAAATTATTCTAGATGGTTGATTGCATGTTGTCTTTTAGAGTTATGTTCAAGTCTTATAGATGTCTTTTTTCAAAGGACTATGAACTAACATTTAAGCATGACATATTTTTGCATATAGAGCTCTTCGTAGATTAGCTGATGTTCATTGCAATTGTATTAGTCCTTGTGTTTTCATTAAAAAAACATCATTTCTATACAAAGCTCTATTGACTTCCTTGTTAGTCACAGAACGGGGCTTAGTATGGTTGCCTTTGAGCTTGAATTACTTGGTTATACAATTGCCTTATAATATTGTATTCACAAAGGACTCCCCTTTTAATCTAAGGTACATAGTATTTTTATTTCTTGTTAACAACCCCATCCTCGATTGGAAATGTCTAATTTGGGATTGAAATAACCTTGTTGATATATGCATAGGACAATTTCAGGAAAAATAAAAAGCATCAAAGAATAGTTTTAGCTATCCATTAAAGAATAGCACATCTTATACTATTTTGCTCCAAACTTCCTTCTTCCTTTAGCCCAATAACTTCCCATTATTCTTAATGGGCCAACACCTCACCCATAAAGATGGACACCCCGGTTGGGCCAAGACTTTCCCAATAAAATGAATCCAGGGGTCCCATGTCTGCATTATAAGTCCCCCACTTTCTTTGGTTGTCTTTGACAAGTAAAGAAAGTATAGACACTCTCAAACTCTCTACGCGCCATGATCTCCTCGACTCCTATTCTGAAAGCTCTTCATCTCTTCTGGAAAGCTTAGTGCTCGGTCCTTACAACCTTTCCTACATGCTGCTCACTAGGATGACTCTACTCTGGCACGTACCCTATAAGAGAAAGAGAGAGATGCTCGCCACCTTCCCCTCGAGCGGGCTTGTTGAGATGCCATAATGCGAGGGGTAACTTAGCGGTCCACCGAGTTGCGGAATATGTCGACTACTGAGTCGTAGAATTTAAACTCATCGCCTACTGCGAAGCGGGATAAGATATGTTGACCGCGTTGACCTCTTATAATAGGGGCAATAATAAGTCGAATGCTTAGTAGCGGGATAGTACATGTCGACTATTGAGGAGCGGGATAGATATTCATTGACCGTAGCAAAGCAAGATAAGAAACGTCGATAGCTTGGGTGGTTTATCTTTATGTTATTATTATGTGGGAAGTTGTGGGTTTGAACCCCCATGATAGCACATTTTATATTATTTTTCTCATTATTCTTAATGGGCCAACACTTCACCCATAGAGATGGACATCTCGGTTGGGCCAAGACTTTCCCAATAAAATGGACCCCAAGGTCCCATGTCTCTATCAACAATATATATTTTCCTTCTATCTCTGCAACAATGCTTTGTAGTTTATATTCTCAACTCCTTACATGGTATCAGAAGATTTTTTCTTTCATTTCCCTGTTAATTTATCTTTTTGCTGCAATATCCCTTTTGGCCATATCACCTCACGCCAATGACCACCCCTTCACCAACAGATTCTTCAAACGAACATACAAATCCCATCATCACTATTAATACTCATGATGACTCAACTTTTGCTAAAATTTCATAGCACCATGTTGTTCTTTTTGATGCCGAGAGTCCCTATTAACTACATTCTTCTGATGGTATAGGTGTCACTCTTGTTGGCAACATTCTTACCGGCATTTGAAAACTACAATCCATGAGCTCGTGCAATCACAATGGCATTGAAAGACCAAAATAAATTCCTTTTTTTATGGCTCCCTTCACATGCAAGATTCTACCCATCTCGATCATGCTTGTTGGAATCGAGTAAACAATATGGTGATGTCCTGGCTGTTTAATTCCATCCATCCATCCCTTGCTCACACAGTTTTATATGTCCTAGGTGCTGCTTCAATTTGGACAAATTTAAAAGATCGTTTCTTTACATCAAATGGACTTCGTATCTATGATATTGAGAAATGCATTGCAACCTATTACCAAAATGATGCATCCGTCTTTGGGATGAATTAAATCTGTTATATCTTCCTCCTAAATGTTTATGCTCTGCTCGACATGCCTATAATACATAAATTGAATGTCGCCGGTTGATGTAGTTTCTCTTGGGCCTTCGGAAACTTTCGCTCAACCATTAGAGCCAATTACTGCTCAACGACATTCTTCCCACTATGAAGAATGCATACAACTTACTACTACAAGATGAATCCCAACGTGTACAAAGTAGCAAAGGTGGACATTCTACAGAACTTTCTGCTCTTCAAGCTACAAACACACAACATCCACATTCTATTGCTTATGCCAACCTATCATCTGCAAGCAATGTCCACACATCTACTTCCACCTCTCGTTCAAACAACAATCGATCTCGAACAAAGTGTGCACACTTGTAGTATCTGTTCATCTATACTTTGTCAACCTATTGAAGTTAGCGCAAAGAGTCAACAACGCCTTCACTAAGGCTCGATCTCATGACTTTTCATATGAGAGAGTCACTCCATGCCATCTTATTTTTCCTTTTGTTCACAAACCGTATACACTCGAATGCACACACCACCATCAATCAGAGTATTTTTAAACAGCAAAAAAAAAAAGAGAAAAAAAAAACTCATGCAATCGTACTTGCGTTCTCAATAGGAGATGTTGCTTAATTAATTAGTACGGAGTAAAACAAATATCAGTTAATTAAAGAAAAAATGTTCTCAACTTGCAACTATTATCTACACTTATAATAAGAGCCAATAATGTTAGACCACTAACTGGAACTAAAAAAAATGTCGGTGTAATAGTCCGCTATAACATATTGTACTTTGTGTTCTTCTTATTGTGCAACCTCCAATTAAATTCCTAATATATCCTAATCATTTGTAATTTTACCAAATTCTTTCCGTCAAATATAACGGAAGTTTAACATTAAATTCTTTAGGCAATTTGTTTCTTTATTGTAGTTTTCAAACAAATTGACAATATTTTATAATACAATTTTGTATAGATTCCTAACTTAAAATTAGAATATTGAAGTCTTAATAGGATTCTATAATACAATTTTGTATAGATTCCTAACTAAATTATTATTCTACCCAATTCACCATCAACATCATTGTAAATGCTATATCTAAATGCAAGGAATTCGGGTTCAATCAATAGTGTTTGATAATAACATTTGAATGTATGATATCACTTTACAAACCAACAAATAGTACATCATCTCAAATGTCATTGTCAAACATGTCCGGACGAACTATAAAGTACTTGATCACAAATACAATTACACATGAATTTTAAATGGTCGGACCGGTGTCCAAACAAGTGACAATGATGACACGCCATTTGCTCCTATGTAAGTGGTTTATTTGTTTCTATTTACTTTAGTTTTAATTTAGCTATTTATAATTTCGTTATGTTTTATTAAAATATATAAACATCGAGATTATTTCTTTGATTTTTATTAATTTAGTATTTTTTCTCTCATTATTATATGATTAGGCATTGGTTTAATTGCGCAACGCGCGTAACTAGTTCTTTGATAAAAGAGGGACATTTTTCTCTTTAAGCAGTTAACATGAGATGATGCTAGGAAAGTTACAGCAATGGCTGCGATGGTGAGTGAAGAATCAACTCCACCACTCGGTTTCTGATCTAAACTATTTCTCATATTTGCAAGAATTTCCGCCATGTGCGACTGCCTTCATTCCGCTTTGCTCTCCCATTCGTCTGTAATTTCCACTTGTAATCTAGGGTTTAATGCTCTACCAACACCAAGATTTGTCCCTTTCCTCTGGTATTCAAAAAGCAAGGCGCAGTATGCCAGCCCCCGTCTCAAGCCCAGTTCGAACACTTGTATAAAAGCCAAACTAAATTCGAGCCCCTTAAACTCAGATGACTATGGATTCTACGGTGAATTTGGGATTAAAGAGGATGCAAGGACTGAAATTCAATGGAATAGAGAACGGAGGGATGAAGATGAAGACGAGAATTTGAGTCCCCGGGATGGGATTGAGGATGGTTATCTTGAATTCCATGGGGAGAATAGTGGAAAAGATGGCTTGGGTCGAGTGAAAGATGAAGAATTGGTGAGAAGTAGAGTGGATTCTGGGGATGTTGATTCCAAGCTAGAGAAGCGAAACGTGAAAGGCGGGAGGCAAATGATGAGGAGGTCGAGTATGATTGCCAAACAAGTTATCACCATTAATTCTGCTCTCAGCTTGGGATTTGTTTCTCAGCTCTGGGTAGACATTAATTCCGTGAGTTCAATGTTGTTCTCTTTTTATCTTTTGATGTGCTGATTTTCTGTAAGTAAAGATAATATACTGATTGCCACTGGTTGAAGACTGCCTGCCCTATTATTTTCTAATTTATGTTTGCCTTGTAAATACTAGCTGTATAAATCTTATGAATGAAAGTTAGAAACTTTGAACCATGCTGTCATACAATGAACTTTGAACCCTATTTCTAGTGATACTTGTAGAGTTGTAGTTGCATAGTGTTATACCCTCTTTTGTTGTTATCTTTTCGACAGCGGGTTGTTTTGCTTGTTGAAGTGAGGCCAAACTTGCTCTCTGGAGAAGTGGAATGGTGTCTTCTGGAGGATGTCAAACAGGTGGGCTTGTCCCCTGTCCTTTTGTCTCTAAGGAGAATAATTCTATCATCAGATTAAGTAATTTCTTGAAATTGGCAAGTTTGCATACATTTTTCAACTAGAAGTATTGTTATTTACATATTATTATGATATGGCATACTAGTGCTTAACACAGTGATAATGTGCTTTGTTAAAGGTGGGAGATGTTCTGCTTGTCAAGGACGAGTCTGTGCTGGAAAATCAATTCAGACTAGCTGGGCTTGAGACATTGGTAGGTTTAATGATTTGAAAAAAGAGTAATTCTACATGTACTCCCATTTTCTACTCCCATTTCCTACCCCAGTGATGTGTCATGCTTTGATTGCTTAATAAAAGGGGGTGGGACATGATTTGTATTCACTCATTTTTCTTCGTCCAATAAAATTTGTACACTTGGTGGGAGTTTATACTCCACTGCGTACATCTACCATTTTCCTTGAAAAAATTCAAGCTCATTAAAAGGAAGAACTAAAGTTGTTTAAAGAATATGTCATGCTTTGAGAGACTTGTGAACATGCAGCACTATGACACTCGGCTCTACAAAATCTTATATTCATTCTTCTATGCATTATATTCCCCTTGTAGGTTATATTGCTTGGGGATTTTGGATGGAAATGAGGACTATGTAGTTATGCATTAATTGCCATGGTGCATATATACATAATTCAATTTTTATGTTGATCTTGATAAATTTCTGAGAACTTTTGAGCAATTATCCTTAGGCATGCCACTTGATTTCATTTTAATGCATGCTTCATTGTTGCTGTGTTTCTCTTCGCTTTTGGTGTTCAGTGAATTTCATTGCTGAGTGCTCTTTCTTAGGTGGGTTACAATGTTGTAACACAAGGAGGTCGGCAGAATATTGGAAAGGTGAATCTGCAGCTTCATCCTTGACATTTGCGTGAATACACTGAAGAATGTTTTAATGCGATTTATTTCTTTATGGTGGTTGTCCTACACTTTTTTCTGCAGGTGCGTGATTACACTTTTAACGTTAACTCTGGGGTCGTGGAGTCACTTGAGCTTGATTCATTAGGAATACCAATGATTCCATCAAGTTTGGTAGGTGAAGTTGTCACTGTATTATTCAAGAATGATTTTTATTAATCCTTCAAACTGAGGTTCCATGCAATGTTTTTAAAATTTGATTTTCCTTTTGAATATATTCCATGATATATGTTCTCATGTTAGGTTAGCACCTATGGATTATTTGTTGAAGATGTAGTGACTGTTTTATCAGATACCATTGTTGTCAAAGAAGCTGCAGCCTCACGCATACAAAGGCTTACAAAGGTTAGATGTATATTGTGTTTTATTGTGAACATTTGTGTACTTAGGGTGTGTTTGGTTTGAACATGGGATCGGAATCGGAATCAAATACTTGGTAATTGGAATGCGTTTTGGTGAATGTGTTTTGCATGTTTAGTAGTAGGGTGGAATTGGAATGATTACCAATATTGATGTTTGGTTATGTATGACCATATAATTGGAATAAAGGTTTTAAAAATACAAAAACAAAAAATCAAGGCATTTGATCTTAAGAGTGGCAATGTAGTGAGTAGGCAATGCAGTGAGGAAGTCGATGAAGTGAGGAGAATGAGTGAGGAGGCGACGAAATGAGGATGGATAAGTCTGAATTAATGGAATGATACATGATTTAAATGGATTTTGTATTTATAGAGATAATCAAATCCTATACCTGATTACCTGTGTTATAAAAAGTTGTCAACCAAACAATGTGTATGACTTTCATTCTCATTCTTTGTATCTAACCCCATGAACCAAACACACCCTTAGGTATCTTGCATTCGACATTTTCCTTTGGTTACTTAATGCATGTGGGCTGTCCTTGAATGCTTCAATAAACACATGAGAATTACATGATGCATTTGTTCTAATTGATGGATATCTATAGTATTGGTTATATATTGAAACATATATCCACTTTGTTCCAGTTTTTCATTTAATCCATCAAAAGAAAATTTTATATTAATCCTGAAAGGTGCTAGTTTTTCGTTTAAATTCATCGAAAGGAAAACATTATGATAATCGAGAAATGCATGCATCTTGATGCGAGTAATTCTTCATAGCTGAATTGTGGTTATATCCAACATCCTTGATAGGGATTATGGAGTGGCCAGTATAGAGGGAACTCTATAGATGAGTTGGAAGATTATGCTGACGTAGAAGAAACACAGCATCCTCAACCCAACAATGGCAAGCGCAGAAGGAGAAATTCCTCTCGCAAAAAATTCAAAGAACGAAACGACGATTGGGAGCATCCTATGGATTTCATATAATATGCTTGAGATTGATGTTTCCTTGCACGCATGCACACACATATAAATAACATTATGTTTGTGCTCGCATCGTGCTCATTTTCCTTTCTTCTAATATATTCCCTATTTTGTTTTACTGCATTTTTGGGATGACGAGGGAAACCCGTAGATATTCTCTGTTTTGTTTTACTGCAGCCACTACTCAAGGGTGTGCATTGGGTAAACTTCGCCTTGTGACCAGCCGTCAAAGGACCACAAGGAGGTAAATCAGTCTAGGTTGTCTATAGTTGGCCGGTTCAAACCAAAAAGGTTGTGATTCAAACTCTTGATTTTGTGGTTACAAGTTTGTATTCTTGATCAACTTGACTGAGGTTACTTCTATTGTATTTACCTGCACAGTAATGTGCTCTTGAGCTTCTGGTCCCCTATTCTTGCCACAGTTTACTTGTTGAATGGGGATATATACGTCTTTTACATAATGTAACTAGTAAGGATATCTTTCCCACCACAAAGCTGATTGCTTTCCAGCAATTCTTGAACATGCACTACAATATACTATACATTTTCTTGATAAAAAATACTCATGTTATAACTTTTTGTCATCTTTTTCATTACTATTAGGGAAAATTGTAATTTATGCCCCTCCATAATATGTCAATTATCAATGTTACCCCTGAATTATTAGTGGTGTAAATATTGCCTCTCAATTTTGAAAAACGGTACATATATTGCCCTTCCTGTTGTGTAAATATTGCCCCTCCTTCGTTACGGGAGGGGCAATATATGTATCATTTTTTAAAATTGAGGGCAACATTTACACCACTAATAATTCAGGGGTGACATTGATAATTGGCATATTTTAAAGGGGCAAAAATTACAATTTTCCCTTAGTATTACTATAGATATGTATTCTGCCATGTCTTTTTTTTTTTTTTTTTTTTTTTTTTTTTTTTTTTTTTTATTTTTTTTTATTTTTTTTTTTTTTTTTTTATTTTTTTTTTTTTTTTTTTTTTTTTTTTTTTTTTTTTTTTTTTTTTTTTTTTTTTTTTTTTTTTTTTTTTTTTTTTTTTTTTTTTCATATTCTTCCATAGTTATAATATGGGAATATTTGATGCACCGTTATGTATAAATTCTATACAACAATGGTGTACCAAATGCTCACCACATAATTAAAATAAAAATTAACATTTGACTGAGTTCTTTCTTGCAATTATTTTTAAAATAATATTGTTTACTTATTTTTAAAATCTCAATAAAAAAGTAAATTTAGGTTGTCCTTATCCCACCCAATCTTCCCTTGCTAGATGAGGTGGTACATTGAAAAACAATTTTTTATATGATTACATGGTTAGGAAACTTGCTACTGCAGCAGATATGTTAAAAAAAATAGTAAAAAAATTATAAATTTGGTGATGTAAAATTTTTGAAAATAAGAGTATTGCAGGGATAAGGAGAGTCTTACCATAATACCAATCATTAAAAATGGACATGGCATCATTAGAGTAAAAGGTCCAGTCCTGTCAAGATGAAAGAGTTTGTTGCTATCAAACTTATCAACTAGTTCACTAATGAGAAATTGGTCCACATCCAAGTTGTTCCATAGTTATGCGGTTATGCCATGAACCGGGTCCACATTGCAAAGTGGACATGGGTCAAAGTACATAATTTATATATTAAATATTCACAATTTACATACTGAATGTTCATAATTTAAATTGTGAGCATTTAATATGTAAATTATAAACATTTAGTATCTAAAATCGTGAATATTCAAATATGTAAATTGTGAACATTCAATATGTAAATTGTGAACGTTTAGTATATAAAAATTGTGAACATTTAGTATTTAAATTGTATATTTTTGGATTTAGGCCCACCATATCCAACCCCACAAAGGCAAATTATGCTGTGGACCCAGGTCCACCTTGCAAGGTGGACCCAAGGTGGACCTGGTCCAAAAATACGTCGTTTTTGTCTTTTT
>CM008334.1:466636-480992 GCA_002525835.2 Ipomoea batatas | reverse complement strand
CATTACACATTACAAGTTTATTGGCCATATTGAAATATAACGACACTCTCAGATTTTAATTTTCTTTTTCCCCCAACACAAATTGGACATCTAAATTCAGAAAAAATATACATAAAAAAATTCTTAGAAATAAATTAAAATCGAATGCAATTTCACCGGTTCTTCACGAGAAGCTGCAAATGAGAGAACAGATCTCCTGCCGAGACTGGTTTTACACAATGGGGCGGAGGCAAGGCCTTGTGGATGAAGAGGCGGAGTCAGAGAAAAGGCGGCCTTGTAGCAGCGAGAATATCTGAATCGGAGAGCAGATTCGAACCCTAGCGACGCCGGCGAATAAGAGTGAGCAGTGAATGGAGCTTGCTTTAAGCAGCGATTCAAGGCAGGGTTAGGGTTCCCGATTGCAAAAAGCTCCGCTGTTATGCTCATTGTAGAAAAACGAAGAGAAAAGAGAGAAGAGATTTTTGGAAGGGGTGAAGTCTACAATGGTCTCCGTGGAGTTGAGGGAGCACTGGTTTCAGTTTCGGTGCGTTCAGAGGGTTTTGCTCATTTTCCGTATCGTATTTGTTGGAAGCCAAAAGCCGGCGGACCGCCGGTTCGACATTGTTGATGGAACAACTTATCATTCGGTCGTATTTAATTTTTATTTAAAAAGAGAAAATAATAGTTTTAGTCTACTAATTATATAGATATTATAGATTCAAATCATGAATTATTAGTAAATACATATTTTTCTCTTTAATAATGTGTAAAGTGTAGTTTTTTTTTTAGTACTACTGACTCTGTTACAATGTAGTATCTGTTCATAGCTACTTTCTCAACCTACTGAAGCACAACAAGTCAACAGTTGCCTCCACTGAGGCTCGAACTCACTCCCATCATCCATGTGTAAAGTGGTAGTTTTAATTCATTACTAACAAATTCTATTAAGAGTTTGTTTGGAAATTTGAAAAATATTTTTATTTTTTGGTGTTTGGCTGAATATTTGAAAATTATGTTTTCTTTTTGGCTGAAAGTTAAGCAATTGTATTTTCCCTGTTGGGTTCATTTTCTTGAAAATGAACATATTATTTTTTATAATAATAATAATAATTATAACAACAACAAATATAGTTCGGGCACCAACCATCATTCCTCCTTTATTGCTTTTGCCATTTTTATTCATGAAATCCTTATCGATAGGTTGATGTAGGTTTGGGTCACGACATCCATGAAAGGCATTTTGATCTCCAACTTGCTTAACATTTTAAATTTACTCTCTATTCTTGTCTCCTTCAACTGCCACAACTTTGTTACAATGACAAGAGGTTGTAAGGAATAACTGAGTCATCATTTTGTCTTTCTTCCCTTGGTTTCTTCTTTAACTTCCCCTTTAACTGGACTTCTTCCTTCTCTTTTTTCTTGGATTTGGTAAGTAAAGGCTCTTCTTTATTATCTTCCTTAATTGTTCCATTCAACTTCCTCTTCCCTCTCAGCTTCTTGATCCCCCTTCTCTTCATGTTCATCTACAACATCATTATAATCAGGCAATGGGAGATCCCTCAATGCTTTTTCACTCCTTGTAGTAATGACATTGACTTGAGGTCTTGGGTTTTTAGTGCTAGCGGCTAGTTTCCCACTAGAGGGCATGAAAGAGTTTTGTCTTTTTCAAAAATGTTCATATCCAGATAAAATCTTTTCAGCTGATCCATTTTATAAAAAACTGAACCATTTTCAAAACATATAAAAGGAAAAAATTCTTTCAAATAGTCACGTTTACTAAAATTCTCTAAGTGTCCAAGTTTTCTCAAAGTGTTTTGTTCCTCTCAAAACTCAAACTCTCCCAAACCATCTAGCCCCAAGAACACTAACAATTAGGTAGCTCATGAAGAGTTGAGCACCAAGATTAAGTCTTGATGTATTCTAGACAAAAATGGTTTCTTGTAGTACTCAACTGATCGAGATATGACCTTGAAGATTGTCAAGAAACGCCAAGAATGTGGGTCAATGAAGTATCTCACACACCACTACAAGACAAATCACAAGCTAGATTACACTGAATGATATTTGAATGCAAAGGTTGTTAGCGAGGAAATCCAGTCAATGGTGAACGGAACTGAGGTGGTTATAGTCATAGGGGACATAACGACAACTTTCGATTTACTAATTATTGAAGGTGTTCATCCATATTGTTCAAGGCATACCTTCAACGAGCTGAAGTTTTAGAGTGAGATTAACTTGAATATGTCCTTGTTCTTCAAATACTTGTTGTAAACCTCTAAGGACATCTTTATGGATTTTGTGCATCTTCTCCATCATCATCTATGTATGAGTCATCGACTCCACAACCGAATCCTTGAATTCATCATTAGTATCCCTTGATGATTCGGCTGGATGAGTATAAGAGTGAATGACTTTTCTTGTTTCAATAGTTTCATTGAGCACAGTAGCCTTGGACTCAACATGCTCTTTATTTGTCCTCCTAACTACCTTCTTCACCTTTTTGAATAAAGACTTTTGCTCCTTGGCCATAGTTCGTAAGATTTCAACCATGTTTAATATTCTCTCCAATGGCCTTGGAGAAAGGTGTGGCGTCCTTTCTTGTTCAACACCAACAGAAAAGATATTGTCAAAGCTCATTCTAGGTAGTACTTCGCTATTTCCACTAGAGTTGGATCAGCTAGAAGTTGATTCAGGAATAACTCCTTCATCTTTGAATTGCGTAGGTGGTGTGTCAAAACGTTCTTGCTCATGAGTCACGAGTGGTTATTTGGTCACCTTCACCGTTCGGTTCTACATCCTCTTGAATGGTTGACATGGGAAGTGAGCTGACTGGAAGTTCTACTCCTCTAGAAAGTTCACCACTCGGTTCCATTGCCTCTTGAGTGGTTGGAGAACTACTTGGTAAGTCAGCATCTTGGACAGCTTCACTGCTTGGTTCTACAACCTCTCAAGCAGGATACGGTTGAACAATTATAGCTTTAGTTGCTTCTATCACTTAGGCTAGTAAATCACCCACCATTCAGTGTGCAACTTCTTCAACTCCTCGAGTTGACTCCTTGGTTTCATCTGTTGTTGTTTCCTCAGCCTAAGGATCCGGAATGTTAGCTGGTACTTTAGCTTCAGCAACAAGAGTAGAAATGACGTTTGCGACCATTTGGCCTACAACGTCTCGGTCTGTGTCCTCTCCAACCTCTTGAATTGTACTACTTGGATGACTTGAAACTCTGTTGCTTAGTCCAGCTTGAGGATTCAGATCCAAAAACATAGCCTCAAAAGGATAAAGGGCTTGGGTTATCCTCATCTCCTTTGTGAAGGTTTTCTCTGGCGTTGGTGGTGTCTGCACTTCTTCCTCAGTAACATTGGCCTTGCTCTTGGCATCTTCTCTCTCAACCACTTTCACCATGTAAACTCAATGGATCTCATCAATATTTGTGACGAGAGGAATGGAGGATGTACCTAACCTTTCCAAAGATAAGAGTTTTTTTTTTGCCGCATGCATTGTAGTCCTTCCTCGATAATGTCTAGGTTCAAAATACGTCATCTCTACCAGGTTGTAACTCTAATTAACTCGGCTAGCAAGTCTTCATCTATTGAGATTACACTATCTTCACCAACATATAAAGCCTCCGAAATTTCATCATTGGCTATTTGTTGAGTCAATTCGGCATCAACATCAATAGTTGGAGCGGCTGGTTCATTGGCAGTGGCTTCACTTTCAAGTGCTGCAACAACATCACCAGCTTCACGAGCGATCCCGACAACGATATCGGTCAAGTTCTCGCTCCCCACATCTTCTACTTGCGTAGGTTCTTGTGGGATGGGTTGAGGTCAATCAGTAACTGAAACGTTGGTCTCGCGGGTCGTCTCGGCTTCTCAAACTATTATCTCCTCCTCAACTATTAAAGGGATCTCTTCTACTCCTCGAATGGTAGGTTCGGTTCTACTAACGTCTCGAACCTCAGCCATTCGAACTTGTTCCCCCTCGACTGGTGGCGTCTCGGCCACTGTCTCTGTGAACCTCTCGATCACCTCCTGCCTTGATATCTCAGTTGGTTTACTTATCGGCTTCTTGGGAATAGGTGTCTTTGATACTTTCTTCTTTGGTTGATCAGCTCCTTCTACAGCTAATTTTATCTTCGTCTTAACCTTCTTTATTACCTCGGCCAGGGGAACATTTTATGAGCTCTCCTCCTCTGTGGACTTCTTCTTCTTTGGAGGAGTTGCACCTTTACCCTTCGGTGCTGAAGGCTTCGTTCTCATGTAATAGGCATTTCGGTGTGTTAGAGCACCGTCTCGTAACTTAACTCCTTTCACTCTCATGAGTTAGGTCACCAAGAAACTGAACCTCACAACCTAACTTAGAGTCTTGTTTTCCATGTCTACAGCCTTTTCAATGAATTAGTGGGAGAAATTGAAGATAACCATTGACCAATCCACCAGATAATTGTTCAAGAGAGCACTTAGCATTGTGAACTTCTCGGTTGTGACGTCGTCTAACCCTATAACTTTGTTCTCGATGATTTGACTAAGGATGTCAATTGCCCTTTCATACTCTAGCTTCAAGGATTTCTTCTTGAAGGAGAACTTCAAATCATCTGTGACTTGATCACCCTTGACTTCTTTCTAGAGGGCTTCCTAGTTATAAGCATGTCCGTTGTAGTCTGGTTGTTCACCCTCATGTACAAGAAAAGAAAAAGGGCTTTGATGTTGCCATGGAAAATCACTATGTCCATTCCACTCACCGTCAAACGGATCTCGTCTTTCCTCAAACATGTTTTTGCATAGAATTCAACAACATCAAACACGTGCATAGTCTTGTAGTCGTGAGTGAGGTACTTCATCAAACCTGCGTCCTCAAATTTAGTGGATATAGGACGGATAGAGATGCGTAAGGTAGACATAATTTTTTATTGTCATAACTAATCTGAAAGAAAAAAAAAAGAAAAAAAAAAGCCTTAAGATGGTGATACTAGAATTTAGTGATTTTTCTACTCTTTGGTGGGATAAAGAGGTGTTGGATAGGAGAAGGAGTGGGGATAAAGAGGTAAGGAGTTGGAGAGAAATAAAGGTGTTGATGAGAAAGAAATGGGTCCCTACTTCATACCAACGAGAATTACATCAATAGCTACAAGAACTTGTACAAGGTAGAATGTCTGTAGCTAAGTATAACCATGAGGAGCATAAACTCTTGACAAAGCTTGGAATTACAGAAGATCCTGAAACTACTATTTCTATGTTTATCAAGGGGTTGAATTGGGACATCTAAGATGAAATTGAAATGTGTGACTACTTGGATTATGAAGAGGTGGTTCAAAAGGCCATCCAAGTATAAAAGAAACTTAAGAAAAAAAAACTAAGGGCTTAGAACTGGAGGTCAAGCAAAGAAGTGAAAAGGGACTTCAAGTCCAAAGGAGAAGCGAGCAAGTCTATTAACAAGGGCAAGGACAAAGTTGATATTGCTACCAACCAGACGAGTAACACCAAATGTTTTAAATGCGAAGGTAGAGGCCACATAGATAAAGATTATCCTAACAAAAGAAATGTTATTTTGCTTGATTCAGGGGAATTTGAGACTGATCCAGAATTTGATGAAGAATCTAGAGCTCCTAGTGGAAGTGAAGATGAAATTCTAAGCCCCGCTGAAGGAGATATGTTGGTGGTGAGAAGATTGTTGAACTTGCAAGCTAAAGGTGAATAAGACCAAAGGGAAAACATATTTCACACTAGATGCCACATTCATAACAAAGTGTGTAAGCTTATAATTGACGGGGGCAGTTGTACTAATGTAGCTAGTACTGAACTAGCTACAAAGCTAAGATTGAATACTATTGAGCACCCTATGCCATACTCTCTACAATGGCTAAACAAAAATGGAGAAATCAAGGTTGACAAACAGGTGTTAGTTCCACTCTCCATTGGAAGGTATACCGATGAGATTTTATGTGATGTAGTTTCCATGCAGGCTGCACATGTGCTCTTGGGGAGGCCTTGGCAATTTGATAAGAAGACCATCCATGAAGGTTTTAGTAATAGATATTCATTTGTACATGAAGAAAAGAAAGTAACTCTTGTACCTGTGGCTCCTAGTCAAATTCATGATGATGAGAAAAAAACAAATGAAAAAGATGAAAAAGAAAAAAATGGAAAAAATGAAAAAAATGAAAAAGAATGAAAAGAAATACAGTGAGCAAAAGAAAGAGAGAAGGAAACAATCAAACATATTCTACAAAAGAAAAGAAATTGAGAGAGTTATTGATGCCAGACAGTCTATATTTCCTATGCTTTGCAAAGGGTCCGTGCCTCAACTAGATAACCTTGAGCATTTGCCTGTGGCTATTTCATCTTTGATGCAGGTTTTTGAAGATGTATTTCCAAAAGAGATTCCAAGTGGCTTACCTCCTATGAGAGGAATAGAGCACCAAATAGACTTAATACCTAGGGCTCCTATTCCAAATAGACCTGCTTACAGATGCAACCCCGAAGAAACTAAAGAAATTAAAAAACAAGTGGATGAGTTGATGGAAAAAGGACAAATAAGGGAGAGCTTAAGTCCTAGTGTTGTACCAGTATTGCTAGTGCCCAAAAAGGATAGGTCATGGAGGATGTGCGTGGACTGTCGAGCTATAAACAAGATCACGGTAAAGTACCGCTTCCCCATTCCTCGTTTAGATGACATGTTAGACGAGCTACATGGTGCATGCATATTTTCTAAAATTGATTTGAGGTCTGAGTACCATCAAATTAGAATTCGTGAGGGGGATGAATGGAAAACTGCATTCAAGACCAAACAAGGTCTATATGAATGGCTAGTTATGCCGTTTGGACTCACTAATGCACCTAGTACGTTCATGCGTTTGATGAACCATGTGCTTAAAGATTTTATTGGCAAAAGTGTAGTGGTATATTTCGATGATATACTAATATACAACAAAAGCTTTGAAAAACATCTTCAACATTTACATGATGTTTTTTCTGTTTTAATAACTAATAAATTATACGCAAATTTACAAAAAAAAATGTGAGTTTTGCACCTTATCTGTTCATTTTCTTGGCTTTATTATTAGTGCCAATGGAATTGAAGCAGATAGTGCCAAAGTCCAAACTATTAGTGAATGGATAACGCCAATGACAGTTAGTGAGGTGCGTAGCTTTCATGGTTTAGCAAGTTTTTATCGCCGATTTGTGAAAGATTTTAGCTTTATTGCTGCACCACTAACCGAGGTGATTAAGAAAAATGTTGGTTTTCAATGGGGTTAAAAACAAGAGCTAGCTTTTAAAATACTAAAAGAAAAATTAAGCTCTGCACCCGTTCTTGCCTTGTCTAATTTTGAGGCAACTTTTGAATTGGATTGTGATGCTTTGGGAGTTGGAATTGGAGCTGTCCTAATGTAAGGTAGCAAGCCTATTACATACTCCCTCTGTCCCATTTTACCTGTCCTATTTACTATTCATTGGTCAAACGAACTACTTCTTGTTTGCTTATTTTCTTTATTATTTGCTAATTATTTTTAAATTTAAATTTTTGTGTTTAATGGTACTTTTAATGTAGTTTCTTAATATATAAATTTTATATACTAATACTGAACTTAACATTTTGAAAAATTGAATTAAAAATAACTTCAGTCAAGCCTCGTTAACCGAATCAGACACATAAAATAGGACGGAGGTAGTATTTCAGTGAAAAACTGAACAGGGCCGCTCTTACTTACCTGACATATGACAAAGAGTTCTTTGCTCTTTTTAGAGCTTTGGAACACTGGGAACATTACTTAAGGCCTAAAGAGTTTGTAATCCATACTGACCATGAATCTTTGAAGTATCTTAAAGGTCAAAGCAAACTCAATGGGCGTCATGCTAAATTGGTTGAATACATTGAATCTTTTCCATATGTTATTCAATACAAGCATGGTAAAGATAGCGTGGTGGTTGATGCTTTGTCTCGTAGATATTCTTTGTTGACAACTATGCATGCTAGATTTTTTGGATTTGAGCATTTAAAGGAGTTATATGCTACTGATTCTGATTTTCAAGGATTATATGTGGAATGTCAAAAGGGAGCTCATAGGAAATTTTATGTGCATGATGGTTTTCTGTTTAAAGAAAATAGATTGTGTATTCCTTGTTGTTCTATGCGAGAACTTCTAATTAAAGAAGCTCATGGGAGAGGTTTGATGGGCCATTATGGCATTCATAAGACTTTGGATATTTTACATGAAAACTTCTTTTGGCCAAAAATGAGAAAAGATGTAAATAAAATGTGTGATAGATGTATTATTTACAAACGAGCTAAGTCTACAAGTCAATCGCATGAGTTATATCATTTGCCTGTGGCTGAACATCCTTGGGTTGATTTATCCATGGACTTTGTTTTAGGGCTATCGAGAACCAAAAAAGGTCATGATTCAATTTTTGTGGTTGTTGATATGTTTTCAAAGATGGCACATTTCATTCCTTGCCATAAATTTGATGATGCTAGCAGTGTTCCTACGTTATTTTTCGAAGAGATTGTTCGTTTGCATGGGATGCCTAAAACCATTGTTTCTGATAGGGATGTAAAATTTTTGAGCTATTTCTGGAAAACTCTTTGGGGTAAGCTTGGTACTAAGTTGTTGTTTTCTACTACATGTCACTCGCAAACTGACGGGCAAACTGAAGTTGTCAATAGAACTCTAGGAACTTTGCTTCGAGTTTTAATTAAAAAGAATTTGAAGAGTTGGAAAGAATTGCTGCCTATTGTTGAATTTGCCTATAACAGGCACACACACAACACTACATGTCTTTCCCCTTTTGAGGTGGTTTATGGGTTTAATCCCTTAACTCCTCTTGATTTGATGCCATATCCGGTGAACGAGTACTGCAATTTAGATGGAGCTAATAAAGCTGACATGGTAAAGAAAATGCATGAATAAGTGAGAAAACAAATTGCTAAGAAAAATGAGCAGGTGGCCAAGTATGTGAACAAGGGCAGGAAGGAGGTGATTTTCAATCCCGAGACTTCGTATGAATCCATATGCGGAAAGAGCGGTTTCCTTCCCAAAGAAAATCTAAGTTGCTACCCCGTGGCGATGGACCATTTCGTGTGCTTACTAGGCTCAACAACAATGCTTATACATTAGAATTGCCAAGTGGGTATGGGATTAGTTCTACCTTTAATGTTGTTGATTTATCTCCTTGTATTGCCAGTGAAATTGATTCGTTGACGAATCTTTCTAAGGGGGGAGGAGATGTTGGGGACAACTATGAGGATGACAAAGAAAATAGTCTTTTGATCTTGGAGGGTCCAATGACGAGAGCAAAGGCGCAAATATTTCATGAAGCTATGAGTGGCCTTATTAAAGGAGTAAGTGAAGCTAATAAAAAATATGAAGATGGAGTTGAGTTGAAGGTGGTCAATCTGATTCAAGGCACAAGTTGAAGAATAAAATCGAGTGGAGGTTTATACCTTATAAATCAACACTTGGAGTATTTTTTTTCTTGCAAATAAAAGTTTGAGACTATTTTGGTCTGTATTTATGTTATTCAATTTGTAAAGTCCAAATTAAGCTTATAAATCCTAAATTCAATTAGTTTTTATAAACTTATTTGACTTACTTATCCTAGTCTTGTGGCTAGTTACATCTTTTTAGCTAGTTTAGCATTATATTATCACATCTTGAACTTAAATGCCCTGATGTAGGGACTAGCTAAAGTGTATAAATTGCCCTGCTATTATTTTTGTTAGATAGACAACTCTGATAGTAGTAAATTCAAGAATATTGCTTTGGCAATTTCTTTTCCTTGAATTCTTTAGGAGTATTTTGACTTATCTTGGGATTTTCCTCCTAAGTGGCGTCTAACTCTTATCTCCATCCTTGGAGTGAGACTTTGCACCACCACTCTCCGACCTTTACTTCCATCACCCAACCGTTCTTCTTTCTTAGCCGGAGCCCATAGCACATCATGTGTAGTAAGCAATGATAAAATTATACTATATAAGGTTTCATCATGTTCAATATGCATTTTGGGATTCCAACACCAATAATTTAGAAAGATGATCCTCAATTCATTCCAAAGGTATGCTTCCAATTCTTGAATAGGTTCTAGTAGCTCCTCATGGTTTTGGGTTGGCACTACTATTCCAAACCCATCTATTTTGAAACAAATTGTTTGCTTGCTTCCTTCACAAAGGCATAAACCAAAATTGGATAATAATTTAGTTTATTTTGTTGTATTATTTTTTTTATACAGAATCTTGAAAGTAAAGCATTCAATTCCATAATAGCGACATGATATACTAATACATGACATGATATAGTACGTACTTTGAAACAGTACAATTGTTTATTCCCGTGCATTTGAAGCTTCTAGATGGAGATAAGATTTGCATCAAATGTGATAGTTGCTCTCATGTAAGAGCATCCCCTATGAACAGATACTACACTGTAACAGAGTTAATAGTACTAAAAAAAAAAGATAAAAATTTAAAAAAAATTGTTAGTTTAGTCAAATACAAAAAAAAAAAAAAATTTAAACAGTCATTTTTGTAAAATATTTGCTTTTAGTTTCCAAACATACCCTTAATGAACTTTATGGAAATTGAGAAACTGGGTATTATGTTTCAACAAAAGTATGATCTGATGTAAAAACAAAAATGCAAGTTGCCTAGGAATGAAGAAACATGCTTTTGTGTTACATAAGACTGCTAAAAGCAAATAAAACAGAAAGGAAGGAAACATAATTTTAATGGAGCAAGAAAGCATAAAGTGCTCATAAGAACACCCAAACTTCTATATGGCTCCAACTGTACGTACCCCTACTGTAATAATATGGAGTAATCAATCTGCTAAAAGTGCTCATGCGGAGCTTGAATATGACATATTGGCTTCTTTTTCTTTTTCTTTTTTCTATATATTATTTGTGCTAAATTTTTCTTTACTTGATGTGATTAAATTAAATTTCACAAATTTTATATTTATTGTGTTTTCTTTGTCATTTGTTTTTTTTTTAAATTAATAATTTTTTAAATTCTATTAATTTGTGATAAATCATCCAATTCTTAAATAAGTAATGAAAATAAAGAGTTTTCATTTGTTAAAATTTTAAGTTTAAAGGCTTATAGACAGGGAGCTACTTTAACATTGAATTGTGACAATGCCAAGTAGTACTCCATCTATATATATTGTATTACCTGTAATGTTTATTATTTATTCAGTGGATTAAAATTGAAAATAATAGTATCCAATCAAATTCATAACACCGAACCCTTGGCTTTTTTATTGGTTAAAGAAAATCATTCTTCATCATATCTTATTTTCTTTAAATGTTTCTTATAATTTTTAAAATTATTTTTTTAAATATAATATTATATACTAGTTCTAAACTAAATACATGAAAAATAAGATAAAAATTATTTACAATTGAATTTTGAGTCAAGCCTTAATCGATTTAGGTGCATAAAATGAGACAAATCGAAAAAGCTATTGAGAAATCAAGACAAGAATAAAGATCAATGCTAGAAGGAATAAATTAAACAAGAACACAAGATTTATGTAGTTCCCCATGCGTCTACATCCATGGTACTGAAATTGGACTTATTATTATTATTAATTTTGATGATAATACATTCCTAGAGTCATATCAACAATATTTATATGTAACTTTGTAATCATAGTATATTTACAACATTACTCGTATATCATACTCGAAGACAAATATTCCAACATGCCCTCTTTCTTGTATATGAGCTACATGCGATAGAAATATATTAAAAATAGTAAGAGATGTAGTATATTTCATAATTAATTAAAACCATGCATGCTACCACAGCTCACGAGTGGCAGTGTGAGAGTAACCTCTCAAAGTGAAGGGATTCTTTGTGCACAGTAAGCAAAGATTTAATCTCTGTGTTCAGCTGAGTTACCATGATTTTATATATTCTCAAATGCTCCCTCTGACCGGGCGTGGAGGCTTTTGGAATTGGAGATTCAACCTTTTAGGAGGAGAGAGAAAGATAAATCACGGAGAAGAAAGATGAATTAATTATATAATGTAGTTATTACTCCCAACAACAACAATAGCATGAAGTTAATTAACACATGGCAGAAAGTGCAATAAAGGAAATATACATAATGCAGTTGCATTAAATAATACTGCTTGCAATTTGAAATCAAATTTCAAACGAAATGGATTATATATTATTATTATTATTATTATAAAAGAAAAGGAAAATGACATAGTCAAGGAAAAAACCATATGATGCGCGATTGCTTGGCCATTTAAGATTTCACTAATTCACTTGCAGCCTTTACAGTTTCCATATATCTGATTCCGATTCGATCAGTGCGTGGTTTCTAATTTCTTCTTCGCGATAGCTTAACTGCACCCACCGGTTGCTTGTCTAGAAACTCTCTAAATTCTCAAATCGTGAGCTTCAAGCCACGTACAACAAAATTCCTTAATGATTAACCTTATAAGTAGTTCAGTGTGATGAAGAATAATGCGGATGAAGAAATGGGTTCGGTGATGGATGAGAGTGAGATTGCCAAAGTGCTGAAGAGATTTGGAGATGAACAGAGCACTCTGTTGGATCAGTACGAGAGGCTGTCGTTTGAGGTGCAGTTGAATCAGGCGATTCTGGGTAGGAGTTTGTCTGAGCCTTACCGGACGGGAGTGCCGCCGCGGCCCAAGGCCGCCGGGAAGAAGCAGCGCCGCCGTGGGTTGGGTTTCCGGAAGGTGATGAAGAAGCTTCTGGGGCCGATTCTTGGCGGCGGAAAGGGGAGTGGTAATAATAATAATAATAACTACGGCGGCGGGGGCGGCGATGGACCCACTACAGATCCCAAGGATCCCAGGTTTTGGAAGGCATTCAGTAGGTCGCTCAGGTTTTAATTTCATCTTCACTTCATCTTCACTTCATCTTCATAATTTTCACGGTTTCGTTCTAATGAATTGGCATATATGTAACTGCCACCATGTTTAGTACAGTGTATGTAATAGTAATACATACCTTATTATATTATCATTTTATCCCACATTCCCACCCAAATTTTGTTAGATTTTCAACTGTCAACATGAAATGTTATACTCCATGGATTTTTATATATTATATATCATTGTTTCACTACCACAACTCAAAGATAACGACAATAAACATTCTTAGCTTCCGTAATGACATTTCAATGGAAAACTACAAAGCCGAACTTTATGGTTATATCGTATGGATCTAAAATCAATAATAGTTAAGCAGTGCCAAACAAATATGAGTACATATTCCACCACCAAATTTCTTCAACTCAACACAAAAACTTTCCTGACAAATTCTATTACTCTTTCTGTCTCATAGGCTGCATAGCAAATTTGATATCATATTGGTTAAAAAAAAAAAAAAAGAAGGAAAAAAGCTCTAGTCACCATCCACCATTGCCGCCATGTCAAACTACTCCGCAACACTCCCTTATGAAAAAAAAAACATCCGAAAAATGTCACGGTTAAAGGAAAAAAAAAAGTTACTATCATTAGGGCAACTATAATAGTGTTGTGTTTTTTGCTCAGTTTTAAGAAATTTTTGGTTGGGTAAAAGAGAACAAATGAAGAGAGAGAATGTTAGAGCTCCTATAATAGTGTTGTGTTTTTTGCTCAGTTTTAGGAGATTTTTGGCTGGGGTAAAAGAGAACGAATGAGGAGAGAATGATTTAAAGTTTCTTGCAAAAATTTGATTTTTAATCTCTGAAGTGTGCCTGCTGGACACATTATCATAACATTTGTACAAAAAATTAACTATTGACGAGAGCACAGAACCAAAACGAGAATAGTTTCAGTCGAACAACTAAAATTGGAATTAAGTTATAAATACATTTTGTCCAAAAAAAAAGTTACAAATATATCATCCCTAGACAAATTACAACAAATTAATGAATTGGGTTTTGAAGCGCAATAGGAAAAGATATTGGGGCAGAACTACAAATACAACAAATTCTCCAACCCAGATGGTGAAACTCCCAAATTGGCTTCGCCCTTTTCTTCTTCCCTTCCCAGGACTACAGATTTCATCATCTCTGCGATTCTGCCATGCATTTTTCACTCCACTCTCCACCTTCTGTCTCTTCTGCCTCTTCTATCCTACTTCCCCCTTTTCCTAAAACCCCCTCCTCCTTTACCAAGAACCCCGGCAACTTTCATCCATTTGCGCGAAATGTAGCACAAGAAAACTCTAGTCTTGCTGAAAATCCAGATAAATTAAGCACAAAACAAGCATTTGTTTCAACTAATCAAAGCGAAATTGAACTATCCGAGGAAAATAGCTCCGCACACGCAATCTGGGTGAGTGAAAATTGCGAGAAAAATGACCCGGAAACAGCGAGAACTATTCTAAACCGCATGCTAGACAACGGGGATCAAC
>CM008334.1:382663-398708 GCA_002525835.2 Ipomoea batatas | reverse complement strand
CACTTGGTCTAGGTGACCGCTAGTCTCTCGATCTCTTAAGTTGGACATGATTTGATTATGAATCAATTTACATACCATATTACCACATCGGATTTAATCATTGAAAATTGTGCTACAAGCTAAATCAAAGTGTACATAATATGCACTCTTTGAATCATTCTATAAATTTTCACTCATCACCTTGACACAAATATCTTAATCTCAATGTCTTGAACTTGAATTTGAATTGGTGTAGCTTGAGTTTGATCTTTAACTCAAAAAACTTTAATTCTTTCTCAAAATGAACGATTTAAGCTAAATTTTCAAGTTGAAATCAAAGGCTTGGATTTTTTATTTTTTATTTTTGGAAAATAAAAGGCTTGGATTTAATAAAATCGATCTTCAACTTGAACTTAGATATACATTCAATTTTTAAGCTATGACTTTAGTTTATGTGTTCAATCTTGGATGGCCTGACTTTTTATCATTGATTTTGAAAGGTTTAAAGCTATTGTCTTGCATTGATAAGAAGGCTTTGAATTTAGACTTTATATCAACTAATGGTGATGGACACTCCATAGTATGGTACCTGGTCAGAGGTATACTTCAATATTCGGGACTCACAACTCGACCACGCACGCTACTCAAAAGATGGGAACAACCCAACAGCCTAGTTCCACATAGGCGTTAGACCATCTAGGCCCAGCTGACCACCCAGTGTAGGCTGTCGGGCTAGACGATCGGACTCAGATGCGGTTAAAGGAAATAAACATGGTTAGGAAGCTTTTCTAATATCTAATTTGTTAACCTCTACTTTCTTTCATTTCCAAGGCACATAAATCCGTATAAATACCGGCACCTTGAAACGGGTTATGCATTCAATTCTCTTTTAATTACTCCATCAATTTGCTCTCTTATTTTTTTCCTTAAATTATTTTACGATTGCGTTGATCTATCGTCCAACTACTCCGTAAAATCAATAATAAACGATTTTACCTCAAAAAGACAAAGTGATTAACTTTAAATTTGATTTATAACTTTTTACTATACCCAATCTGGAAAGCAACCACATCAAATGGAACTTTTTTGTCCTGCATGCATAAACGAAATGATGACTTTTTAGTACAATATCATCACAACAACCCATAATAAAGACCATGATCTTTAAGGGTGTGTTTGGAAAGCAGGAAAATAACTTCTGGAAAATGTTTTCTGGAAAATGAGTCATTTTCCGGAAAATGAATTCTTTTCCAGTGTTTGGATGTATTATGGAAAACTGTGTTGGTGTGTTTGGCTCATTTTCTGGAAAATTGGTAGGAAAATTGGTAGAATTATATAATTAAACATTTTAATTATTTTATTTAAATATAAAAATTATAATAACATTAAAATAGTATTATTTATTTAAAATAACATTTAAATTTAAAAAAAAAAAAAAAACATAAATCTACAGATTTCCGGCGGAAACCATGGCGGAAACCAGAGCAGTTGCTCTGGTTTCCGCCATAGAGCAGACCAGTACGTGTGTACTGGTCTATGGCGGAAACCTGTCCCCACCAGGTTTCCGCCGGAAACCGGACATTCCCCACCCATCTTCGCCCATTTTCGCAGCAACGCCATGGTTCCGGAAAATGACTTCCGGAAAAAAATTCCGGAAGTTGTTTTCCGGAAATTTGGCTTGGTTTTCCTTGGTCAACGGAAATTGTTTTCCGTTGACCGTATTTTCCATGTGTTCCCAAACAAAGGAAACCCGGAAAATGATTTCCGGAAATCATTTTCCGGGTTTCCAAACACACCCTAAATTCCACTATGAACATCTCTAATACAATGAATATTGAATTTTTAACCCGGACAATCGCATTATCTACCTTCTTGAGCTTAAATTCTCCATAGAATATTTGTTTTCCAATTACAACTCTTATATTTTATTTTTATTATGTCTAAATGTCTAATGATAACAATACTTTTGCTAAGACCTTGTGTTGTGGTCTAGTAGCACTGATTGCACTTCCATATGAAAAATGTGGGTTCGAGACTTAGTAGTGATGAACATATACTACATCGTAGAGGTGAGTTCGAGCCTTAGTAGTTATAAACATATACTACATTGTAGGGTGTGGATTGTCTTAGTAGTTATGAATCGATACTTTTAAATTTAATTTTTATTTTAAAATTGAACAATATAAGTTTTTGAAAAATGGACAATATCAATACTGGTTTTTTTTTTCTTCGAAATGGGAGCAAAAATTAATATCTTTTAATCACATTTTAAGTGTCTACAGCAGCAAATGAGAATTATTTGTCGTACCATTTCTATTGCGTGTCAAAACCCATTACCTTTTCAAAATTGACTGCACCTATCATGCGTAGGAGCGTAGTAATTCAATACACGTTGTCTTGATCTTTGTTATTTGAGCAATCCCAATTGTTTGAAACATTTGGCAACTTTTCTGATAAATTCTTTATCATGTAAATTTGCAAGCTTATAATTAAAACGGAAAAAAATTAGAGTGCGCGCCTAAGTTCCGTCTACGCGTGCTTTTCTCTCTCTCTCTCTTTTTTTTTTTTTTTTTACACTAAATATTTAGCACAAAAAAATCAAACATTTTTTCCTCCTCCTTTTCTTTCTCTCTCTCTCTCTCTCTTTTTTTTTTTTAATAAATAAATTTCTTGTAAACACCAAATGTTTAGCACAGAAATCCAAACATTTTTTTCCTCCATCTCTCCTCCAAATCAACCAAAAACCCCTCATTGAGCTTGCTTTGAAGAGATGAACTAATGCTAGTTGGGAATTTCTTTTTTACTTGCAAGATTGAAAAAATAACAATTTTTGTATCTAAATCATATAAAAAATGTAATATTTTTATGTCCATTAGTTATATTAATATCAATTTTTGTTCTTCAATTGTTGTGAAATTATTTCTTTTTGGCAGAGTTGAGTTTTTAAAATTATTTTGTAAACAATTATTAAGGAACAAAAATGTCACTTTACTGACAATTAAAAATAGAGTAATAGTACAATTAATTGATAGACAAAAAGTGTTAATTTTCTTATAATTTATAAACAAAAATTGTTATTTTTCTTACAAAATAACTATCATATTGTTAAACTTTGATTCAAGAGAAAGTCTGCAACAGCTACCCATATACGTATTATGGGTAAAGCTTGTTACAGAGGTTGATCTCGAAAATACAAGAAATAATGGAAATACAACAGAAAATTATCCACAAAGGATAATATTACAGGAAATTAAAACAACCTACAAAAGGTTGAAAACCTGAACTACGGTTGAGGATGAAATCCGGACGAACTCGGGTAGTTGGAAGCACGAGTCGTGTTGCAACTCTCCTTAAAACCTTATTTACCGCCTCCCGGGGTGCTGGAGCGTTGCGGTCTAGGTTTCCCAGGATAAAACGTACTACGATCCAATCGTTCGAGCACACGAACTTGGATCCGACGAACTAGGAACGTGGGTTCAACGCAGGTGGCTAGAAGGAAATGTGAGCAGAGTTTTGAGGAGGAAAACAGTGTTTGCCGTGTGTTTGTTTTTTTTTTTTCAAATCTGCTGCTCACAACGAATATATAGTAGAGGATAATGGATCATAGCATTAATTTTGGCATTGATCATCCCTTAGTAACCTCCTCCCACTAGCAGAAATTTAATTCTGCCACTAACCAACATTTATACCCACTAACAAGTCCCATTATTCATGAAATAACTGGTCCGCGAGACATCGGACGCGCGCGCCAGCCCGGGCCGCGTGACATCGCACTCGCACGCGAACAACCTTCGAGAGGTCGACTCCGCTGAAGGTCGAGACATCGAACTACCTCTCGAGGTCAGCTCGGTTTGATGCCTCGAACGAGAGATCAGTTTGATCTCACGTGGTCTGAGATGGAAAACTCGTTCGGAATTTTAGCATAATGTATGCCCGCAAGGCCAGCCACTTTTCCGGACGACATTCGTGCCCGCAGGTGCCGGCGCACACAAGTTCAAGCCTTTTCGAACTCATTTTGGGATTTGATTTGCACCCCCCCTGCGCGCGAGAGAGAGAGCATCTATGCTATACAAGTTAATTAGCCGTAAAAGACTCTTGTATTTATAGTGGAGTAAATCTTCATTCCCAACCAATGTGGGACAAAGCTAATAAGCTTTTCCTCACATAAAATTCCATCTCAAATGGGTCTACTTTGAGAGCCAATTTCTCATTCACCCATTATCCATTTTGAGCGTATAATATATCGATTTCTTCGTCTTACTACGAAGAATCCGAATCCACTTTGACCCGACCCAAATCGGATGTGGACCCTACATATATTTATACCACAAAATGGCCACTTAAAATGCCATTTTAGTGCTATTTTTCCAACAAAGCTCTCCTTGTGACCTTAGTTGGTAAAGTGTTACAATAAGGTATAACCTAAGTTGTCATAGCAAACCAGTTTAAAGTTTAAATCGGGAAGGCCAACATGTAACTACCTCGTAAACTTTCCTCCATGGTAAAATTACACTTACTAAAAGTATATCTAATTACAGGACAACCCCAACCGAATTGATTAGATTGTTGATTTAGTAATTACAAAATTACAACATACAAATTTGGCTCGAAGCGAGAAGTTTGATAGGGGCCACACCTAGTGTATATACTCAAGAATTCCCCTCATTATAAACAAGAAAAAGAAAAAGAAAAAGTAAATCTAATTATATTTTTAGAAAAAAAAAAGTATGCCCAATTTTAAAAGTAACAATAAAATAAACCCACTTGTTATTTAAAAGGTAACAATAAAATAAACCCATTTGTTATTTTAAAAGTAACAATAAAATAAACCCATTAGTTATTTTAAAATAGCATGCCCAGTTTAATAAGAAACAATAAAATCTGATGTGGATATTATCCATATCTGAGGAAATTGTCAATATTGCACCACCTAGACTTTATCTACACAAAATAATTGTAGTAGTGTGCTTGAATTTAAAACGTTTATTAAAGCAGAGAGGAAACTGTACAGCCAGTCCACTCAGTTCAAATTCGAAGTGTAAAGACATTTCCGCATAAGCATCCAAAGCCCAAAAACAATGGCGAGCTCCGTATACAACGCTATATGCTCTTCGCTGCCGCTCCAGCATTCTTTCCACAAATGGAAGCCATCTGTAAAACCAATTTCAAGCCCTCACATTTTCGGCAAACCAAAGCCTATTCCCGTCATTTCCAAGAACAACGAAGTTGGCTCCGTGGTTTCCGATTCCCTCGCCGGCAGCCGGCTATATTTGGGAATGGATTTTGGCACTTCCGGCGCTCGCTACGCGCTGATTGACGACGGCGGGAACCTTCTTTCCGAAGGGAAGAGGGATTATCCTTTGTATATGGTAAGCTTACTGTGTATCAGTACGTACGCGCACGCGCCTCAAATTGTTTAGTTAGTTAGTTGTTGCTTAAATATCGGAATCTTGTTGGAAAATTTGTTTGGGTCGGTTTAAACCCTGAAAATGGTGTTGTTTTACAAGAAAGAGGGAGGAAGATAAATCGGTGGATTGGCTACGAGGTTGGAAAGAAGCTCTCTTCTTACTTCTAGGAGATGTGCCTCTCGGTCTTCGCCCCTATGTTGCTTCAATTTCTGTTGATGGAACTTCTGGAACCATCTTCATCTTAGACAGGTAAATTATTGCACTTTAATTTTTGTTTTGTTTTAGTTTTAGTTTCTCTCTTTCTCTAATTAATGGCATGGAATGTATAGATCTAGTGTGAAGCCAGTTTAAATATAATTCTTTTTTCTGATCTGTAGCGCTACAGCGGAGCCATTATCTAAAGCGTACCTCTATAATGAGAGTTATCCCGATGTTTTGCCGGAGGTGAAGTCTATGGCTCCTGCAAATCACTGTGTCCTCGCCGATTCTTCTGCTCTTTGTAAGCTCCTTTCATGGTGGAACTCTTACGAGTTTAGCAAGAAGTCTGCGCTGGTGTTGCACCATGCTGACTGGGTATCATTTTTCCTACATGGCAAGCTGGGAATCACGGACTACAATAATGCATTGAAGGTATTCAACTGATTGACTGTGTGAAACAAACATTCATGTTTTTCTTCAGTTCTTTTTTTTTTTTTTTGAAAGGAATGTTTTTCTTCAGTTCTACTATTCAAATTAGTTGGCCGAGACCGGTAAACTGCCAAGTCCTTGTTAGACGGAGGTTGATAAAGGACTAAATCCATTACTGCCTCTCAAAAAAGTGTCGTGATTTATAAGGAAATAAAGTTAGTTTTTGTTAATAGCTATAGCTTTTGACCCAGTAATAATCACTTGATCCTTACACTTTGTACCATAGTCAGGTCACGACATATGTTAGTGTACAATTAAGACTGACATGTACAGATGTACTGGTAAGCGTTTGATCCTAATAAGATCTATGTAATGTTGCAGCTTGGCTATGATCCCGAAGCTGAATGCTACCCCCGATGGCTGCTTTCTCAACCATTTTCTCATGTGTTGCCTGCTGTTCAAGCGCCTGGAAAATCAATAGATTTTTTAAAGGAGGACATTAGAAGACTTTATGGTACATTATTTTCCCTTCTTTAATTTTAACGTTATGGTCTTCAAGTCAATTAGGATACCTGACTTAAGCTACTGAGTTCTCTAACGCACTCCTTATCTGTCACAGGTCACCAAAAAATATAAAATTCTACAAAACCCGAGGAAAGATCCAATACCCTCTTGGGTGTTTTCTAAAAATTTAAGCCCTTATTATTATTCCTTTTCATCGTTTATTGCATATAGATTCACGCCATACATAGTGTGAAGTTGTACAGATACCCGACACAAAAAAAGCATCAAATTTTAGTATTTTAGTATTTTCTTCCCCATACAGAGTGTCAAGTGTACTGATTCCCGACAAAACAAAAGCTTCATATTTTAGTATTTTTTCCCCACAAATTTATTTGCTTAGTATTTTCTGATAAGTTTGCATCATATCCACTGTTCAGGATTCCCGCAAGATTGTGTTGTTTGCACTGGGACTACGGATAGCGTAGCGGCGGTCATAGCAACACGTGCGTCCCAACCTGGAAAAGCGGTAAAAAAAAATACTACAGTACATAGATTCTCATTTCTTACTTTCAATTTTTACTTCCAGATCACAAATTTCAAAATTTTGATATACACTTTTCGTGAGTCCACATGATGAAAATATCATATCTTTGTTTGCCCTAAAGTAAAAGTAAATGAGTAGAATTTTGGAGTACATGTAATAAAACTGTAATGGCGTGCGACCGACATAATTTTTCCCTTGGATTAAACTGTAGAATTACCTTATGCAGTGTTACTATTATTGTTGAATTAATTTGTGTTTCAGGTCACATATTTGGGTCAGTTTTACAATTATTGTTGAATTAATTTGTGTGTTTCAGGTTACATCTTTGGGTTCAACTATCGCTTTGAAACTACTAAGTACTAAAAAGGTGGAAGATGTTCGGTTTGGAGTGTATAGCCACCGGCTCGGAGATAAATGGCTGGTCGGAGGGGCTTCAAACTCCGGCGGAGCTGTTCTCCGGCATATCTTCAGTGACGAGCAGCTTTATAAATTGAGTGAGAAGATCAATCCCCTAGTGCCCTCCCCTCTTGATTACTATCCCTTGAAAGTACCCGGTGAAAGATTCCCTTTGGCAGATCCAACAAAAGAGCCTAGGTATTAACGTAAAAAATTCGATTCTCATGCTTGTTTTTTATCGGGTTTGAAAAAGGAAAAATTATTGATGGATGATTCCTTTAAATCGTCGTCTTGCAGGATGCACCCGCGGCCGGCAGATGATGTGGAATACTTGTACGGTCTTCTTGAATCGATGGCTCGTATTGAGGTAAATATAAAATGATCAAGATCATGTCATTATTAGCACTGTTATAAAAATCGGCCGCTTAGGCGCTAGACGAAGCGGAAGCGAATTGTTCCTAGCGGCCGTTTAGCGCCTAACTCTGCCGACTAGGTCGAGTTGATGGTCAACTCGATCGAATTGGGGTGAGTTAACTTGCTTGACTCGGCAGAGCTAGTCGAGTCGGCAATGTTAATTTTTTTAATTATATTTATATATATAGCTAAATTTATTTATTTATATAAATAAGAGAATCGGCTGCCTAGGCGCCTCTAGATCGAGGCGAATTGCTCCCTAGGCGGCCGCCTAGCACCTAATTAAGTTGACTGGGCCGAGTTAGTGGCCGACTCGTCCGAATTCGGCTGAGTTAACTCGCCCAACTCGGCAGAGTTAGCTGAGTTAACTCGGGCGAATCGGCATTGTTAATTTTTTTTATATATTTAAATTTATTTATTTATATAAATATAATATAATATATAACATACACCACACATATGCACTATTTTTTTTTTATATAGATTACCGCTTAGGCCCTAATCTACCGCCCTACTAACGTTTAGCCTAGTACAACCATGATTACTAGTCACAGAATTTAGCCATATTGAACAACATTGATATGGTGCGTTTGATATTATGTACAGGCAAAGGGGTACAGTTTGCTAAAGAGTCTTGGGGCAGCCCCGGTTGAGCAAATACTGACATCGGGAGGCGGATCAAGGAACCCAATATGGACAAAGATCCGTGAGAGGGTACTGCGTATACCGGTAAGCCCGGCAGTTCAAACTGAAGCTGCCTATGGAGCCGCATTGCTAGCACTAAAAGGTGCATGTCAAAACAAGGTTCTTATAACTCCGTATTAATTATAAGACTATGTCTTATAATTCTAGTGTGTTGAAAACTGCAAAAATAAAAAAGAAAATAAAAAAAGTGTGTGATGTTTACGCTTGGTTGCAACTTGCCAAGTTGTGAACTTGTGATGCCGACGTACAAGTATTTTGGGGTCGTGGCACGAAGCCTCTTTTACCTCCTAATCTTATTCCAATCTTTAAGCCAAGTGGGCCACCATGTGGATAACTGTCGTTTTAGTGGTTACGTTCATGTTAATTTTGCTTTTCCCAGTAGAGTAGATAGTATGCTTCAAAACATTATCAATTTGAATTTCGATTCCGCTTCCAATCAAATTTGTCTCCAGTTTGGCGATTCCTAAGAAATATTAATCATTCTGAGAGTGACTGCGCACCATAAAGCCATCTTTCAATCTTTCATTGGATTGTAATTTGTGAACGACATCGAATTTACACGTCTTATGGTAAGACGAACCTAGTATGTTAAATTTTTAACTCAAGTAATATCAGTTAAACATTAATCAACTTGGTAGGCGTGAATTTAAAACCCTCTCTCACGTGAAAAAATCAATATGACCAGTATTTCTGTGAGTCCGTCATGTTATATGATTCCGTGTGGATAGGTCTGAGCCATTGAATATTTGAAATAAGATCAATGGCTAAGATTTGGCGAATGTGCAACCTACTTCACTTGCACAGTTTGGCGGATCTAAGTCATTGATCTCAAGCATTTAATAGCACGGATCTGTCTATACAGACTCATATAACATGATGAGCTCATTTGATCACTAGTATATATATAAAGATAAAGAGTTAGGTAATATGTAACTATAAATGAGAAATGTTCAAAAAAGATTAATATATTATAGAAGTTGAATCAATTATCCTTACGTTTCCACTTGTCTATTTCTTTCCCATTGAAAAAAATGAAAATGCCCAATTTGACACTCAATAGACTTGTGTCTTGTTTTTTCATTGAAAGAAAGGAGAATACCCAAATCAGCACTCAATCGCTCAGGTAAGGCACAGAGGTGGATGGAAAATGTTGGGATAAGTGACTTAAAACTCAAAATTGAAAATGACTAGAGATGATTAATTGAAAATTTTCATGAATAAGGTGACTTTCTTATTTTATACAGATGATAAGTATTTGTGTGGATTTGATTATTATAAATTGTGAACTTAATTAATACATCATATAAGTATAAGTTGTATAACTTTCTTATTTTAGACCCATCGTAGAGATAAATTTTAAAATGAAAAGCATAAGGCATTATAAAAGCACGCCTCCGCGGCTCCGCTCCCACCCGCCAAAAAAACCGTCGAGTAATTCCGGTTAGTTTCTATAATAAAAGTCGTGTATAAATATCGATTATTTGAAAAAGAAAAGCATAACCCTCGCACCCACACGCCTCCGCTCCCACCCCGCTCGCGATTTAAAAATCTAAGACGAGCAATTCATTCTTCGTACTCGGAAGGAAAATCATCAGATTTGGATCAGAGATGAAGTAAGAGAATGCTAAAGGAGGACGGAAATAGCGAGATGGACTGAAGCATCCGGACGATGAGTATCCGATGATCGATAACGGTGAAGATGGCGGCGAGCAGGGCGGAGAAGCAGATTTCTCCGCATCGGACACCGGTATTGTGGATTTTGCTACATCATTCTCCGAAAGGCGCCGCTGCTTCGATCTCGCATTCAACAGCTCCATATCGAGCTTCTCGATGCAGTAAGCTACATTTCTCTGATTAGTGATTACTATTACTAAATATTTTCCGTTTCATGTTTCAATGATGTATTATTTGAAGGAATTTCCGTGCAATTATTGTTAGTTGATGATACAGAGTAATTCTGATTTGTTGTACGGTCATTTTGAACTTTTTGCTTTTATTCTCTGTTTTCTGAAATTGCACCTGTATTCAAAATGAAGTCTCCCTCTAACCGGCGCCGCACACAGTTTTGCCTATAGCTAGGTCTAGAAAGGCGTTGAAATGTTTTTTGCTTGTACAGTGATATGTTATGTGCATTTTCATTTTGTTTTTGGCATTTTATTTCTATTTGGTTTTTGGAGTACGTGATTCATTGTTAAGTTACAATCCACTGGTGAATCCGATATAATTTCCTTCAATGTTGCAATGTGCATTTATTTGGTTTTTGGAGCACTTAACACTGTTCTTACTGTTGTTATGTCATTTATCCATATGCCTCATCTTTTATGCCTTATAATTTTCACCGCTGATTGATTAGATAATAAGCAAGTAAGGTCCCCAAAATGCACAGAAATGCAAATCTCCTACTGTTCAATGGTTCAATAGATAAACCACAAGTCATCTTGCTTCCTAGAAATAATATAAGATTCTGATCTCAGCCTTTTCATATTTATCCGTGTTTGATGACATCTCATTCCCTTTAGACAAACTTGCCCTTCTCGTGTGCTCCTGACCAGACCAAGGTAAAAGAGAAGTTGAGGGACGGATAGGGGGCTGAAGGAAAAATAATTTAGTGAAACAAATTCAAATACTCATTGATGAGGGTGACATGTGGGTCTATAGTAGTTTGGCACTGTGAGGTTTACTTAAATTGATTTGAAAGCCAGTAAAGTGACTGTTGCAATTCCAACACATATTATAGTGGAGAATCCACACAGCATAGTTACGTAGTACTATTGTTTCCTCTTTTGATTTGTTGCTCTGTAGACAATATAATGATGGTTTTATTATTGATTGAATATAAGTTCCAAATATTTCATACTGGCTCACATTGTCACCTTAATATTCCACCTCTATATTGACTATGGAGTGAATTATGTTTCTATGTTTCGCATGCAATTTTTTTGATTTTTCTACTTGGCTTTTCATCATCACATATTTGACTGTGAATGGAAAATTCTCGTCAGTCTTCTGGATTTTAGCTTCTCTGTCTGTAAGGTTTTGAATTAGTTGTTCCTTTGATGCCTGAGCTCTACAGATTTTCATTCTTCCTAGGAAAAAAAGAAAAGAAAAGAAAAAAAGGAACACTGTTTATCTTGAGTTTTTTTTTTAATAACTTTTTTACATAGGTGCTTTAATCAAGTTGCAACTTCTTTATGAGGTGGTACTGTAAAGGACAGCAAAGCTCTCATGGACCAGTTCCATTGTGTCCCCACTGCTTTTTTGGAGATTGGAGACTTGGAGCAAATAAAGTGAGTTCTTACCCCACAATTTTTGTTTTTGCAATACACTAAATAGTTTTTTGTTTTAATTTTCTTGTCACACTAAAATATTTATCTGGCAGAGATTTGAAATAGATTGGACTTTCGTCTGTCATGGGCCTTATATTTGTTTTATTTTTTATTTTTATTATAACTGTTTTGTGAATATGGAGCACCGATTGTGTATGAAAGTGATGTATACTTGGCCTGTTCTGCAGTTATTAAGAGGGGCAATTGATGACATTACCATGAGGGGGTGCAGTGCAGGTATTTATACATATATCTTGAGATTGTCTGTTTTCGTGACCTCCATAATTCTTTGGGAGGTGGCCTATGCTAAGCACAGATAATTAAGGAATTAATTTGATATAATATGGGCCATTTGCAACTTATTCACTCCCTTGCAACTCTAAACAATTGTAAATTATGATAAATACTGTCACAATAGGTGTGTGTACCTTCAAGTATTTATTCTATAACATGTGTAGAATATTATTTCAAGCATTATGACAGTTTTAGGAAACAAACATGATAAGAGATTATCGTAATAACATTAACACGATATTGAAATTTCAAATGTTTTGGCCCCCACTAGATTTGCAGCAAATATTTCAACAAACACTGAACTTTTTATGTTTTCCCTGCCAATCATCCATCTTATGCAATTCGTGATCTATAAGCAGTTTTAATTTAGCATATTTTTAACATTTATTATTGGATAACGTATGGTTTTTCTTTTTGGGTGTTCATTATCAACATTTCAAGCCAGTAAACTTCCTGAAACGCACGCTCACAAAAGCTTTTTCAAAGAAGGTTGTTGACTTAAATGTTTGATTTGCAATCTACTTCTCCCAGTAGGTTTAAACCATATGGCCGCACATAATTTCTTCATATACATACATATATATATACATATATATAGAATTCCATTTTTGGTTCTAGATTTATAGGTGCAGTTGTACTTTTAGTCATTTTTTCCAAAACATTCTATATTAGTCATAGTTTTATTGTGGCATGATTATTTTTTGTCATCCGTTAATAAAACCCTTTTACTCCTTTTTTCCAAAACATCCTATATTAGTCATAGTTTTATTGTGGATGATTATTTTTAGTCATTCGTTAATAAAACCGTTAACCTACCGTTACCTATTAGGATATTTTTGTCATTTATATATAAAATATTAGTATTATTATTTATTTGAGTAATATAAACAATAAATAAATAAAATATAATTACGTTATGCTAATATTATATTACTAATTTACTCACGTAATATATATATATATATATATATATATAAGTAGTACATAGTATTATTTATTTATTAAATAATAGTACAAATATGTTATTAATAAATAAATAATACTAATATTATATTAGTAAACAAATTTTTCACGTAATATTTTATTATATTATTTAAGACTATAAAATATATACTACCTCTATCCCATTTTGTTTGTCTGATTCGGTTAACGAGACTTGACTGAATTTATTTTTAATTCAATTTTTAATAATATTATGTTTAGTATTAGTATATAAAATTTATATATTTAAAAACTACATTAAAAGTACTATTAAACACAAAATATCAAATTTAAAAATAATTAAAAATTATTTAAGAAAATAAGCAATGAAGAAAAAATTGGTTTGACCAATGAATAGTTAATAGAACGGGTAAAATGGAACAGTTACTAAATACATAAGACAAAAATATCCTAATAAAACAGTTTTATTAACGGAGGACCGAAATGGTCATGCCACAATAAAACTAGGACTAATATATGTTTTGAAAAAAAAAATGACTAAAAGTGGAACTACACCTATTAGTCCACCTCTTCCCATGAGTTCATGTGGACAGATGTGGGCCACTGAATGCTTAAGATCAATGGCTTAGATTTCATCAATTGTGCAAGTGAAATACATAGTTGCACAGTTGACAAAATCTAAGCCATTGATCTCAAGCATTCAATAGCCCAGATTTGTCCACACGGATTCATGGGAAGACATCAACTCACCTGAACAATGGCATATATATATATATATATAAAACAAATCAAATAATACATTTGCAACAGTCGAGCAACAAAAATATAAACCATATGAAAGTGCAAGAATCATATACAAGAATAAAAATAAAATAAAAACAAAGGTTCCAAAAACAAATAATTTTTGAAACAAATAATAGTAAACCGATCTTATATGAAATTGGAGAAAATGTTGTAATACTGCACAAACATTATAGCACAACATAAATGAGCACAGTGATTTAGAAAACTTCACCCACAACCTTACTAGCAAGTACGCGTTCCCTTCTCTCAATGTAACCATAAGGGAACCATCCAGCTTTGCCTTTGCATTCACCTTCAGCCCAGCCATTATTTGAAACCTGAGAAGGTAATTAAGCATTAATGTAAATTTTATTTCCTGTGTGTAATGCAGAAGAATCCAAGCACTTAAAAATGGAAGAGGTCTACAATCTAAAAATGGTGTGGTAGTAATGATATCTGAGCAAAGGCAAGCTTATCAACTACTCAAAATCATACAATGTATGCGGATGGACTCAAGCTTGAGATCTAGCACAAAGAAAGCATGCCAAGTTGACCATATGGGTGTTTTCAAATGACAACCATTAATGTATTAGAATCATGCCAATGTCAATCAATTTCCTATATCATATGTAGATTTCTGAAAAAATACCTAATACTTGTGCAACCAGGTAATGCTGTTTTAGACCTTCTATGGTGTGATGTATTATACAGCAATAGAACAGAACATTGCCGCTGGGTAACTAGGTAACTAACAGGAATAAAAAGATTTTGATGTACTTCAAGTAAATACTTCATGACAGTCAAATCCTTCAATTTCACCAGAACAAAGCTAGACTGTAAACCAGAGTCATAACATAGCATATAATGTTTGGGAGACTAACAAACCTTTCGAACAACGATATAATCTCCAGCTGACAAATTAAGCTCCACATCAGATTCAGCATGATATGAAAACATTGCCTATATCAAAGCAAAACGACAGATTACAAACTCATAGTGATGTCTGGCACATTTTTCTGGTTTGGAATTGGGAGGAAAAGAAGCATAAAATATACTTACTTCTGCAAGAAAATAGCCCATGCTATCAGTTGAGCCATTTTGCATTGGAGAAGTTGATACACCATTTACTTCTTCATATGATGGAGGCGGAGGCATACTCTCGACACTAGGAGCAGGAGCTTCAATCCTTTGGCGCTCTGACGTCATCTGACATAAAACAGATAACAGCATTAACTTCATGATAAACTTTCAAACACTGAACATAGGCAAGAAAACAATGCCATCATACCTCTGCTTCTAGTTGATCAAGTATCTGAAGCACTTTTTTATGGTAAGCTCGTTCAGATTCAACCTAATGATAAATAAAAACAAACAAAAGTCACAATCTTAAAGTAATTATAATACATTTTGACAATTTTCACTACTTTTTAAGTATACAGCAGAACAAGGTACCATGGCAATTAAACGCTGTAATGTCAATCTCTGCTGCTGTGCTTCTACAGCTGCCATTGCTGAAGAAGCTTCCTTTCCCAATATAGCAGTATTTGACTTCAGATCATGTAATTTTGCTTCAGCAGCTTCCAGTTTCGTAGCCATGTCAGGATTGCCATTTCCCTCTCTCAGTTTTGCTTGTCGTTTGGATACTTCAACAGCCTATCTAGGATAGATAGCACATAGAATTAAAATCATGCAATCACCTATAGATGGTGAACACAACTCAGTTTATGTGCATCCTACTGAACAATGAATTAAGCAAAAGGTGCACCTTGAAAAATGCCCCAAGAAGACACTAGAGGGAATGGAATTGAAATTCCATGGAAAAGTAATTACTATGAAGATGAATTTCATCGTTTGGTTGGTGGAAAAAAAATTACTGGGAATATCGATTCCATTATTTGGTTGGATTTGGAATTGTAAGGACTAAGGAGTATAAAGACCTATATACCCCTACAAAATAATAAAAGTAATAATAATTAAGAAAGAACAAGGGTAAAATAGTCAAGTCATCTCAATTTTCTTCCCAACTTAAATGTGAGGAATTCATTTTCCAATGGAACCAAGCACCATTTCCTCCACTTGAAAGAAAATGTTTTCTATCCAACCAAACATCCCCTAAGAGAATT
>CM008334.1:243420-256380 GCA_002525835.2 Ipomoea batatas | reverse complement strand
GGCATTGATATTGCATTTCGAGGCTCAGTATGGGCAGACAAACTTACTGGTTTACTTGGGTATCTGTTCCTTAATGGGTTCACTGACGGTAACTGTTTGTGACTTTGTTCCTTAATGAGTTCTTTGGTTCTTCTTCAGGGCTTAATTGGTGTATACTTTCCATGCTTGCGTGCAGGTTGTGAGCATAAAAGCCATTGGAATTGCAATAAAACTTACTCTAGAGGGAATAAGTCAAATTGCATATCCCCAAACATGGTTTTTTCTCATGGTTACAGTGATATGTGCAATCACACAGTTGAATTACCTAAACAAGGTACTTTTGATATAAGCACTAGTTATGGCGCTCTATTTCTGTGGTTTTTTGGTTTCTATGGAGTTCTTGACTCTGTTTTACCAATCATTTGAGTTACTTTCTTTTCTATAGCTAAGATTTCCCCAACTTCATGAACCTTTGAATTGCAATATTGTGCTTGGTAATTTCATACATTCCTGGACCACACTGATATATAATGCAACATTTCTGTAGGCACTTGATACATTCAATACAGCAATTGTTTCTCCAGTATATTATGTATTGTTCACCACCCTTACCATTGTTGCGAGTGCAATAATGTTCAAGGTATTTAATGTTTTGCAGTTTTTCAAAATTATGGTTCCAGGGCAACTCAAATTACCCATCCATCCTTTTTAAACTTTCCACAGGACTGGGCAGAACAAGATGCTAGCAGCATAGCATCTGAGATATGTGGATTTGTGACTGTACTTTCTGGAACAATTATTCTTCACGTTGCTAGAGAACAGGAACCAACAAATCCTCCGGGTATGCCAACTAAATCTGTTTTATCTATTTGACTATTCCAATAAACAAACACGTATATGTTATGGACTATTTGACTTCTATGCCATAAAAAATCCCTTATGCAACTTTGTTTCATGTCAAGTTACTCTTTAAGTTTACCTTAGACAATATAATTGATAAATGCAGGAACCATAATTTGGTATGATGAAGAACAGATAAAAGATATGGAGGATGCACATTATATTACATTGCAGAGTTCAGAGTATTTCACATGATTTTATATACGGAGATGGTTGTGATTTATGAGAGCCTCATTCCCAGCAGTACAATGTCCAAACTGACTTCATTTGCAGCTTCACGGGAATAGAATTCTTTATTTTTGCTAAGCAAGTACTTACACTTGCTAGTTCTTCTGGATTGAACAAGTTGCTGAGGCCTACATAGGGAGAAATGTGGTTTGATCAATTCGATGTGCATTATCCGAAGAAATCTTGATGTGTTTGCAGCAACGCGGAACTTGTGGATACTGCATCCGTTTGAGGTTTGTTTAGATAAGCCTGGTTCTTCTCTTTTGAATTTGAAGTTTTTGGTGTAAAATCTTGTCCAACCTGAGTTTATACTGTAAAATGGCAGTCATTTTCCTGACCCTTGCTTATACGGTTCAATATTGAAGATGGAAGTCTTGTTTAGAATCTGGTTCAACTAAAAATATTTCCAACTGAAAGCTTAAGCTGTTGGTTACAGTATAAACTGCTCCAGCCTCCAGGGTAGATATTGTTGCTTAAAATGCTTGGTGTATTTCAACTTTGAAGAAAAAGAAATCCAATGTTCTCTTTATAACCATGCACCATTGTTGTTTCCACTTACCAATTCTCCCAACTGTTGAGTTTATTTTGGATTTAATTTGAATTTATTATTTGCTCCAGTAATAAAAAAATGTAATTAATTAAATATCAAATTATTTTTTTCTTCCGAAAAGGTTGAATTTCTAATTCTAATGGATTCTCTCGCCCCGGCTAGACTGAATATCTTGGAAAGATGTAAATCATGGGAGGTTAGACCCCCTTTGCCTTCATTTTAAGAAACTTGGAGAGGTTACTCTTAAACTATCGGGGTGAGACTCGATTTTGGTCTTTCTTTCCAAAATTTATATCAGTAACCAACTGGTGTACACGTAATGACTGTAAATTTTGTAAATTAATTAGGAATTCTCCTAATTACTTAAAGATAAAGAAAAGAATATAGTAAGTATTTGACGGATACGCAACCTAAAAAACAAAATAGGAATAGGAATATATATCCGTTTCACACGCACCGTAGGATCATATCGGACATGTTATATAAGTGACGAAACCGATCTCTTAGCATTACGCAAAAATCCTAATAGAGATAACGCAGCATGGCGGCAACTGTGAGCGCTTGGGGAAAGCCGGGAGCTTGGGCCTTGGATTCTGAGGAGAATGAATCCCAGCTTAAGCAACAATCAGTTAACGACGGTGGCGATGGCGGCGGCGTCGCGGCGGCGATTTCCGATTTCCCTTCACTGGCTACCGCCGCCGCCGCCAAGACCAAGAAGAAGAAGCCGCAAACCTTGTCTTTGCAGGAGTTTTCCACTTACAGCTCTGCCAAGCCGGTTCAATCCGTAGGGCTCACACCTGATGAGATGATTTCTCTTCCCACTGGCCCTCGCGAACGAACTGCTGAGGAGCTCGACCGCTCTAGGCTCGGTGGTGGGTTTAAATCGTACGGTTCTTCATACGACAGGCCGGGTCGGGGCTCCTCGGACGAGTCTCGCCGGCGAGGCGGGTTCGGTAGGGACGAGAGTCGTGAATTTACCCCTTCTCGCGCTGACGAGACCGATGACTGGGGAGCATCCAAGAAATTTACGCCCGGAAACGGTTTTGAGAGAAGGGAAAGAGGGGAGAGGGTAGGGTTTTTCTCTGATTCGAATTCCCGCGCTGAAGGGTCGGATAATTGGGCGGCGAATAAATCCTTCGTCCCGTCCGAGGGTCGGAGGATTGAGAGGAGAGGCGGGTTTGAATCAAACGGCGGCGGTGCTGATTCGGATAATTGGACAAAGAGGAAGGAAGATGAAGCGCGGAAATTGGGTGCATTTGATAGTTTAAGAGAGAAGAGAGGTAGTCGTGAGTCAATGAATAATGTTTCAGAACCGGAGACTTGGGGGAGAAAGAGAGATGACAGCAATGGCAGACCTAAGCTAAATTTGCAGCCAAGGACAATTCCCATAGGTGAAGGGCAGCAGAACGACAATGGAACTCCATTGAAGCCCAAGGCGTCGAACCCATTCGGGGAAGCTAGGCCGAGAGAAGAGGTTCTGAAGGAGAAGGGGCAAGACTGGAAGGAGATTGATCAAAAGCTCGAGTCTTTAAAGATAAAGGAGGCTGGAAAGAAGAGTTCTGGGAGCAGTAAAGAAGGAGCTTCTCCTGAGAAGAGGACAGAAAGGAGTTGGAGGAGGTTTGATATGAATGATGATGCTCATTCCAGGTTGGTGATCTGATATAACCTTTCTTTCTTTTCATTCTGATTGGTATGGTTAACTAACTGCCTATTCTTTCAATTATTTGCTGCTTTGTGCAATTAATTTGTTGTGATTCTTCAGAATGTCTTCCCCTGTTAACTCCTAGATTGTGTTCTAGTCCTAATATACATAGTAGTAGACACTAGAAGTTGTGATAATCAGTGTTGAATGCTCTATAAACTGACTTCAGGCTTATTGCTACAAGTTTAAATGATTGCATTTGAGTTAATGAGCTCTGATCATATGTACATTACCTAGAGACTTTGGTCTTTTTCATGATTTATACTTGTGTTCTATCTGTATAAAAGAGTAGGGGAAAGATGGACTGATATTCCAGCATTTTGAAATCTCATTCTAATTCTTAACAAAGTCATGCCTGAAGAATTATTGGTTGTAGTGGTACAAATGCTGTTGCCATTTGTAGGGATGGTATGTTTGAAGAACCCTTGTAGTATCAATATTCAGTCAGGGCCTTTTCTCGCTCTTTTCAGTTGTTCCTTAGGGGCATAATTTTTGTTTGAACACAACTTTTTGTTTGAGTATCTATTTTCTTAATCTAATAGCTACATCTGCTGTAGACCTGAGAGCACTGTAAATGGATCTTCGGAGGAAGCTGGAGCTGGAGAATGCAAAAGTCCCGCTGGAGCTGGAGAATGCAAAAGTTACGCTGAAGCTTGTCAACAAGAGAACTAGTGCTGCAGAAAGGGTTTTGAGATGCTAGGCTACAAGACATTAAACTTCTATTTTTGTTAATAATAATCTGTAAGCTTGTTTAACTTCTTCCATTGTGTAGTGAAAAAGTGAAGCCCAATTTTGGTAGACCTACAAAATTAGAACCTTTATCTGATGACTCTGCTTATGTTCTAGTGAATGTGGAGTCGATACAATACGATTATTTGTTATTACAAGAACAATAATAAAATTGTCATTAGATTGGTGTCAGCTGCTACTGTTATATTGCAAATTTCTACATTGTAGTTTCAGTAATGTTTGACAGACAAGTGTTCCTTGTTGGATGATATTCCACAAGAATCAGAACTGTGACAGCTGAGAAGTAAAGTGAATCCAACAAGGCAACAACTAAGTTATCTTCTTGTTACATATGTTTTCACAAAACTCATGCTTTTGAAACACTATCATTGACATTTATCCTTGGCAAAAGTGACAAAATACAATGTAGTTGAAGTTACTCCAAATAACTAAAGAAGAAAAGTGCAACCAACATTATTACACTGAATTATTTGTCTTCTCCTACTTTAGAGGCCAATTAAGATAGGAGCAAATAAATTTCCATCTTCCGAACTCTCGAGATAGAATAGGGAAAAGGGTAGGTGTGGTATTCCAGCAATGGAAGGAGGTGTTGAAATGCATTAACTGCAAATTTTTATGCTGGAAGTTGATGAATGAATGTATAACCAAGACTGTCTAAATGAACTTTCTGTACCCTCTCTCACTTATTTTCCTGATCTCTTTTTCAAGGCCTCATAAATGCCAATGCATGGTGACAGTTGATTGTTGTAACACTAGCCCTCACCAAATCCTATTAAATTCTTCTACCCATTCCTCTGTTCACATTCAAGATTTCAACTTTAATTTCATACTCTCACCCCTTTACAGCTTATGCCACTCCTGCTTTTTAAAATTTAAATCCCCTGATTCTGCACCATCTTATCCGCCATGGATTGGTTCTTCAAGCTTTGCTTCGCTGCTTTTTTTACTGCAGCCGCTGCCATTGGTACAACTCATGGGCTAACCATTATCTCCGGCACTGTGTTCTGTGATCAGTGTAAAGATGGCAAAGTTTCCCTTTTTGATTATCCAGTATACGGTAAAGCAAGAGTCTTTAGTTTTCTTCTTTTTTATATTCTTGTTCATGACTCAGGACCTCAAGGACAAGTTTTGTGCAGGAATAAAAGTGGCAATGGCGTGCCCAGATGGCAACGGGCAAATGACAACACGGGGAGAGGAAGCTACGAATTGGTTAGGAGGTTTCAACATGAGATTTGATGGCACCCAAGATTTGAGCAACTGTTTTGTGCAGGTTTCAGGGAGTAGCCAACCGTCTGCAACCTGCGGGGCAGGTGGGGGTCCAGCCAAGCCTCTAAAGCTAATGTTCAGGATGTTTGATATGGAAATGTATGCAGTGGAACCTCTGATTTCTCAGCCTGCCCAGCCTATGTCCTTCTGCCCATCTTCTTCTGTGCCCGCACCAGTCACCCCTTCACCTGTAACGCCTGCACTGCCGCCATTGCCAAGCTTACCCCCAATGCCTCCATCCCCGTTTCTAGAAGCTTCAGCCTGCCCATACCAGTAAGTTAACAACTAGCTAGCTTTGACATGGGATTGGCTTTTATACCAAATTGAAGCATGTGCTGCGCTGATAGTTGGATTACACATTTATGTTTATATTATATGCTCAACAACACCTAAACGCCACATTTTCACAATCTTGGGTACATATCTGCAGGAAATGGATAATGCCAGAATACAGATGCTATTGGAAGGTTCTGAGTCCTGATGCAAAAGTGGGGGTTGTTTTCGGGCTGCTGGCCGCCCGGAAATATGGAACAGACATGACACTTTGGGAAGGGATGACAGGAAGAGGGGAGCCCTACAGGACACTGCTAAGGGAAGGAACAACAGCCCTTCTTAACTCATATAATACCTTACTGTTCCCATTCCACCCTCTGGGAGTCGTGGAACGAATGAATTGGGCATTGATGGGATCTACACAGCAAGTCCTCCACACTGCTCTCAGTTTCATGAGAGCAAACTCTGGAATCTCTCAGCCTACTTGTACCTGCAGATTCACTTCTTGCACCACAAATTCTTGATATATATAGTACCTGTATTCTACTATACAGTCGATTTCTGGGTTTGTGGCTTGTAATGTTGGGTTATACTAATACTCAATATAGATCATTATTGCTGATAAATATTTGTTATGGTTATTGTTGTGTGTGTATGGACCAAAATACGCATTTATGTGAGGTCCTTTTACTGATAATGATGATTAGTGTTCTTGTGTCATCACCTTTAATTTGTCCGTGATTAATGTTACAATGAAGTGATTTCCCTTTTTGTATTAAATGGAGATTAGATGGGAAACAGTATTAAAAACTAATGTTCATTACTAATCATAATAATTATTCACCTCACCACAGTCCTATTCCTGGCCAGGACAGTTGTATCCATGACTGTGGAGTATTCATTGTCAAAGTTGATTGCAGATTTGCAGCAAACATGTTGGCTCCATCACTGCTCTAGCCGTACGTTGTACTGTAGGTCTCACTACCCGTGCTGGATCGGAGTTATTTCAATTTTTCCAAGTGTAGTATGGATTTCAATTCGTCTCAACTAAAAAGTTACATAGATAGCTTGAGGATATTATTCAGTACATTCATAAACGATTTTCATCTAATAGCTTACAAATAAATCCACTTTGGACTTTGCTAAGGGACTCTCATTGTTTTATATATTACCAAGAAAGCTAAGCAAAACTGTTTTATATTTACTTTAGAAAACTTGTGGTGACTAAGTCAGGTAAGTAATAGTAGTAAGAAGCAGTCAAATCAATTTTTATCTCTATGCAGTTGTCTACAAGTCAATTGTCTTGGTAATATGAGCCGCATGCACTATACTCTGTTCATAAGTTTGTTGTCATGGTTAAGGAATCTCTATTCCTTATATATATGTTGAACTAATCAAAGTAACGTAGATGGTCTGACCTCAAAACAAAAAGAAAAATACGACTTTGCCGTCCAAGGAAGTTTGGCCTTAGATTATTACTCTTTAAATATACACAGCAAACTGTTTTGTGCAGTAAATTACATAGGATAGACAGTTTCAGAGTTTCAGGCATAGTGATGAGCAGACAGTGGTTGTTAGTGTTATTAGCTGTAGTGGCGGTTTCGGGGTGGTGGAACAGTAACAGTTGCCATGCATTTAGAATAGAAGAAGCCACCATTGATGAACTCCGGGCTGCTTTCAAGCACAACCAGCTGAGTTCTAGGCAGCTTGTGGAGTTTTACCTTGAAGAAATTAAAAAATTAAACCCAGTTCTGAAAGGGGTAATAGAAGTGAACCCGGATGCACTTGTGCAGGCTGACAGGGCTGACTATGAGAGGAAGGCAAATAAGGCTGGTTCCAATTCGGGGTTGCATGGTATCCCTATCCTTGTCAAGGACAACATTGGAACAAAGGATAAGCTTAACACCACTGCTGGATCCTTTGCTTTGCTGGGATCAGTGGTGCCTCGCGACGCGGGCGTGGTGATGAAGCTGAGGAAAGCCGGAGCCATTATCCTGGGGAAAGCTAGTTTGAGTGAGTGGTCTAGTTTTCGGTCTGTCAATGCACCTAGTGGCTGGAGTGCAAGAGGAGGACAAGGAAAGGTCAGTATACTATACTATGCTATACTATTTCATAAATGGCTAGCACCAACACTTAATTTCTAGATGGTAGATTATGTGTCAGGACACATAATTATTGAGTCCTGATAGTCGCAGTGAGAGTTAAAGTTAATATCGTGGGCTCTGGCCATTCGTTCGGTCACTTAATGAACTGTTGAGTCACTGTTTACCTTTTGGGCAACGTAATAAATGGCTTCCTTTTGTGCAGAACCCCTATGTTCTCTCTGCGCAGCCATGTGGCTCAAGCAGCGGCTCTGCAATTTCAGTGGCTACAAACATGGCAGCAGTGTCGTTGGGGACGGAGACTGATGGTTCTATCCTCTGTCCTTCTAGTTTCAATGCAGTAGTGGGGATCAAGCCAACCATTGGTCTCACCAGCAGGGCTGGAGTTATCCCAATATCTCCAAGACAGGATACTGTAGGGTAAATATTCTATTCTAAAACATTCATACCAACATTTACATCAGAATTAACATTGTTTTTTTTTTTTCTGGCAGGCCTATCTGCAGAACTGTATCAGATGCTGCTCATGTTCTTGATGCTATTGTAGGCTTCGACTACAACGATGCCGAAGCAACTAGAGCAGCAGAGAAGTTCATCCCCGCAGGGGGCTATACTCAGTTTCTGAAGCACGATGGTCTGAAGGGAAAGAGGATTGGAATAGTTAGGAACCCATTCTTTATCTTCAGCAGCAGTCCAGTCCTAGCTAAGAGTTTTGAATCCCATTTCCAAACCTTAAGGTAATTAATCAGTGATAAACATACATACATACATACAGAAAATTAAGATTGTTTCTTTTTTACTTTCCTATGATGTTTACCAATTATAGGGAACAAGGAGCAGTCTTGATAGACAACGTAGAAATAGCCAACCTTAGTACTATTTTGGATGCCAATTCAAGCGGCGAATCTACAGCACTGCTGGCTGAGTTCAAGATCGCCATCAATGCTTACCTCCAAGGTCTCCTTCATTCTCCCGTTCGATCATTGGCTGATTTGATAGCCTTCAACAACAAGTACTCTGATTTGGTATGTCTCCAACCCATGAATTATATGATTTTTTTTGGGTTATAAAGAAATGCACTTAAGTAAACCTCGCATTGTGATCATAATCTTAACTGACCAGTTGAGAAGATCTGCTGAGGTATCAAGTCAACGGTCTAACTAACTTGTCCGGGTTATCCTGAATTGTATGATCTTTAATTATGCTTGGAATGATGTCTATAATGTTTGTGCAGGAGAAGATAAAGGAGTTTGGGCAACTGGCATTCCTTGTGGCGGAACAGACGAATGGGATCGGAGATGCAGAAAGGAAAGCTCTAAAGAACATGAAGAAATTAACAGAAGAAGGATTTGTGAAAACAGTGATGGAGAATAAGGTGGATGCATTGGTGACCTCTGCTTCATTTGTTTCTCCGGTTCTTGCCATCGGCGGTTTCCCCGGAATCACTGTTCCGGCAGCTTACAACAGCCACGGAGTGCCTGTGGGCATCTGTTTTGGTGGATTGAAAGGCTCTGAGCCCACACTGATTGAGATTGGCTATGCATTTGAGCAAGCAACCAAGGCTAGAAAACTTCCAACATTTTTGCCCTCATAGACACAATACTACTCATTGTATGAACAAATGGAATTTCTATCCAAAAATAATACTCCTCTGTTTCATTTTGTCATCAACTTGCCATATAGTTCCAGTTTCATTAATTGAATCAGACAAACAAAATAAAAAACAATTAAGTACTTATCATATGGTGATATTATAAGTTATATGTGGAGTTACGTACCTAGCACCTTTTTCTGGCAAAAATATCAAGATTATGATATTGAATATCGTTATCCACCATTTTCTGTTGATTTGTTCTCTTATCAACTTTCTACTTCAACCTCCAAATGTAAATAAATGAATAATAACATGCAGAAGCAATTGGAAAAAATCAAAATACGACAATTTTATTTTTATAGTACATATGGAGTAGGTTAGTATATGTTTCAATTATGAATAAGTTTTATGTGAAATCATTACACATAAGATATATAATATTTTTAATTAAATTACAATATATTTTTATTGACTTATAAAAGGTATTGCATTTTAACTTTAAAAAAAAGTACAAACCTCATATAAGACAATGGTCACTCTTTCATCATTTATGTAAAACCGACCAATAATTAATGCAAATTGCAGAATAAGGTCTTAGTTGGAATATCTAGAACTTGGCCCTTACAATATTCTTGTGGTAGGTAAAACTGATTAACTAAAAAATGTTAAAAAAGGGTTTAGTCAAACTTCCATACAACAAAGATCCAATTAAAAACATAGAAGCTAACTACTACAACATAAAAAATATTGTAGTTGGATGATGCATGCATTAGTTAGCTTACGCGTGTTACTTGACTCAGCATCCATTATATGCAAATTTTTTGAAGTAAAATTATATAACACCATATTTAATTTTATTTAGATTCAATTCAATAAAAATCTAAAATACGTGTTCTATCTTAAATTTATTTTATTTTTTTTAAAAAAAACAATTTATCAAAAGTTAATGTGGTAACGCTTTTTTTTTCTTCTTCTTCTTTGAAGTTTTTATACAATTTTGAACATTTACTATAAATTATTACTAATCATTAATATTTAAAATAGAATTGATAGTTGCAAATAATAAATTAAGCGCGTGCAACATTAAAAATAATAATAATAATGTTAGTTGATAGAGGACTAATTAGCATCCATCACCTAACCACTAATATTGATCGAGGACTCGACATTTCTCATTTAGTCAATAACTTGGTATTTGCCAAGCATCTAGAAATAAGGCTCTAACCAAGGACGTGCATAGTCATCTTTAGCTCTAACCATCCAACACCATATCATACTATATTATTATTAAAATGATCGAAAATTATTGAAAGCCTTCTTATTTGTATATATAATGGTAAGCCTGCCTGTCTTTTATTTCTACATACATCGATCTGATCCATACACGTAGTCTTGGAGATCGATCGAAAGAGAAAGAGGGAGATGGAGAGATTAGTTTTGGTTGGCATGTTGTTCCTGGTGGTGATAGGCATGCCTATAGGAGGGAATGGGCAGAACCAAGACTCGTGGGTGAAAAGAGTTGATACTGGTAAACAAGTGGTGACCACAATGCAATTCTACTTCCATGATATCCTTAGCGGCTCCAACCCAAGTGCTATCCAGGTTGCTCAGCCGTCAGGGACCAGAAATTCCGGTACCGGCTTCGGAACCATTATGATGGCAGATGACGCGTTGACGGTCGGGCCTGATCCGGCGTCGAAGGTTGTGGGACGTGCCCGCGGGCTGTACGGATCCGCGGGGCAGACCGACCTGGGCCTCATCATGGCCATGAGCTACACCTTCACCGACGGGGATTACGCGGGAAGCTCTTTCAGCCTTCTCAGCATTAACCCGGCGATGAACCCGGTCCGTGAAATGGCTATAGTGGGAGGTACCGGTCTGTTCCGTTTGGCGCGCGGATATGCCATCGCCAACACCGTTTCCCTTAATCCCAATGGGGATGCTGTTGTTGGCTACAACGTTACTCTTTCTACATACATTTGATCGAATTCAATATCATCTTTAGTTTTGCATTATATTGCTTCAATTTATTAGATGGATAGACATTATTATTATTGTTGTTGTTTTAATTTCTCACATTATATTTTAGTTGTCTGCCTAGCTATTTTTTGTTGAAAAGACTGATAATTAATTAAGCAGTATAATCCAGACCAGAGCTTAATTTGTCAATGTTCCAGACAATTAAGAAAAATCATTGAAAACAAAAAGCTAACCACTTCATTATATTAAACTTTTTGTCTAGTTGACCATATATGCATTAGTTAGCATACTCGATTGGATTACACCGGTCACCGGTCAAGTTGGTCAAACAATTGATTGATAATCATAATATTTTAGATTCGATTTAATGACAGTAGCGATTGTAACGTTCCCGGTAAACATGCACAAATATTTATATAGTACCAACTTCAAAAGTTTTGTTACACATACATGCATTCTTTTTAACCATAACAATGAAGGAACGGTACTAATTTTTGAATAAACAAAAGCCGTTAGAGAGAGATATTAGTGGAACTATAGAAGTTATTATTCGAAATTCATGCAACTACTAAAAAGCTTGTGTTGTGACTTGCGAGACATACATTATATTCTTTGAGAGAGAGAGAGAGAGAAATGGAAAAAGTGAGTTTGGGTTTGATGTTGTTGTTATGGCTGAGAGTTATGGCAGAATGTGAAGGTAATAATAAAGACACATGGGCCACGAAAGTTAGTAAAGGAAACCAAGAGGTGACCACTCTCCAATTCTATTTCCATGATAAGCTTAGCGGGTCGAACCCGAGTGCAATTAAGATTGTTGAGCAGCCAAAGGCGGGCAAATTCGTTACCGGTTTTGGTGTGGTTATGATGGCGGACGACCCGTTAACGGTTGGGCCTGACCCGATGTCCAAAGAAGTTGGGCGAGCCCGTGGGCTGTACGGATCGGCTGGGCAGAAAGATCTGGGCCTCATCTTGGCCCTCAGCTACACCTTCACGGAGGGTGAATACAATGGAAGCTCTTTTAGCGTGCTGAGCATCAACCACGCTATGAACCCGGTTCGTGAAATCGCTGTAGTTGGAGGAACCGGTCTTTTCCGAATGGCACGTGGATATGCCATGGCTAAGACCCAAACCTTTGATGCGGCTACTGGGGATGCTATTGTTGCCTACAACGTTACCCTCATTACAACAAACAATTGAATTCAATTTTTTTTTTCTTTAATAATTTTTCTCTTAGCTTCAATTCGTTAGAATGTAAATTTGAGTTGAGTGTTCAAAACAGTGCAACATATGTAGTTAAGGATCAACATGAATATCTTTCAAAAAAAAAAAAAAAGGATCAACATGAATATGAATTTCAAGGGAATCAAAAGAATGAGCAATGGGTTATGGGTAGGCACCAATTAAGACAAAGTCAAACAAAAAAAATCGAGATTAACGACTGTGATTGATCTTAAAGATCGATGGCCAAGAATCCTCGCGCATTAGCCCTAGTAGTTCTATGTTGACCGCGGCGGTCAACATTGTGATAGATTTACGTGAAGTTTTGCAGCCGGCAGTGCTCGCCGGAGTTTCCACCTCCGCCGCCGGTTTCAGCCTTCACCATCTACGTAGATAACAGAGAATCTCACATGTTGCA
>CM008334.1:124092-134116 GCA_002525835.2 Ipomoea batatas | reverse complement strand
CGTATAACGAGTAAATGAGTAATAGACTAATAGTTCGCGCTTTATTATTTAAATAGTAGTTCTTAATTACTTGAAAGCAAAAACATACACACACACATATAATAATAATAATAATAATAATATTATTATTATTACTTGAACCATTTAAAAAATATAAAATAGATTTTAAAAAACAAATTGAGTCAACAATTCAAACTAGAATTAGCTTGTAATTTCCCTAAATCGTACACGGGTGATTTGAAATCGGAATTGAATAATGGTCATCCCTAACTAAAGATCATAATCATGATGGTATGTTAAACATTCACATGTTGCCTCTATTATTTGATGAGCTCTTCCATAAGCATGTTAGCTAAACACTTGATTGGTGCTTGCTACCTTTATTGTTTGAGGAGGGAACTCCCATAAACACATTGCAATATATTTTGACGGCTCCGAGACATAGCTCAATGGTCAAAATTTTGAGTGCGAATGTAGTGATCCAATAAATATTCGGACTCAAATCATGAATATAAGATAATTCAATCAATAAGACAAAAAACAAGCATTCTTACTCTATCGTTGAACCATACTCCACAATTTACCCTGTATAGCAATTCTCAAATAGGAGGTGAATGTCATCAATTTTACAGTTTATCATTTAATTTCACTCAAATTTCTTTATTCCAACCAAACGTTATTACGGGGTTACTCGGGAAGTTAGTGAAAAAGAAGGGATTAAAAGTGAAGAAAACCCCCAAAAAAAAAATGATGAGACAACTCAGAGAAAGTTAAACTGGCGCCTCCACTATCCACTATCCACCGCCCACATGTATCTGGGCTCTAATCATTGAACCTCACGGCCTCTGATTGGGTCCAGTACGCCACCTTATTGTGTACCCTACCGCCTCAAATCCATTTCTCTCAAGTCTCCTACACACAAAAACCCGTCTTCCCCTCCTTTATACGCCCTTTTGTTCTCCCTCCGAGCCGGCTCGGCTCAGTATTTATATTCCTTATATATTTATATTCTTCAAGAAAACACTGCTTCTTATTCTCCTCTGACTCTGAAAACTATTGATTCAATCCGTGATTGCTCGAAGATGGCGGCTACGTGGCAACCGCTAGAGGAAGGGTTCAAGGAGATCTGCGGATTGCTGGAGCTGCAGATGTCGCCTACTTCCGACAAGTCTCAGATTTGGCAGCAGTTACAACACTACTCTTTGATCCCCGATTTCAATAATTACCTCGCTTTCATCTTTGCTCGTGCAGAGGTCTCACTCTTTCACTCTCTCATCCACGTCCTGTATTGCTTGTCATTGTACGGACTAGTTTTTTTTGCTCCTTGCAGACTTATTGGAGTTTTATTGGGCTTTACTAGGGTTTATGCTGTGATGAGATTATCAATTACATGGACAATCATACTTTTATAATTCGACTCAGTTAATAGCTGCAATCGCTTCTTCCGTTTCTTCTTCATTTTGTCGTTGGTGCCTTTACCAAAAGATATATTCTTTATTTTATAGATGACAGCTTTCGCAGCTGAAATTATTATTATTTTTTTTTTTTTTGGTGATGCCTGTAAATTGACTTACTTTCTTATTCACTCTCTCATGTTATTAAGCAAATGCAATAATAACTCTTCATAATTTATGTACCGGGAACTTAAACAATGAGAACCAGCTTCAATGTAAGCATTATTTAATGTAATACCAGCTTCATTGGTGCTCATAACAGGGGAAGTCAGTGGATATTCGGCAAGCAGCTGGGTTGCTTTTGAAGAACAACCTCAGAACTGTGTTTAAAAATATGCCTCAGGGAAACCAGCAATATATAAAGTCTGAGTTATTACCTTGTCTAGGATCTACTGATCGGCATATTAGGTCTACAGCCGGGACCATCATTAGTGTACTTGTTCAGATTGGGGGAGTAGCTGGATGGCCAGAGTTGTTGCACACTCTTGTGAAATACTTGGATAGCAATGATGTAAATCTAATGGAAGGTGCCATGGATGCTTTGTCTAAGGTATTTGTTTTGTTTCTTTATCAATAATATATGTATCTGGTAAATGTTTTTTTTCCCTGGGGCCTGGAGTGTTTTGTCACAATCTTTAGTTCTTAATGTCCATACACTATAAGTTAAAGAGGTGATAAAATGCAGATATGCGAGGATGTTCCCCAAGTCTTGGATTCTGATATTTCTGGATTGTCAGAAAGACCCATTAATGTTTTCCTACCAAGATTTCTCCAGGTGACATTTGTTGTTAATTTGCTTGTCTTTGTTCCTTTTGCATTGTGTATGACCAATTCCTGTCGTTGTTGATGGATTCTTTGAACTATTTTGAGGAGCATCTGCACACTTGTTGGATTTCTGATCTTTATATGGCTTATAATCGCTGCTGGCTGATATGTTCTTGATTTGATACATCTACAAACAGCTTTTCCATTCACCACATGCTTCACTCAAAAAGCTTTCAATGGGTTCTGTCTATCAATTCGTTATGCTGATGCCCACGGTGATGCATTTACTAAAGCTCTTGAATCATTACCTTCTCTGCAGTTGTCTTTATGCAATTTTTGACAATGTAATGCTGCTTGGGTTATCTTAAATGCTTACAGGTTCTATACTTGAATATGGACAAATATTTGCAAGGTTTATTTCTCCTTGCTAATGATTCATCTGCAGAGGTTCGGAAGTTGGTAAGAGACTTAGAGACCACCTTGCTTCTTAATTCTAGTGGCTTTATCAAAATTAATTTGTTTTCTCAACTAGTTGTCTTTACAAACATTGTCTTATTACTCCATCTTCTAATAATTGTTACAAATATCTTGTCTGTGTCCATTTCTGTATTCTCCATAATTATTGTCTACCATGGCTGGTCAAATTAGGAATCCTTTATCTATTTTGGAAAAGTTACCATTCAATTTTCACTAGTGGTGAATTGTGTATGGTGAAGGAGGCTTCTTCATTTGTTAAGTTCAGAGTCATGAAATCCTAAGTCTAAAAGAAATGTACAAGTTCAGATTCAGTAATTATGTGATTATGCTCTTTTAACAATAATTATCAAATTATGCTTTTGTTTATGACATTCATTCCCCTTGACTTCTTTGCAACAGGTTTGTGCAGCATTTGTTCAATTAGTTGAAGTTCACCCAGCTTTCTTACAGGTGGGTATCTCTTGGTTGTCCAATTGCAAGTGTGTAATACATATGCTCTTTTGATGTTTGTGTTTCAGAATGTATGGCATATGTGTCAAACTTATGTACATGTGCACACACACAGTAGTGTATTTGTAAAACTGAATTTGTTCTCTGTTTTTATGAACCAAATTTGATGAAGACTATAGCCATTCTCACATTTTGTTTGTTTCTGATATTGCTTTAATGCTGTGTTGCAGACACATATGAAGAATGTTATTGAATATATTCTGAAAGTTAACGAGGACACTGATGATGAAGTGGCTCTTGAAGCTTGTGAATTTTGGTAAATAGTACAAAAATTTAAATACCACGTTTGATTGCATTAGCTGATATGAAAATTGTTGGAAACTATAATAGAGAGTGCTTTGCACTTGGATATGCATGCATATGCTTATTCAACTGTTCTGCTATATTTTTTTGGCTAAACATTGTAGTGTGTTTTTGGTTATAGGTCAGCATATGCTGATGCTCAGCTGCCTCCAGAAAATTTGAGGGAATTTTTACCACGCCTGATCCCTGTAAGACTTATGCTTTGAATTTTTAAAACAATTTTCATAGCTGGTTACTCACATTTTTATATTTGAAGAAGTTTCTTATTTGTGATGCATCCATACCACTTTTTTGTAGGTTCTGCTATCCAACATGGTTTATGCTGATGATGATGAATCACTCATCGAGGCTGAGGTTTAATATTTGATATTTTGATTCATCTTTTATTTTCAGATGATATTTGTGAATTGATGTAATTGATCTTCTTTTCTCTATTTTGTGTTACTAAATCACAGGAAGATGGATCCCTCCCAGATCGAGACCAGGTTTGGTCTTCATTTCGCCTTTTATCCTGATGAGTCACTTCCATGCTGAATACTAAAAATAGTAAGAAAAGGGGTGTAATTTAACAAAATTGAACCCATCCATTCAATTTTGTCAAATTACAAAATGTACCCCTTCTCTTACTAGTTGTAGTATTTGGCATTATTATGATTGTGATTGTAGAATTTCGCTACACAGACACACAATATTTGGAATTAAGTCTTCTAAAATAATCTGCAATGCAGGATCTGAAGCCACGCTTTCATTCGTCAAGGTTTCATGGATCAGAGGATGCTGATGATGATGATGTGAGACTTAGTATTTTCTTTGCAGTTTATGTTGATCTTTTTGGTAATGTATTCTGATTTCCCTTTATGGAAATTGTTGAGTATTTAGTGTTTGCAACTTGTCACTGTAGGATGATGACACGGTGAATGTATGGAACTTAAGGAAGTGCAGTGCAGCTGCTCTAGATGTTCTATCAAATGTGTTTGGTGATGAGATTCTCACTAGTTTGTTGCCTCTTGTTCAGGTTAATTGTTTTTCCTGACTAGATCTGAAGCTATCTCAATGATCTACCCGCTTAACATTTCTGATATGGAGTATGTGTTTATGTTTGTACAGACTAAATTATCTACTACAGATGATGAATCTTGGAAGGAAAGGGAAGCAGCAGTTTTAGCTATTGGTGCTATTGCTGAGGGCTGCATTAATGGACTTTATCCACATTTGTCTGATGTAATTGTATATGCTACCATCAGTTTTTAAAGAGTTGTGTTACGGTGAGATAGACTTTAAAAATTATCTTTTTGCAGATTATTAGATTTCTCATTGTGCTTATAGATGACAAATTTCCACTTATACGGAGTATCTCCTGTTGGACCTTGTCCCGTTTCAGCAAGTATGTTGTTCAGGTGAGAGAATCATAGGCATTGTGTTGGTGCATGCTTCTTAATTCCCGAAATTTTGGTCTTATTATATTTAGGGTATTAGGCTACTGTGGATTGGTAAATTTCTAACGTTTTCATGTGCAATTTGTTTGTCTCTCTATTTCAGGGCACTGATCATCAAGAAGGCTGTGAACAATTTAATAAAATTCTTATGGGTCTTCTTCGACGAATACTAGATGATAACAAGCGGGTGCAAGAAGCTGCTTGTTCCGCTTTTGCAACACTTGAAGAGGTTTGTATTGAAGATAACAACTGTTCACAATTTTATTTCCATTATTATTTTATATATGCTCTATGACTATTTACCTTTATGTAGGAGGCTGCAGAAGCGTTGGTACCATGCTTAGAAACTATTTTGCAACACTTAGTGTGTGCCTTTGGAAAGTATCAGGTTGTTTTTATCCCATCTGTTAGCTAGCTTGACTCCTCTATTCAAAGAAGTTTACTTACCTTTTGTCTTATGCAGAGACGAAATCTTCGAATTGTTTATGATGCCATTGGAACACTTGCGGATGCTGTTGGAGGGGAATTGAATCAGGTAGAACTGATGAATGCTCCCTACTCCGTACATGAGTTTGAATTTCTTGTGTTTTCGTTATTCTTGTTATAATCCCACACATTCCCAGAATATACTTGTCAACATTTTTGCTATGCTGATTTTTTGTCTCTCTTTGGTGCAGCCCAGATATCTTGAGATTTTAATGCCTCCACTGATTGCAAAGTGGCAGCAACTTTCAAATTCGGACAAAGATCTTTTCCCTCTGCTGGAATGCTTTACATCAATTGCACAGGTACTGTACCCCATTGAATACTTTGCCTTCTCACATACTTTGTATGCTGCTAATCTAAAATTGTGTACACTGCTTTTGAAATAACCCCATAGTCCATACAAGTATCACTTTTTTTCTTATGATAAATGGAGAGTATTATTAGAAGGTGAAGAAGGGGTACCACCACCCAAGGATGCAACAGAAAGCTTATAATTATTATATTTCTATTCTCAGGCTCTGGGTGCTGGATTTTCGCAATTTGCTCCACCTGTATTCCAGAGGTGCATAAACATCATTCAGTCACAACAACTGGCAAAGGTTTAATAGATGTCATACTTTTTAGGGGTTCTTTGATCTCATTGGTACATCTGTATTTTTGAATTTTTTGTAAAAATGTGCTTTTGCATCCAAATTTGTTCTTTCCCTGAGCTGTACATTTTTAGATCTGGATTAAAAAAGAGTACTATTTTACTATTTCAAGATCTGGATCAAACTACTGTTGTACTATTTCATATTAATTCCTCTGCAGTAAATGAATCTGCTGAAGAATTGCAATTGCTCCTATTAGTAGGAGTTAACATACTCTAAAATATCCCTTCCTGATAGTGATTGCTGTGATGTAATGTTCTGGCAAATATTTGTCTGGAGAGGCACAATTGCCCCCCCGAACTCTTCTCCTCTTTAATCTCATTGTTATCCCTTCTGAATGGGGAAACTTTAAGTAACCTTTCCAATCCTCCGAAAATATTTTTATTGCTTTGTAATTTGTATGCAAGTCTCATTAATTGTGATGTGGCGTGGAAGTTTTTTCAGTTGCATACTTTCTGTTGCTTTAAGATGTGATCGTATCTTGAAAACCTTAAGTGGCTTTTTTGACTACAATTGTTATTGCAGGTTGATCCTGCTTCAGCTGGGATACAGTATGATAGAGAATTTATTGTTTGTTCCTTGGACCTCCTCTCTGGACTTGCTGAAGGACTTGGTAGCAGCATTGAGAGCTTGGTATATTCTTATTCTCTCTCTCCCCCCCTCCTACCCTGCTTGCCAAAAAAAATCTAAATAGCTTTATAGACTATGAGCTGCACATAGGAAGTTCATTGCTGAGGGGTTCCGAAAGTGAATGACAAATGCTAAACATGCTTTGAATTTTCATAACCAGCTTGCTTTTTGTTGATTCTTAAGCATTTTCATTCTGTTTGGTAGAAACACAATAGTATTAGCGTGAACTTGTACAACATTCTCTATGCTTTCACTGCATATTTGACACCTATTCCAAGTGGATTTTTTTATGCATTCAAAACATAAATGGAATACTGCATCTTTTATATTCCCTTTTTAGTCTATTGAAATCATAAATTGCCATGTGCTGACTTATGCCTGAATAGTGAAGTTATATTTTGTGCAGATTTCACAAAGTAATTTAACAGATTTGCTTTTGCAATGCTGCCTGGATGATGCTCCTGATATTCGACAAAGTGCCTTTGCATTGCTTGGCGATCTTGCAAGGGTAAGTCATGAATAATGCAATTGAGTTTGGGCTCGCTACATTGTTAGGTCAAACTAACAGTTTGCTAGCTGTTGTTATATTTTTATAGGTATCTTTACATAGTAGCCTTAATAAGATGTTTTTGATGACTTTTACTAGGTTTGTCCTGTTCATTTACGTCGACAATTGTCAGAATTTCTTGATGCTGCTATGAAGCAACTGGTCTGTTAAATATGTTAGCTTTATTTATTTATTCTTGTTTTTATGTTAATGGTCTAGGAGTTTGTCATTATTCACTTGAGCATTCTCTAAACAGGACACTGGCAAGCTGAAGGAAACTGTTTCTGTTGCAAACAATGCCTGTTGGGCAATTGGAGAAATAGCAATCAAGGTAGATGAATTTACCATATCATGCTCCATATTGATTGTTAGTCCTAAATGTAATCTGACTCAGCTATACCAATACTTGAATCTTATTTACTGCTTCCCGATTATATTTGGGAGTAAGGCTTACTTGAGTTAATGATTATCTGGGTACGTATCTTATGTATTTTCTCATCGTATCCTCAACCAAATTTCAGGTCCACAAAGAGATATCTCCAATAGTGTTGGCAGTGGTCTCATGCTTAGTACCAATACTTCAACATGCTGAGGTGGTATTCTTCAACTGCTTTCCTGCTTCTCATTGGTGCATATGCATGATGATTGCATTTACAACCTGTGGCCCTGTATTTCTGTTAAAAATATGGCTAGTTATCTGGATATTTTTTCTCATTGTATATATTTTTATGCTGTGAAGGAACTCAACAAGTCACTTGTAGAAAATAGTGCCATCACCATTGGAAGACTTGCATGGGTCTGTCCAGAGCTTGTTTCGCCCCATATGGAGCATTTCATGCAAGCCTGGTGTATTGCTTTGTCTATGTAAGTAATCTAGCATCCTTCTATTATGTGTAATTCTTTTGTTATATCGTGATTATGTGTATAAAAATGTCTTGCACTTCTTCATGGTAAGGAAAAAATTGAACATCCTAACCCAGTGGGAACTTGATACATTATTGGAAGCCCCACTGACAGAGTCTTTCTTTTAATGAAGTGTCTTGAATTTTAACCACAGTTATTGGTGGTGAAGGGAGGACCCTGTGCAACCAATAAGACATGGTTAAATGACTTTAATCAAATCAACTGAAGTTTCCTTTTTTTTTTTTTTTTTTGAAAGGATCTGAAGTTTCCTTGTATGCAGATTTTCCTTTCTTATTATCGGAGTGTACAACTGCTGGAACAATCATTATCCATCCCTGTCTTGGACAGCTTGTTGCATGAAATGAATAGTTCATTACATTATCTATTTCCCATTTATTTTCCAAACCATGGTGTCTGAGCGCTACTGAACATGTTAATAGTAAATGTTATAGATTTGTGATTATAATGAAGTTAAATTTGTTACAGGATACGTGATGATATTGAGAAGGAGGAGGCATTTCGAGGATTATGTGCAATGGTATGCTCCTATTTTCTTGGGTTTCCATTTGATTCTGGCAATCACTAAACTAGCAATTCTTGCAGGTTAGAGCAAATCCATCAGGGGCTTTGAATGCACTTGGTTTTATGTGTAAAGCCATTGGAAGTTGGCATGTAAGAGACTGTTAGCACTATTTTTTACCTGGGAATCTAAATAATTAGTGAGTTGGTGTTTCTGATTTTGGTCCGTTTTCAGGAAATAAGGAGTAGTGATCTACACAATGAAGTCTGTCAGGTGTTGCAGGGCTATAAACAAGTGAGTGAAGCCTTGAAACTTCTTGGCTCCAACAGCTAGCCATTTTCTCTTGCTGTTTTATTATTTATTTTATTTTGATTTTTAATGTTATAATTTTCATTCCTCTAACAGGAGTAGTCTTATACATGAACACGGAATTAAAGGAAGACATTATACATGCATATAATCAGTGACACTAATGATGTAATAGGGAATATCTACTTATAGGGAAAAGAATAGTGTATGTACTGAAGAGGGAAAAGAAAAGAAGTCTTTGTGGCAAAATCATATCTGCTAATAATTCTGTCTGATTGTTATTGTTGTGTTGGTAAAATTTCAGATGCTCGATAATGGAGCATGGGAACAATGCATGTCTGCTTTGGAGGCTCCTTTGAAGAATAAGCTTCAAAAGTATCTTGTGTAATGCTACATTTTTACACTGGACTTGTCTTATGGCTGATCATCAAATACGAGCAAGCTATGCACCTGCATTTTTAATGTTTTCTTTGTCTGATTGTTGTGGATCTTTGATTATCGAGGGCAAGGACAAGTTTTTGGTCAAGTTTTCCTGGAGGAGAATTTGGATTGAAGCTTTATTTCTATATGCAAAAATTGATTGGGAAAATGGAGATACGAGGGATGGCAATACTGAGTTTGTGTAAAGGACAGGCTTTTCAGCATTTCAGATTTTCTTTCCCTACATGTCCTGTATGTTATATTCTAAAAGTTAGGACATAGTTTTACTTTCTGGATCAAGAAATTTTGTCTTAAATGATTTTTTTTTTTTTTTAAATGACTGTGGTCAGTAAGGTTTTAGTCTGAGTGTACCACAATATGTAGTTGGGTTTGAACATTTTGTAGGTCAGGTTGTGTTGGATATATTGGTCTAGTAACTGTATTTTATTTGGTGATGAAATGTGAAATTTGATTGGTGATGGAGAATAAAAAAAAAGGTATCATTGGGTTTTGATCAGAAATGTATTGTTTGAAGTGAAAGTAGCTATGAAGTGATGAATTCTAGTAAGATTGAATAGTCTTACAGCGATTGATATGGCTTCTATATCTTAGGA
>CM008334.1:15598-30346 GCA_002525835.2 Ipomoea batatas | reverse complement strand
TGAACGAACTATTGTTGTACACACAAACAACACACAAACTCAAGCTAGGTGGGGATCGGATCTGATCTGCATTGCAGCTAGGTTGGCCACTTTCATTGGATCGATCTAACAGCGAGCAGGACAGATGTTGATTATGATCGATGTGCATACAAACTATATATATATATATATATATGTAGACATATAGCGGCGGCGGCAGATGAGATTTAATTAGCTAGCTAGCTCACTAGCGAGAGAAGTGACGGTGATGAGAGAAGGTTCTTCTGGTCTGATCATCAAAATTTTTGGAGTAATCCAAAGAGTCGTAGCGGAAAGTCTGAGGGAGGCCCTCAGACCCCATCAGCCTTCTCCTTAACTCAAACTTAACCTTGTAGAACACATGCCTCCAGCTGCCCTTGCTGTGGCACCCCAGCACCGCCTTCTCATCTTCGTTCATCTCCAGATCCTTAGCGAAGGTGGGCTTCCTTGACAGGATCCAGGACCACCCCCAGTCCCACCACCTCCTGATGGACACGAACCCATCGGCCGCCTTCGCCCTCATGTACTCTACATCCCCCATAGATTTAGATCTCCGGAATGCCGCTCCCAACGAAGACGCAGATGATGAGATCAACGTCGTAGGGGTTTGTACAGAGTAGAGAGAGGAGAGTCTTTTGCGGATGCCTTCTCCTCCTCCTCCTCCTCCGGGCTGTGAAACTGGCAGTGCACCTTGCTCTTGCTTAAACATGATTGATAATCCTGTTGAACGGAACGTGATTTGCTTTTCTACCAACCAAAATCACCCACTCATCAATCTATCTATTATCTATCGATCTAAGCAAGCTACACTTAGAGGGAAGTGTGTCGCGCTTCTCTCTCTATACTGCTATTGCGGTCGACGAGTTTAGACTTTAGAATGAAACCACATGTTCAAACTTTGGGAATTAATTTAAAGGAAATAGAGGGTAAGATGTAGCGGTCGCACTGTCATCTCTACGTGACATTTCCCTTTACATTGATGGACAGCCTGTAATATTCTCGTCTCCCTATCTCGCCTGCCCGTCTTTTTTTTTTTTGAAGAAGAAAATAGTATAATTCATTAAGCAATATCTAAGGTCATTACACAAGAAGGATTAGAAGATTAAAAAATCACGAAATCACATAGAAAGGGACTAGGGACAAGTATATGGCAATCATATTCCTAGACCGTGTAATAAAAGAGAGATTGTCTTGGACAAAAAGAAGTACATCTGTATCAAATTGGATCTAATTAATTGAAATCGTGAAGTTTAAATCAATTAAGGGTCGGGCCTCTCATACTGCCACAACTTTGACTCTCTAGTTCTCTTGGAGAAAAAGCACCACGATGTCACAACTTTGACTTCTCTTGGAGAAAAAACACTACTTCGTGGCAAGCATTTTGCTACAATGAACGAACCAGTATCATCGCTAAGCACTTATCTGAATCCCAAGTTTGAGTATTTATTACATTTTTTCTGAATATCACTTATCTGAATCCAAAGTTTGAGTTACATTTTTCTGAATATCGGTAACCTTTTCAAGACGAGCTTAAAACTTGTGGAAATATTGTACTAGGTTGAAATGCCCATATCTCAATTTTTGTGCCAATCAGAATTTGTTTGTTTCCATATTTGAGAACCCGATGCCCAAGAAAACCCTACCAACGAATTTTTTCGAATACTACAATCATGCATGATGGAACAGGCAATAACAGAGCTTAGTTATGCTCTTGAAAAATATGCACCTGCAATTTCTAAATTTAAGGGGTCAATTTAACAATTTGAAATTTAAAAACTTACCAAAGTATGCTGAAAAAATACTTTTAAAAGACACGTAACACATTTGGTATGAGTACAATTGACACCCTATAAAGCCAGAGCAATAATGAGCAAGAATATGGCCTCTATCAATTGACAAAATTTCAGTCTAGTAGCTGGCCTTCAGGCTACTAAATTTCAAATGCTTCCATTGGACAATGAACAATTATCATATATTCATTATTATTGGGCCTATGCATGACTGAAACACGCCACTAAGAACTCGCTGAACTTCTCCAGAGCTATGCTCACTCCGGACTAGATCTACCAACAATGGGAACAACTGTGAAGCATACTTTTTAAAAGTATTGCCTTCCAAACTACTCAAAATATGTAATACAGAAAGAACTAAAGGAGTCCTAGCTGCTAATTCTTCCTTCTTGGCTGAACCCAATGGGGGAATCCAGTGAAGCTTTGGCTTGTTGACTGCTTGCTGCTGTACAGAGCTCAATCCAGCACAATCCAAGTATATTCGCAGAATTTTCTCACATACAGACACAAGTTCAGGTTCTAAATTCTTTTCTTTGCCCAATCTTCTATTATTAACAAGCAAATCATGCAGGAAATTGATGTAATTCTGATAGGACTCATTTTCAAAGTGCAATAATGGTGGTTCTGGGATCTCTAATATTGAGCATGCTCTCTGCAGCTTCAGTTCTAGGACTCCATCAGAATTTAACTGGTGAGCATGAGAAGAAATAGATGAATAAATCCCAAGAAGGATAGTCACAGTCTCAGCACTTATTGACTGCCGGCGCATCTTAGAGAGATCACTGGCTACCTGCAAATTGACATTGACAAAGGACATAAAGAACAATATATTTATCGAAATATAGAAACAATAGCATAACCCTAGGTTTAGCCCATTATGTAGTCCTATGTAAGCATGTGTATCAGTATCAAATGGACTATCTCTAAACATTATACTCTTTTAAATATAACCAATATATTTCTTCTTGCTTTTTGATGTATTTTAACTTTCGTGTTCACTGATAGGCCTTCAATCCCTCAATTTAAACAATATTCTCAGCACATTCCACTCGAAAAACATGTCTAGGAATTTCATAAAAGAATATGTGCAATGGATCTGTTTTCAGAACTTGCCACAAGGTTTAATAAAAATTTACTTCAAATGAAACAAACATCATAATGAATCAATGATAATTATCTAAATGGAAATGAACATTATATAATGATGAAAATTCATCAAAAAAGGAATGAGAATTCAGTCTGCGAATCATGATATATTTTGTGACTAAAACCAGTTATACACAGTATTATGCTAGAAGTTTTAACAGTGCAACCCTTAAATCACATATGGAGCAGAAAAGAAGACACTGCTCAAATCACATCATTGGATTACACAGTGCCATAAAAATGAGAAATTTCTTTTTCCATCCACAAACAACTAAAATAAAATAAAAGGGAGGAGAGAGGAGAGATCCAGGGTTCTATAATCTGTTGAAATGAATTATGGAGTTATAGAATGTGCCTAATATACAATGGAGGAGAGCATAGAAATAATATACCTGTACAATGAGTAGCTGTGCAGCTATATGACCTTTCATCCTTGAAACTACATACCCAGCAGTTTGCAGGTTCTCGCCCTCAGAGTCATCATTCACCGAGCCAACTTCAGATGATGTTTCCATATCATTATTGGACTCACTAATATCAGGCATTTCAATGTTGTCCATTGTTTGCAAAAGCTTTAAGAAATTGGGAACACTAGAAGCAGCAGCATCTTGCAAAGCAAGAAAGATCTCTTGCCACTCCTCTTCTGAAAGTCTGCCTCTCAATTCACCAGCCAAATGTATTAGTGAAGATACACCAGTACTTGCAGGACCCTGGCCAGGACTTCTTATAAATCCCACTAATATTGATATTACACCAGGCAGCTGAGACCTAGCCACATCATAGAAACTAATAAATATATCAGCTAGGCATTGAGCTGCCACTGTAGAAGTTTCAGAGTCCCACAACCGTCCATCAGGTTGTGAAGATCCAGATCTTGGGGAAGACTGGTAATCCTTTAATTCTGATTCAGTTTTATCACGTGCAGAACTAAATATTGGGAAGATAACAGAATTGAAAACATTAACCCAAAACAATTGAGAGAAGAGATGGCCATGGTCCTTTAAAATATTAAAGAGAACCTCCAGAGCACTCTTCCGAATAGCTGACCGAGGATCTGATGTCAGACCTGATAATCCTGAAAACAACAAAAGTATGACCTCAGAAACCTTAATTGTGAGGCATACTCAGTAGAATCACAAAGCCAATATCTTACCCAGACCCCAAAAAAAGAGCAAGAATGCATGAGGAGATTCTAGAAATGCTACCTGTGAGCAAAGGATGCCAGAAAGACATGTGATCATCTTCATCTGTGAAGCATTTTACATCTGAAGCATTGTCATTTGCTGCTGGAATCGAAAAATTGTTGTCTTTGGTTTTCTCATTGCAAACAAGTCCTCCATCTGCAAGTTTGACAGCACAGAAACGGAGAAAAGCAATTGCGTTGAGGCTAACATCACTGTTAAATCTACTGTTTGTGAATGCAATGAGGCATCTAACACAATCAGTGAAAGTTACAGTTTCTGTCTCAGTTATGTAAGGAAAATATTCTCGTACAATCTTTTCCATGGTTTCAAAAGCCAGTAGCACTATGTTCTTCCTTTCATCAGTAGCAGCAGCCGTAAAAACCTGAAAAGTGGGATGCATGAGTGAAGTGAGACATTTACATGGGTCATGGCATTAAGTCTAACGTCTAAAGAAATCAAATAACCAAGCAAATTCAAGAATAAGGGATTGAACAATTTGAAATGACTTAAAAGCAAAAGGTTATCTAAACCTCAGGGTCCTCACCTATTCAACACAAATTTCTCTCGGTAAACTTAAAGGAAAAAACTTACATGTGGATGTGGAAAAATTACATGCTGTCTTTAATGGCACAACCTTCATCTAAATCAATGCACAACCTTCATCTAAATTAACCCCTCTAACCCAAAATATTGGGAATAATAAATTTATTAGACAACACAGAATTTTCATGAAGAACAGTTTCTAATAAAAAAAAGGTTCATTAAGAAACTACATAAACAAAACACCATGAATTTGAAATACAAACCCAAACATATTCAAATAACACAGATTTTATTAATAATCTTAACTTCTCTTAAAATGAATGGTTACCATAAAAACACTCTTCCATCCAGATTTTACATGGTTGACACGGCTAAGGACCATTTGAGAGATGCACCGAACAATTAACTCCCTGATTTCAGCAGAGCTGCTTTTCTGCATAACAATCACAAAGGGTCGCAAAAACTCATTTTGGAAATTATAGTTTGCCAGCTCTTCTCGCTCAAGGAATTTCATAGCAAGTTGCCGAAGTGAATCCATGACAAAAATTGCAACAGAAAGATTTTCTGACAGACCAACAGCCACAAAGAAATTGGAAAGAACACTCCATATGCGAGACCATACTAATCTAATACGATTCATATTATAGTGCCTGCAAAATTAAAAAATAAAGTAAATAGATTGGTACCATTCGTCCCATCAACTTTTAGAGTGTTTCAGCATACAGAAGGCTTAGAGACAATATTTGATAAATTCAAGGAAAGAATCTTACGCAACTTCAACAATTTTTGTAAGGCTAAATACACGAGGATCTGTTGGAGATTGTAATTCTGACATGGACACTTTGCAAAGAGCTCTCACAAAAGCCACTATTGCCTCACTGTTTAATCTTTGGCTATGAGCAAAGATGTGGTTAAGCTCAAAATTCCCAATCTGATCAAGCAGATTCAAGTTGGAAATGAAGTTGTTTATTTGCTCTGGAGACACCAGCACTGGAGAGTTAACTCCATGCCTGGTGCTATCATATGAGCCCCCCCGGACAACTGCAGCAACAGCTGGATTTTGAAGGGTTCCTTTTCTCTTCAGAGAAGGAAAGCTTGCTGACTTCAAAGCTTTTTCTTCAGTTTCAGCAGTTGCGGTTGTAAGAAAGGATGCATCAGATGGTGCCCCCTCCCCCAACAGTTGCAAATGCTCAAATCTGGATAGACATGTTAAAATATGCTCCCAAGATTCTTGAAGAAAATTACCATCCTCAATGGCAATGGATATTATTGCCTACAAAGCAAAGCACTAGTTACAACTGCCAAATAATTGAAATGCTTGATAAAAAATTGAGTAGTTAGTAGTGTAGAAGGGATTTAATTCTTAATTGCAGGCTAATTTATTAAGCTTTCACAAATCTAAATTACTTGCTCAGCTATGTTTTAGACCTTAGTGGAAAGGTCTCCTTTGTTACCTAAGCTCGCCTATATTTTCTTAGTTTAAAGGGAAAAAAGAATTTCTGTGAATTTAACAGGCAAGCATTTACAAATGTTTAGGATTGGAACATTTAGATCACAATTGGAGAAAATGAATGTCCCCAAATCTTAATGTGAAATGACCAATCTATGAAGTCCTCCAAAAATAAAAATAAATAAAGGGAAACAGAAATTACTTTCACAGCATCAACATTCTTTTGTTTCATATCTGCAGCACAATGGAGATAAGTGAATTTAGCAACGGTGGTGACAAAAGCATCTCTCTGCGTCTGCATACCCATGAATGCTGTAACATGGACCGCATGTCGGAAGCCCTGCAAGCACAGAGCAGTAGCTGTCTTGTCATCACTCTGGTCCAGCGTTACACTGAATGCAGCAAGCATTGGGCCCCAGCAAACTTCAACCATGAACCTCAATATTGCTGGATTGGCAACGGTATAGAAAATTGACCTGTAAAGGAAGAGAAACTTAAGTTCCAACACTGTTATTCATTTGAGAAGCATTTTCAGGAAAAAAAAATGAAATAAACTTATTTTTTTATAAGGACATAGAGATAGAAATAGTGTTCAAAATTTGAGGGAAAAAGGCAGCATGAGAGAATCATTCTCCTATCACATGGAAATTTCCATTAGAAAATTTTGGTTTGCTAGATAAACATTTCAGAATAAACCTGTAAAATCTTATCTTACTCTGATTTTGCAGATTTAGCTTTGAACTGCTCTTGTATATGCCTTATAAGATCTCCATTTGTGCCCAATGGCTTTTCTTCCGTCTGCTTCCACACTAGATTTAGTATACCTTCCAAGCCCAAAAGCTTATTCAGGCTGTTCCCCTGTTTGCTTTGTTGTGCAGAAGAATCTGCATTCATCTTTATTTCATTTTTCACAATTTGGTCGTACAGGGAACCCAAGTAATCTTCAGGTAAGTCTTTGCCATTGTCAATTCCACGATTATTCCTGATGAAATCAGCTTTAGTCATCTAGAAGGCAAAACCAGTAGAGACAAGTCAGAAGTGAGCCCAAAATTTATCCTACAACTACCAAAAAATATATATTAAGAGTTTCCAGGTTTGTAATATAATAATGAAATTCAGGACAATGAAAAGACATAATTACGTGGTTGAAAAGGCTGCCCTTTGGCCTCCAATGCATCACTATTTTGTAAAGCATAAAAACCAAGGTGAATTATTCATGGACAGATTACCCCCTCCCCCTTTTGAGCACCACTCTCAAGAGCTTTGCAATGAATTGATTAATAGGAACAATGGTAATAACAACTTTGTAAAGAGGAAGTCAACAGTTTCAACAAGCTCACCTTATCCTTCACCATGTTATTGTGTGCATCAGTGTTGAGCATAATCACAGAGTAAGCAAGGACATAAGCTGTCTCTGCACTTGTAAAAGAATTTGGATTGCATTTACAGTAGCGCTCAGCAAATTTTTCCATTATACGATCGATTTTCTGAGCTTCACCAGGTAGTCTAAAACCTCGTAGAAAATATCTGATTGCTTCACCAAAATCCATTTGCTCAAAATTAAATGAATCAACATATGCATGCATAACCTTCAAAGGGAACTCTTCCCTCTCACCCAAATAGTCACCAATCATAGTAGCATTTAGTCCAGAAGTGTTCTTCAGGAATGAAGCTACTTCTTCAGGGGAATTACCAATCTTTTTGTTATTCATTAAGAAGTCGATCCCTTTTGAAGGTTTTCTGTTGAACAGAGATACACCTTTCTGCAACCATGTTTGCAAAGAAAGGGGATAACTACATGAACTATGAATGAAACAATAAAAAACAATTAAGGGGCTGTTTGGTAACAATTTTTTTATTTTTTTTTTTTCAAAATCTGTTTGACAAAAACAATAGAATCTGTACGCGTATAACAACCCCCTACCTCACCCCCACCCCACCTCCTTCACCCTTACCCATACCCCTAACACCTCACCCACCTCAGCCCACTTTTTTTACCAATCCGCATCCAAGTTATCTCAACCCACCCTAGACCATCCTTTGACGCTGTAACATTACTTTATGAATACATTTCACGTTAACCATTACCCAAGAACTCAACTAATCACCCCACTCACCCTTGTGAACAACTCCCATTTTACTACCTGTTACATTACAAACAAAACACGAAACCCTAGATGTTAACATGTTTAGATTCTCTTTTAACAAAACAACATTCTTTTTTCCAGAACATTTATTATAAATAAATAAACATAAATAAATTTAAAAAAAAAGTTACAAAACCACCCCTCAATTATCACTTTAAGAATACTATTAATTAACCTGTATTTCCAGTTTATAAGCTCGCCTCTGCTCCAAGGTAACAGCATTAGAGAATTCAGAACTCGCCTCTAAATGCAGCTCAAAGTCAGCCAGGTTCCCCTCTTCACTATGTGGAGTAATATTTTCCATCTTACTTTCACTATCAGAGAACTTTACTGGATTGGATTCCCCTACCTTCAGTTGTTGATCCATCCATGCACCCATGGAGTTTATTATTCTGACTAAGCACTTCACTGATTCAAGCCGAAATGTCATATCTTGAGCCGGGGACAAAGAGGTAGTGGAACCAGGAGGTGGACCCAATGCAGTTTTGAGGAGGCCATTGACAGTTCTGCAAATATATAGAAATGAACAGTATTTTAAAACAATTTAAAGCAAGAAGAATAACTGAATAACTGAATGTCACAAAGACAGCAAAGTATGAACCAGTGCACTTTTTCTGAATAAGATCAAACAATCAGAGAGAGTAAGATCTTTACAAGCAGAAATATTATTAACATGTCAATGACGCTGGAATACTGGATACTTGGAGGAATAGGGAAGAGGTAAGGATCAGGCAATTCAATCTGTCAAGACTGAATCTGCAAAGTTGAAATTGAACCCAAAAGTTCAAACTGAAGTTTGAAAACTGTGAGAGTTTTCCTGAAAGAAATGCCAACCCACAGAGGGGCTTGGGTGTTATGCTAATATGGGTCCCCACCAGCTGCTTTGTGCCTGGCAGCTACAAAAAACCCCATTTGCCACTTGGTTCCTACAATCCTACCCACATAGGCATGGGCCCTCTCCCGAAGATTCGAACCCTAGCATGAAGGTGAACCAAAATAAGCCATGAGGTTGAGCATAATGTTATATGCTCCCATCACAGCAAGAAACACAAAAGAAAAGAACAAAGAAAAGTAGTTTGAAAAGGAAAAGAAGAAAACATTGGGTTTGCTTGAGAGTTGAGACCCAAAACTTCCCTTAGACCCTTTTTGGGTTTGAATTTCTGCTTCCCATTTTCTAAATTGTCCCTTTTATAGGGCTGATTACAAAGATTGCTAAACTAAGAATGATTACTTACTTGGTAGTTTCCAAATAATTAAACCACCTAAACTAATTCGAAGACTAAGAGTAATAAGTTAAATAACTATTTAGTAATTTCTTAATATCTAAACTATGTAATGTAATGGTAATAAAATAAGACTTCCTAAATAATCATTGCCCCAGCATGTATCACATTATTCACATAAGTAGAGTGAAATTTGAGTCGAAATCAACATTGCTGTGGTACAGCAGTGTCAGACCAGCATACAGATATGTCAGAATTGAGATAAGCATATACAGATAACGGTCATCAGCTGCGTAAAATGTGCATGGACTACATGGTGAAGGCGACCACCATGAGGCAGCAGTAGTAACAAAGTGGAGGAAGGGAATAGCGAGTTATCTGCATCAAGTGCTTTAATTCAAAAGGAAGGAGAAAAATCAGAGGGAAGAATCCAGGGTGGGATAAAGCAACTGTCAAAGCCTGGACACTATGCAATCAGACTTTCATCTTTTAAAAAAATAATAAAGCATTATATACGGACCAAACATGCCTGACAATATATTTACATTACTTCAAAACTTTGACCTAAATGGCCATTAAAAATCTGCGTAAAACAACTAAACATAGTTACGCAAATTTAGATCCATATTATTATCCCCACTGAGGCATAACTGCAGTTTAGTTCCACTTCCAAACTGCAGGTTCCAGAGGAACCAGAACACCTGGCTCCAATGACTATATACACGCAGACACATACCAGTTCAGTAAGTAGGGGAACTTGAACCAAGACCCTAGGTCCTAGGTTCATGTTCCAGTTAGTACAGTACTCACTGTTGCCATCTCTCTACCTAGCCATTTTCATAAACTAACAACTCTGTCATATACAGTCACCAACAGGAACCCTCTTTTCCCCATGTATTGGCAACATAGACTGCCATATTACTCCAAGGCAATACCCCCCTTCTTGGACCATAAAAGTACTAAAGTAGTATGTTCAGAAATTCAGAGGAAAAGACAATAGCCAAAGGAGAAGAAGAGGCATGAGGTGGAGGTTGGAAAAAAGGAGTTGAAAGTAATTTCATGTTTATGCTGGGGCATTAAACCTACCTCATTACAAATTACTGGACATCCTTGGGTGAGTTATTTAGAGGCACAGCGTTAGAAGATGGGAGAGATCCCGTAGATGAAGACTAACCAGTGACCACTACCATATGGCACAATCACGGAACGATATGGGGCTGTAGAGTGGCAAAATAACCCTGGACAGTTTCTAGAAAGGACATATCGTTAATTTCTGGAAAATTAGCAGCCCTCCGTGTTGATCAGCCGAAACATTGGCTTGAATAGGCGCAATATCAAAACATGGGCAATCAATAATGATTGTGAAGGATGAATCATCCACGTTGAGTGAAGTAACATCACCCTCTGTTTGCTGAATTTTCAAAGAAGTGGGTGTATCGGTTTTTGGTGTTTTGTCTTGGTCTTTGAGGAATTTAGCTATCAACTGCTTTAGTTCATCATCGTCTTCACCCAATTCTTTGAGACGTATGCAGTACTTTTTCATTAACTACTTTAACTTGTTCACTGATTCTTTAAGAGCTTTGAACTCAGACAGATTGACACCCATGATGGAATTATGAAAGTTAAGGAATTGTTAACTCCTTCACTATGTGCTTCTTAACCAAACATGTCCTAAATGAGCAATTAAGAAATGGGCCAAAAAAGGATAGTCGATAACAAATAGTGGGAACACCATTGTGCAATGTCTAGGTGATAATAAAACAATTGGAAACCTAAATATAACAAACTTGAGTTACCTTTCAAATATGTTTGGAGCATCCACATCACAATCATAGTTGACAAAAATGTCAATTATAATCTGAGGATCTTGAGAAATCTTCTCCAATAAACTCAGAACAGTCATCTTCTGTAAAAAACTAGGCTGAAGAACATTCTCCAGCACACGTAGGATCAGCATAGGAAAGAAGATTCCAATTTCTGATTTTAACCCAGATCTATATTTCGATAATAGATTTTCAAAAATTGAACAAAGAAGTTGAAAAATAGTCATAACAGACAATGCGCTGTTCTTCAACAATGATAAGCAAAGAAACTGCTTGATAGCATTTAGAAACCTGTGTAAAGAGAAAACATGTCAGATCTTGAAGAAACATATGATCTACTAAGGTATACTTTGGCCATAAGTACCTTCTAGTAAGAATAACTATTGAAAGATGAAAAACACAAAGTAGGGAGATATTAAAGTATAATTCCCAAAGATGACTGGGATTTCAAATGAAACAAAAACTGACAAAATACCCATGGGTAATTGACAATTATATAACTATAAATAAATGACATCTCTAGCTCATGATAACCAAAATGTACTGAAAATTTTCTATAACCTTATTAACCTTCCTATACTTGTCTCTAGTATGCCCCTCTCAATAATTGCAATCAAATATTCATCTACAATAACCCAAGAAAGTTGCATGAGACTATAAAATATACCACAGTTTCTCAATTAATTCAAATTCCATTCTCTATTCCCTTCCAGCATTTTGTAAACCTCTGATCCTAACACTACAATGAAATAGGTTTATGTATGTATCATTGATAACAGAGTGTCTGCCACATTTGAGTTGATGTATACCAGGACAAGATTTTAAGAATGCATTGGCAGGAAAGGAAATTAAATTTCCAATTAGCTAAAGAGATTGCTCTTCATACTACTATGTATATAGTGTAGCTGAATTAACAGGATTTTGCCATCCAAACCTGATGGTCTAATCATCTGGCAAAAAGATCAAGTAAAAGAGCTCAACATTTTACACAACATAGAACATTATGTAAACAAAAAAACAGCAAGACAGTTGAACTGGCAATATGAAAGGGATAAATGACCATGTGCTGCATTTTATATGCATAGACAAGTTAGGTTGAAGCAACAGTTGAGAGAAATTCAATACTAGCCTCTCACTAGAGCGCCAGATGGGGCCTGCATTATCCATGACAACCTTGAGGAGCTCCAATGAAAGTATTTTCCCTCTTAACAAAATTTGATCATCACTGTGCTCTGGTGATGAAAACTTCATAGACAATTTACATAAATTCTTGAAAAGCATAAAACCATCCTCTCGGATCTTGCTGTAGATACCCAGGTCAACCCCTTCCCTCGATTCATCATCATCAACAATTTCACTTTTGCTTTGAATGTTCCCATTCTCCAATAACAATGACAGTTTGGAATCAGGAAGTATTTCCTTAGCTTTGGCGTCCACAATCTCATTGATAAAATCTTGAGCGAACTGAATAGAACTGCCCTCGTTCAAATTTCTATCCGTGAACTCCAAGAGTTCAGCTACAGAAATAGTCTTGAAGTGGACGGTCATGGAATTTTCCTCAACTCTAGTGAAAACAAGGATCATCATCTGAGCTAAGACAGACTTGGCGCAGATCTGATTGGTGCCATTCAAGCCACCGAGATAGACATTATAACAAGACCTCACAATGTGCACCAGGCAATCGCCCCTAATAAGGACGTAGGGGGATCGAACGGCAGAGAGGAGGACGCGAAGAAGGGCAAGCTCGACAGCCTCGTCATCTAGAGCGCCACATTTGCAGACGGAATCAATGATGCGGAAAATATGGGAAGGGGAGGTTCCAATCTCGATCTCGCAGCGGATAAGGCCAAAAGAAAACAAACGGAAGGTGCAGTCGAGTGCGGGCTCGACGACCTTTGGGGAGGCAGAGTCGAGGGCAAGGATGAGGGGCTGCAAGACGAAATCAGCGTCAGAGGGTGAGAGGCCGTAGAGAGGGGAGCAGGAAGCGGGATCGAGGGGGTCATCGACTAGAGAATCGAGCTTGTCGAGAGCGGACTTGCAGGCAGCCACCAGCTGGGAGTGTTTCCTCCAGGCAACGTTCTTGATGATCTTGTCCAACGAGGGGCCCAGAACCCACCCACAGCGAGAATGCCCGCCCAGTGTTTGGGAAGGAGCGGCGGGGGTGGTCGGGGCGACACCTCCACCCGACATCTATTAGATCTCTTCAGAGAGGAGCTCCGTTCATCGATTGTGCATCCTTCTCTTCTGTCGGTTGGTTGAATAATCCAGTTGCCTGATTTAGCTACAATATATCGAACAAAATGTGATTGTGATTTGTGAAATATTATTATAGCTGTATGATGATTGTGAATTTTTCAGGATCAATGAAAAAGAAACCCTGTTTTCAAGTTCTGGTTTTCTCTTCCATTTTCTGTACTGCTACTACAGAATGAGAATCGTGGCTTGAAAGGAGGAAAAACATACCAGTAATAGAAGTATACTCCTTATTTCAGAGAGCGATCCGATACTTGGCTGTTGGCCGATAGTACGCATAATAAGATGTTTTTATAAATGATAAAATTAAGAAAATTTGATAAATGTTTATACTTTCGAAAATATAAGTAGATTCTTGAATTTTTTTAACTCCGTATTTTTTTTTAAATGTCGTCTCTAGCCCAACAATAAATTTTCCATGCAGCCCAGCCATTAATCCCAACCACACTTAGGGTGTGTTTGAAAAGCAGGAAAATGACCTCTGAAAAATGTTTTTTAGAAAATGAGTCATTTTCCGGAAAACATTTTCCTTTCCCGTGTTTGGTTGCACAACAGAAAATTGTCTTTGTGTGTTTGGTATATAACAATTAAAATCAAAATCAAAATCGAAAACAAAAGGAGGAAATATACCTTGGTGGTTGTGAATGACGACAAAACGGAAGAAAAGATGGAGAAGAAGCTGCTCTTGTGTTGAAGTAGAAGCTGCTCTGGCGTTGGTGAATGCCGCGAAGAAGAAGCGTGAATGTCGTGAAGGAGGCCAAGAAGAAGCGGAAAATGACTTTCCCTTTTTTTTTGGGAAGTCATTTTCCGTAAAAAAATCACCCATTTTCCATTGACCAGACTTTATTTTCCTTTGACTTTTGTATTTTCCACTTTACCAAACACTAAAAACTCGAAAAATTCTGAGTTTCCAAACACACCCTTAATATTCCTTTTCAAACCCATTCAGCCCCATTTTAAAACAACACAGACCATACGGCCCAGCCTACTTTAATTCCCAAACATTTATCATCAAATCAGCCCAACCTAATACACCTCAACCCACACGCCATTCACATTATTTCCTTGCATCTTAACAGCCCAAAAAATTATCAAACCATGCCGAAGCCATATATGCTATGGATCCGGGGCAATTCACAATTTTAGAATGTGTCACGCTTGTGTGAGACCG
>CM008333.1:34850125-34870489 GCA_002525835.2 Ipomoea batatas | reverse complement strand
CTAATCCTTAACCCTAAACCTTAACCCTAAACCCTAAATCTTAACCCCAAAATGAAAGCCCTAACCCCTAACCCTATACCATAAACCCTAAACCCTAAACCTAAACCCCTAAACATAAAACCTAAACCCCTAAACATAAAACCTAAACCCTAACTTAAACCTAAACCTAAACCCTAAACTAACACTAAACCCTAAGCCAACACCAAACCCTAAACTCTAAACCCTAACCCTAAATGTTAATACCTAAGCTCTAAGCCCTAACCCTGACCCTAAACCCCAAACTCTAATCATAAACCCAAACACTAATTTCTCAGAATAGCTGTGGCCGCCGGTGGCGGGAGGTTTTCCGACTACTTCGGATGAGCCGGAAGTAGGTACTGATCCCTGTGATCTGTTTCCAGAAATTGAACGGACAAATAGCGATGTTTTGCGTCCAGAAATTGGAGGACGTCCAGGACTTAACGATGCGATTAAGTCATCTGTCGTGACGATTTCGGAGACGGATTGGAACGCGCTTGCGGATGATGAAAAGAAGAAGTCAGTGATAGGGCGTTTTGGTCGAAATCGGCCAGCGTTGAATCTGATTAGGGCGGACCTCCCATTGAGATTGCGTATTCTGGATGAATTCCAAGTTGGATCGTTGAATGCACGATCGATACTAATCCGGTTCTCGTCGGAAGAGGATTGTAACAGAGCGTTGATGAGAAATCGCATGTTGGTGGCTGGTGCGAATGTTTGGCTTTCTCGATGGTCACCGGATTGGAGACCTTGGCGGGATGCTTCGACTGTACCGGTATGGATTCAATTCCCTAATCTCCCTTTGCATCTGTTTAATACTCGAATGATGGAGAGGATCTGTGGATCGATTGGGAGTTTTTTGTTTCTGGATTTGCCTACGGAAAGGAGGTCTAGGCCTAGTGTTGCGAGGGCAAGGGTTGAGGTCGATCTGAGGAAGCCTTTGCCATCTAGAATCTGGATTGAAAGTGCTGGGGTTGGGTTCTGGCAGAGAGTTAATGTTGAAGAAATCCCAAAATATTGTTTGAATTGTTCTCAATATGGGCATATGGTGGGCAACTGTCGGAGAAGGGAGGGCATTCCATCTGTTTGTAAGAATGTTTGTATGAGAGATGGCGAGCTAACTGCTCCTCGAGAGGCAGTAGAACAGGGGCTGGAGGCAGGGGCAGTTGAACTTATGCCAACTGATCCAATAAATATGGAGGCAGGGGCGGTTGAACAGGGGCTGGAGGCACTTGCTCGAAAAGGGCTTGATATTGATCAATTTGTAGCAGAGGCAGTTCTTGAAGCTGCTGTAAATATCATTGAAGATGCAGCAGAAAAAGTATTGAAAGAAGATGAGGTGGGTGAGGTGAATGAGGATACTCAGGAGCCTAACGCAGCAGTTCAAGTTGAGGGGCTGGAAGCGGAGTTGGCAACGCCAAGCCCTACAATAGGAGGGGTGAAGGAGAATGGGGGTGGGAGTGTTTCTAGGTTGAAGGAGATAGTACAAGAGTTGAGAGCTAAGGGAATAGACATCTCTATTGTATCTAAAGAATCAGGAAAAAGGTTTATAGGTTCTAGTCCAAGTCTGAGTTATAATACTTGGGCTAAGGGAATGAAGGAGAAATGGGGACCGGAACGTGAGAAACTAATTGATGAGGCAAAGCAGGAGGTTATGAATTACTTTGAGAATGCCTTTAAGGATTTGGGGCAATCCAAGTATGATGAAATGGAACCCCAACTTTTAGAGGAAGCAAGTTCGATATTTGTGAGCAAATTGAAGGAGGGTGAGTCAAAAGAGAGGGCAGAACAAGGGAAGGTTCAAGAAGGGGAGGTGTGTTCTTCTGGAAGTGGTATTAAGAAGAAGGAATGGGAGTTACATGAATGGGCTTTGCTCTTGAAAGAAAAATGGAATCAAGATGAGGATTTGGGTGACATAATTGAAAGCTCGTTAGAAGAAATAAGGGCATACTTGAGGAATAATCATGGGGGATGGTTGGAAAAATTTGATGCGAAGGCGGCAAGTGAGGCATCAAGTATTTTGAAGTGTAAGATTGAGGCAAGTTCAATTGTGAAAAAATATGGGCCGAAGTCAAGATTGGGATGGGGGTTGAAGTGCAAACATCTAAGTACGGGCTATTTTCTATGTGACTGGGCTAGAAAATATTTTGATGGTGTTATTGACTCGGAAGGCTCTGGGAGCTCGGAGGAATCGGATGAGGAGTGATTGAGGAAGGGTGGGAGGAGCTGGTTCTGGGAGGCTGCTATTCTGAAAATTTAAAAAAAGAGAAATGGTGCTGGTTGTGAGATGCTGCAGCAGTAACATCAGTTGCTGCTGTTTAGGGGTATTGTTTGATGCATGAATGGAGTAACATATTTGGTTTACTAGAAGTATGATGGAGTGAGAATTTGAGTAACAGCTGCTGTTTGGCTGTTTATAAAAAGAGAGATCAGAGGTGCTGAATGGTATGCTGCTGTGATCATCAAGCATGGCTGCTGTCTGTTTGGCTGCTGCTGTGTTTTGAAACTAAGCTTGATGCTTGTTGAGTTGCTGCTGTTTTGGATCAGCAGTAGGAGGGTATATTGAATTGCAGTACTGTAAATTGAATAAGTTGCAGCAGCTGTAATGGTTAGAATGGCATGATTGAATTTGTTGTTTGTAGCTGGGAATTATGGAGCCCTGAAAACTGATGAGGGCTTTGAGTTCAGTTGAAGTATATTGAGTCTGCAGTTTGTTTTGCTGCTGCTGATTCATATGCTTGAAGAGGAAAATGGAATAATTTGAGCTTTGGAAATTGATGGTGAATGTTTGTGAAATATGTTGATGATCAGATGGTTTGATGCTTTAATGTTGAGGTTGGGAATGAATTTGCAGCAGGTTTGTGCTTTGGGTGTTGCTATAAAATGGATTTGGAATAAGATTGGTTTTATTTGGGTCCAGTTAAATGAGAGTGCCGAATGGGTTGGAGCTTGGGCTGAATTGGATTGGGCCGCATGGTCTGTGAATATTTGAGTTTGGGCTGATTTGATGGAGTTGGTCCTATTTGATGTCTAAATGAATTAATGTGTTGGGCTGATGGAATTTAATTGGATATGGACTGGTGATGGTGGCCGTATGGATTAAAGATGGCCGTATGGTTATGGATTAAAGCTTTAGAAGTGACAGTTGGGCCTCACAGATATGGGCCTAATCTGATTTAGTGAATTAAGGCAAGTGGGTCTGATTTGGATTTGGATCACGGCAGAAATGGAGCATGAAGCATGGGCTGATTTTGGCTGCATGGGCTCACATTCAATGCTATGATGAGTTTAAGTAGGCTTTATCAATTTTGTAAAGGCTTGAGCCTTGGTTGAGTGTAGGCCTTTGGCCCATGTTTTTTGTTAGCCTAGATAGGCCTTTTATTTTGATAGGCTAGATATTACATTTAGTAGTATAGGGCCTTGGCCCTTTTTGTTTTAGGCCTTTAGGCCCTTTGGAATTTTGTGAGCCTGAGGTCACTTTTGGGCCTAAGGCGTCTGTAAGGCTTCAGCCTCCGGTTTATTCAATATACGCATTTGTTTAAAAAAAAAAAAAAAAAANCTACGATTTTATATTTAAAAATTTATTAAATAGATTTGAAGTTGCCAAGCACCTTGTGCTCAAGTGGCATGTAGTGGTCACCCTCAGATGGGAGGTCATGAGTTCGAGTCTCAGTGGAGGAGATCTCGAAATTGACTCTTTGTGCTCCAACAGGTTGAGAAAAGTATATATGAACAGATACTACAATGTAATAGGGTCAGTTGTATTCAAAAAAAAAAAAATAGATTTGAAGTTACAAATTTTCTGGTAACTTAAATATATATGAAGTTTGAATTGACTTTCTGGTTAGTCAAAAAAATAATAATAATAATTTTACAACTGTTAGGAATAATTATGTTTTACAATTTCTGATGACGATGCTAAGTAAATTGTATAGACGGCAATTATCTTATAATATGTTGGTATTCGGGTTACCATTATAATTGGGTGGTCCTAGGTTTTAATCTTAGTGGTGGGGACTTAGATTTTTTAGATTGAAAGTATAGAACCCATACTATTATGTAAAGAATTATGAGTATTTCAAAAAAAAAAAAACGTAAATTGTATTGACAAATTAGTACCCACAAATCAAAAAGTTAATTTCTAGTTTTAGGTACAATTGGCAAAGTTAATCAATTGGGCAGGCCTGCAACGACAAACTGATAGCAAAAGAGTTAAAACAGCATAGAGTTCCGTATGTGAATGGACAAGAGTCCACCAGGTCCATGGGATAACTATTGAGTTTATATATACTAAAGCCGTGAAAGACAAGCAAGCTATTCATGTACACACATAATCTGTCTAGTCAAAAAAATTCAACAGATTTTTAAATGTCATCTGCTTATTCAATTCATATTCTCAAATGCCACCTGGCCAGGCTCTATATGTTAATGAAGACAACATAGATTGTGTGAAACTTCTTTCAACTTTCGTTACTGGAAAGTTCAAATACGGAAGCTAAAACTATAAGAGACACCCCAAATCAAGCACATCACTTATGTGTCTCAATAGTGTATACACACTGTGACAAAAAACATCAAAATGGAAAGGGGGGTTTTCGAAGCTGCACTAGAGGGAGATGTGGCAACCTTAAAGAGGTTGTTACATGAAGATCCTCTGATTCTCGATCGAACCATAGTCAACATTTATTCCGAGACCCCATTGCATGTTGCAGCGATGCTGGGATACCATGATTTTGTTAAGGAAATCATTACAAGAAAACCCAAACTCGTTAAGGAGCTGAACTCGAAGCATTCCTCCCCTCTTCACCTCGCGGCGGCCAAAGGGCATGTTGATGTGGTTAGGGCTTTGGTGTTAGCTGACCCAGGGATGTGTAACGGTCGTGATAGAGATGGCCTAACTCCACTCCACCTGGCAGCCATGAAAGGAAGAGTTGAAGTATTGAAGGAGTTGATTGATGCAATATCGTGTAGAAGTGGATTGATTGATATGATGGGTGTGGATGATGAGCGGTTGGGAGAGAGCATTTTGCATATGTGTGTTAAGCATAGCCAGTTGGAGGCTTTGAAGATTGTGGTGGAGATGATAGGAGATGGTGGTGGGGGTTTTGTGAATTGTAGAGATAGTTTTGGCAATACCATTCTGCATCTTGCAGTGGCAGATAAACAATTTGAGGTATGTTTGTTTTCTTTTCTAATCCTATCATATCATGAGTTTTTCTTCAATATGATAGCATTAGTGTCTCAAAAATAGCTACTTCTTGCCATATATTGCATTTTAAAGAGCAAAAATACATTTCCCCGTGGTTTACAAGCTATAACGCACGAGTGAGATTTACACAATGCACACTTTTAAATAGAGGTGGTTGGTTTTGCTCATTATCAAGCGTTTACCACTACCCAAAATTTATAACTACTAGTGAATACGCAACTTTATTTCTTCATGTCGTCACATTTTCAAGAGGCATGATGTTGACTCTGTTTGGCAGAGCTTATTTAGGAGCTTATAACTTATTTTAAGCTACTAATAAGCTATAAGCTCTGTTTGGTAATGTTTCTAAAATAAGCTAGTAGCTTAAAATAAGAGCTTATTTTTGAACGCTACCTTCAAATTAAGCTAGTAACTTCTTAACTTTTTTTCCATCTTTAACCTTATTATTTTAAAGAAATGACATCATTTACCCTTCCCAATTAAGACCTTTTTGGCTAAACCTTTTTTACTTTTTTTCTTCAATATGTTTAGTTGTAATTTCAATTTGACATTTTTGTTTGAACATTGATTTTTGTATGAATTAACCTTATGAATTATAAACATTTTGTTTTACTTTATATGTTTTCAAATATATGCTCTTACTTTATATTTTATTAAAATATATTGATTTTACTATTTTATTTTTAAATATATAAACAAACCTATTTAAATTTGAACTATTTAAATTGTATGAAGATGTCCTTTTTAGTCTTTTTACATTTATCAATTTATCAAAAAGCTAATTTTGCCAAACACTTTTAAGCATAACAGCTAGCTTAACAGCTCTTCAGATTTCAGCTTCGAGCTTATAGCTTTTCAGTTTTCAGCTACTTTCAGCTTTCAGCTACCTTTTCAGCTTTCAGCTACCTTTTCAGCTAGGTTTACCAAACATAGTCGTTATACTTGACTCTTTAGGCATCGTACCCAACAATTCCCTAGCCACCATAACCAAGAGATATTAAAAAAAAATTCCAACTACAACAATCAAATGTTTTTTATTCATTGATTTTGAATAAGTCGTAGGTGGCTTGCGAGTTGCGAATTGACATATACTAAAAATTAATTCAAAATCGAATCTCAAATTTTCACTTGTTAACTAATTCCTCTAATTTGACCAGATACTATACAAACATATCCAATCATTATTTCATTTGTTTATTTCAATTCCTTCTTCTACATTTATAAAAATATCACAAACTCGGCCTTTTTATTTATAATGATGAGTACATTGTTTTTTGAACAATTGTGGATTTTTCATTTAGCCTGGTTTAGCTAATGTTTCATTTGAATGATGCCCACTTCTTCCCCTAATTATTAGCATCTCAACCTCTTTTCTTTTTTTTTGGGTAAATTCACTGGTCTTTCTCCGTTCGTTTAACTGTCCGGGTCCACTCGCATAGACACGAAAATTTGCCTGGGGAGTCATCGCTTGCGAAAATCGAATCTAAATTCTTTTGAAATTCTTCCCCACAAATAGAGCTCACTTGTCACTTAAACTACCCTTGAGTCACCATCCCAACCTTATTACTCCCTAAATCGCTTATACGGCCTGTTGTCAAGGCTCTCCTTACCTCTTTGACTTTTCTCATGTCTTCTTCTCCGCTTTTTCCCGTTGCTTCAACTGAGTAGCTTGTTGAGCGATCGCTCCTTTTTACTTATTGTACCAGTCTTGATCTTGGATTCATAATCTTCAAATTCTTCTTATGCTAAATCTTGACCTCTTTCTACTACTCTCTTCCCCCTTTATGGCATCATCACCTTCTAATACAAGAAGACCAACCAGCAAGTTCCACCTCTAATTATTCTCCTTCAATTCGATCTCAAACGTAATCAAATCTTTGGAGGTGCTTGAGATGACATCTTTGACTTGAAAAAGCTCCTTTGCATCTTTTGTAGTCGTAAATTAATTAATTTGTACAGATCAGTAGAACCTTCGAAAACCATAGCAATACTGATTTCTGCCGAAAACCAGACCAAGGCTATATATGCTCGTCGATGTAGGAATCCAGACCAAGGCTATGCTCGTCAATTTAATTGTGGTATGTGGAAAATGACTTCCACCAAATTTTGGCTGAAGTCATTTTCCCCCAAAACAAACTGTTTTTCTTTTGACTGGAAAATAATTTTAGTTGACTTCGATTTTTTCAGCCTCTTCCAAATGCTGGAAACTCGAAAATGAGAAATCATTTTTCGTCTTTCCAAACACACCTTAATATTTAAATTTGAAAATTAAAGTAAACACTAACATGTGGAAATTTTCAGATTATATAAGCTAGTATAGGAACTTGTGTTTAACATTGATGATGAATTTTCTACATAACTTACCAAGAGAGCATGGAAATGTTGCATGCAGACTGTGAAGTATTTGCTCACGTATACTACAATAGAAGTGGATGCTGAAGACTTGATTGGGTTAACAGCTACGGACATCCTCCTTCAAACTACAAATGATAATATTGCACAACTTCTTATGCACAAGCAGGGAGCTAAACAACCATGGCAACAGCACATAAACAACGGAGACCCCCAGAGCCAACCCTCCAGAAACAAGAAGAAAAGCAAAAGAAAAAAGCCAATTGGCAACAATAATAATACTACCAAGCCGCCAAATGCAAAAGAGGATTGGGTTCAAAAAATGCGAGACGGATTAATGGTGGCGGCTTCTTTGCTAGCAACAATGGCGTTCCAGGCAGTTGTCAGCCCTCCTGGCGGTTTATTGCAAACCAACGACACACCCATAAGACAGTCAGAAATCCAAAACAACATAAATAGTTTCTTTTCTTTTACAGGAAACTCCGAATCCTTTATCGCCCCTGCACCCTCGTCTAGTATAAACGACACACTCATAAATGCTACAATTGGGAAATCCGTGATGTCTTATTACAAGCCGCTGGTTTATAATATGTTCCTGGTGGCCAACACCACCAGCTTTCTTGCATCTCTCAGTATCATTCTGCTGTTGATAAGTGGTTTGCCGCTAAGCCGGAAGTTCTTTATGTTCATCATGATGATCATAATGTGGGTGGCCATCACTGGGATGGGGCTAAGTTATTTCTTCTGCATAAACATGATTACTCCGGAGAGGAGTAACATGAACATAGGGCTTTACTTGTACAGAATTGGGGCGTGTTTGTTAGCAGGGCTTGCCGTGATTCTTGTGTTAGGGCACACAATTCAGATGACAATCAAGATGGTCAAATGGGTGTGGAGAGCATTGAGGAGAAAGCCGAAGAAGATGAATTCAAGTTCTATGGATATAGACTCTTGTAACGAGATATATGTCACATGAACTTCAGAATTGAGACAAATATATACCTTCTAATTCAGTATATGAACCAAAAGTTATTATAGTCAATTTGTATTAGAATAGTTTGATATGTACTTCATAGTCAAATTAAAATACATGATTTTTGTAAATTCAGTGAATCTTTCTCCGTACGTTTAATGGTCTGGGTCCGGATCCACACACGTTCGCTCCGCGTTTGGGTTGTCTTCTCTGGTTGAGAAGGCGACCATTGTGGTGTTGCCTTCTCAAGCGACCTAGTAGTCCCTTCTCTTCTCTTTCTCCGTGACCGGCGACCGGTTGACGGTGACCAAATTTTTAATGACCTATGACAACAAGTTAATTACTAGTTGTTGGGTTTCATTGCATTAAAACGAATTGTCCATGGGTGTAATTGAAACTTTAAAAAGTTGAAGGAATTAATTGACTTTTTAACTAAAGTTCGAGAGTCAAATAGACCCTTTTCTCAAAATAAAATTACAAAACAGAACCCATGCAATAACGTATATTGTCTAATGAACATGAAGTGTTATTAAAATAATACTTCAATATTGTTATAATGAAACTAGCGTGTGAAAAATGAAACTAAAAACATAGGTCATTTTTTTTTGGGTTTTTCCCAAGGTATCTCTCTAGCCGACAGTCAGAAGACTAACCTCCGTCCCAACAGTCAGCACACTAAGTGGTAAGGGACTAGCCAAATGGTTTGCTACATAGTCCATAAAATAACATATATTGTTAAATAAACCTAAAGTATAATTAAAACGATAATTCAGTTCCATTCCAATATAAAGTGAAAAGAAAACAGCAACAGGAACATAAAGAATTCTGTCAGAGAAACATCATCAAGATAATCACCAAATCCTTTCTCTTTGCTTTTAGAGCAAAGATTGTAGAATGACACTTCATTTTCTTCTTTGTCAACAAGTAGAGGGATGCATAATCTTAACACATCAAACTTGTGTTTTCCACTTTATTCAATGACGAGAAATAAAGTTGCAAAGACCAGGAGGAACTAACTCTGTGTTAGTCATTTCAGTACTGATGAGGAAACTAAACTGTCGGTAACATAGCCAGGGATGAACTGCCGACTATCCATTCATAGAGCATAACGTTGTTGTGCATCTATCATGGACAGCAGAAGGTGGTTCTCGATCAGGTTCTTCTACGCACAAAGTTCTCGGCCTCGTGCATAGAAACGCCCATGTGATAAGGAGAGCTGGAGACTCTAAACTCCGGCTGCTGGAATATGCCATCACCGCTAAAGATGCTCGTGACATCAGAGCCGGATNCCTTTGGAGGGTCTAGTTGCTTTGGACATGAGAAATGGCAGCTTGAAAAAAGCTTGGGAGGGAATCAGGGTATGGTATCTATCCATTTTCTTGACTTTTATTTTATTTTTGGGTGACGAGGGAAACCTGGTACATGAGGGTGTACACTGATAAACCCCGCCTTGTGATCCTAGCTGGCAAAGGGCCACAAGGAGGTAAATCAGTCTAGATAGCCAATAGCTGACTGTCTCAAATCAAGAGAGCTGAGATTCAAACTCGTGACCTTGTAGTTACAAGTTTGTATCCTCGGTACCCCATTTTCTTGACTTTGTGTGTACTAAACAATGTTCATTTTCTGTTATTTGACTGATATATCCATTGTGTCATGTATCAGATCCTAAGGTTTTTGAAAATCCTCAATTTCAGTCACTCCCATAGCCTCCTGACAACCCCAAATTTTTGTGGCCTTCCTAGTCTCAAAAGACTGATCCTAAAAGACTGCACAAAACTGGCTGAGATTCATGAATCAATTGGAGATCTTGAGGGACTCACTTTTCTCAACTTAAGAGGCTGCAAGAATCTGAGGAGGCTCCCAACAAGTTTCAGCAACCTAAAATCCTTGGAACACCTCGTCATCTCGGGCTGTTCAAGGCTAGCCACAACCACAACGGAGCTAGGGAAGCTCGAATCCTTAACCACACTCCACGCGGATGAAATACAAACATCATCTTCATCGACAATCGAACGTTACATGTCTGTCTGTCAGTTAGCAGTGAATCACTACTTCTTCTCTCCCTCCCAGTACTTTCTCCTCAAAGGAAGGTCAGATGGTGATGATCCAAATGATGTAAGTGGTGTACTATACGATCATTTGTTGTTTGAGGATCATCCTGTGATTTTTGGAGTTTCTTCAGGTATGTGTAAGATTTTTCCGGTATAATATATATTATACATAATACATTAGGATCTTAATTACGTGGTGCAAGTTATCTCGGCTTATTAAGTACAATTAGACAGAATATCATTAGACTACAGATATATCTAACTATACGTACTTAACGTAATAAGCTGCTTTCCTGTCTGTGTCTCCATTTCAGACACAAATGAAGTGTTGTTTTCTAATTAAGATGTTTTATGGTGACACAGATGATGATAGTGATGTTGACTTTGATGAATTTGAATGTGATGAGAAGGAAGCAGAAGAAGAGCTAGAGGAGCTATTGCGATGGAATAGTCGAAGTTTTGGGAAATAGTTGAGTAGAGTTACGCTCAGTTCAAGCTAGAGAAGATTACAACACCCTAAAAATATTAGTTAAAATTCAGGTCAGAACAGGGAAAAGTTTTTGGCTCCCAATAGGTCCATCTTGCATTGCATTGTGGGTCAGGTCTAAAAATTATTTGTTTATTAATATATTATGTACTTTCAATTAATAAATTATGTGTCTATAATTAAATTGAAGGCACATAATATATTAACTATAAACACAAAATCTGTTAATTAATTACAACGTGTAGTTGACATATTATGCGTTGTAGTTAACATCAGGACTGATTTTTTGATTTGTGGGACCCTGTGCTAATAACTAAGTGAGGCCCTATTAAAATATAAATAAACTGCGAATTGAAGAAAAATTGCAAAGAGAAAAATGCAAAAAAACCTAATTTTGAGCCAATATATTCACAAATACATATACTAACTATTAGGCCGGGCTGGACTAGGGGCCCCCAAAATTTTGGGGCCCTGTGCGGTCGCACGTCTTGCACGCCTGATAAGTGCAAAAGATGCCATCTTTATAAGGTTATTATCGGATCGTCTAGTGCACAATTCGTAGCTTTTGTGTTTGATTTGCCCATTTATTGCGTTAGAATGCTTTGTATTGTCTTAGTACCCGTTCCACACTTTACCATTTGTTTTGTAGGTAAAAAGAAGTGTTTAAAGACATAAAATGGCGATGTTTCGGAAAAGAATTCACAAACCAAATTTGGAAGGCAAAATAGGCCTTGGACGCGCTCTGGACGCGCGTCCAAGTCGGCGTCCGCAAAAATGCCCGCAGAAGTTCGAAAATCAGAGCAAACTTCATAGAGGTGTCTGATGGACGCCGGGGCGGACGCCCGCGTCCGCATCGCGTCCGGCTGTGCGCCGTAGCGCACNAAACCCTAAACCCTAAACCCTAACCCTAAACCCATTTGTCACAAATCTTTCTCTCTCTAGAAATGCTCTCCCTTCTCTCTAGAATTTGACTTAGGAAAATTTTTTTTTTGGGAGCACAAAACATCACGCAAAAAGCAGAAGTGGTGCAATTGAGATTTGGACTGAAGATGGCGGGGCCGCCGGTGGCACCGCCGCGCAAGGGAGGATCGGCGAAAGCTGGAAACCAGAAGGCGTCCGATCGCAATGACGATCGATTGAAAGAGGATAATCGGCAGCATACTGGTAGTCTGAACCCAGTAGAGGAGGATCCAAAAATTGATCCGACTGCTGTTGAAAAGGAATCGGAGGATAATCCAATTGGCGATGAAGCAGCGGAGGCGGAGATATTAAACCAACCGATTCAAGAAACGATTGATCAGCGGGAATCGAAGGTAGAACAAGGGGCGTCTGATCCAAAATTGGAGGCTAATCATGAGACGTCCATGGCAATCTGGAGCAAATTGATGAAACATTATGGTATGGAGGTGAGAAGCGACGGAAAAATTGGAGCGGTCCACCAATTGGATAACGCAATGCGTGAGATGATTCGAAAAATAAACTCAGATGAATTCAATTTGAGTTCCTCTGCTGATTCGGAAAAGGAAGAAAGTCCACAGAAATCAGTGAGTTCATCGGAAGATCTGATCAAGGTTCGGCTGGGTAATCTGGAAATGCCAATCGAACCAGGTATACTTGATGACCTAATGGAGCAGTCGAAGAATGGTGGAGGGAGTATGGAGTCATTACTGGCAAAATATATGATGGGAGAACTGGCAGGAGCAATCCAAAGAAAGACAGAATCAATTGTGAATAGCAGATTAGAGGAAGAACTTGCAAAGGAATTAGAAAACAAAGTAGCTGAGCAATCAAAAGGGAAAATAGATGTAGAGGAGAAACAAAAAAGGGAAGTATCCTTTGAAAAGAAATCTGTGCATATCACTGAGCAGCAGGGTGGGGGAGGTTTCATGAAACCAATGAATGAGAGGGATTATCAGGTCCCTCTTAATGCTGGAGCATCCACAAGTGGAACCAAACCTGGAGATGCAGGTCAGAGGCAGGAGGCTGATCCCATGAGGAAACAAAATGGCATAGCAGAGTGCAGACAACCTGTTTGTGAAAATGTCAATGTGGTGAACGAAAAAGATAAAAGGAATGCTCAGTCAAGGCTAGCAAATGAGAATTTAGGAAAGGAGAAAGACAAGGGAATTGTTCATGAGCCTGCAGGAGTGGATGTTAACAGAGGAAATAAAGGAAGAATGCAAAATGTTCAAGGAAACCAGTGGAATATGGGGAAGAAGGTAACCACATTGTTCAATGTGGATGCTAATAAGAGTGGAGGAGGAGTTTTTGATGGACTCCCTCAACCAGAGATTGAAGATAAGGAGGTTGGAGTTCACAGAGGGCTCCCAGCTGTCAGATTCAAAAAAGCAGAAACAGCTCAAATGAATGTAGTTGGGAGTCATCTGTTGATAGGCAAATTCTCATGGGGAAGGCCTAGCTTGGAAGACATAAGGAAAATGTTTGCAACAATGTTTGTGCTCAAAGGAACAGTGGACATAGCATGGGTGGATCCAAGGCATGTGTCCTTGGCATTCTCCCAAGAAGCAGACTGCACCAATACCCTGATGAAAGAACAGATCATGTTTGGTAAGTTCCCTATGAGATTGTTTAGATGGACAATGGATTTCTCTACTGAAAGGGAGTCAAGCCTAGCCCCTGTGTGGGTAAGGCTGCCAAGATTGAGTGCCAATTGTTTCACAATTGCTACTCTAAAGCAGATTAGTAAACCAATTGGAAGATTCTTGGCCCCTGACTTTGCAACATTGCATTTTACTAGGCCTAGCTATGCTAGGATTAAAGTGGAAATATATTTGCTCAAGCCTCTGGTTTCTGAGATTTTCATAGGATTTGATGAAGAACCAGGGCATGAGGACTTGGGATATGTTCAAAAAATTGAATATGAAAGGGTGCCTCCCTACTGTGGGAAATGCTTCAAGCAAGGGCATCCTGCTGAGAATTGTAGGCAGGGTGCCTTTGTATCTGGCACCTCTTTTGTTGCTAACAGATTTGCAGGACAAGAGAAAGGAAATCCAATGCCTAGCACATCAGAAATAGGCAAGAAAGGAGGGAATCAAGGGGCTGCTCAAAAGGGGCAGCCAAGTGCTAATAATGGGTTCTTTGGGGAAAGAGTGGTAAAATCAGAGGGTGGGGGTGACAAAGTGCAGAATGCATATGAGGGAGGAAAAAGAGAGCAAAATGAAGGGTATGTGAGTGAAAAAGAAAAATATGAATATGCTAGAGGCAAAGGAGTGTCATACAGAGGAAGGGGTGGGAGAGAAGGCTTCAGGGGAGGGAGAGGAGGGGCTATGGGAAGAGGACAATATAAGAACCCTGGGGCAGTACCATATGAGCCAAGGGGTAGAGAGAAGGCAGAAAAAACAAATGACTGTGAGCAGGAAAATAAAACACAAAAGAATTTGTTTAGTGAGAAATATTCAGAGGGAGAAGGGGAAAGGAAAAAACAAGATTTGGAGAAGAAGGGAGGGAAGGGAGGAAAAGGGAAAGGAAATACAAGCAATGTAAATAAGGGTAACTACTATGGGGTCCTTCCACTAGATGTGGATGGAGATGGAGATCAAGATGTTGATTGGGATCCTGGTGATGGAAAAGGGGAAGAGGGAGAAATAAGGGATTCTGCAGAATCCGATGGAGATTACACAGCCTCAATTGATGAAAGTGAGGATGAGGAGGAACATGAGAGAGTGTTGGAGGTTGAAAAAGAAGAGGAAAGGAGACAAATGGGAGTGAATGCAACACCAACAAAATTGACCAAAGCTCAAAAGAAAAAAATGAGAAAGAAGAAAGGCTCAGGAAGGAAGGCTGGGGCCCCTGATGGGGGTGGGGGGTGTGCTATTGATGATGATGAAGATCATATGCTGGAACATAAGGGGAGTTGGATCCCAAGGCTCCCCTTATAGATTGAGGAACTTGGTGAGAGGGCATAAACCCTGTTTGCTTTGTCTTTTGGAACCAATGAGAGATGAGGAAAATAGGAGGGTTGTGAGTATGTCTATTGGTTGGGATGTAAGCAGAAGTGTGGGGAATGACAAAATTTGGATTTTCTGGTCAGAAGAGGTGGATGTGAGGGTGGTCAAGGTTTGTGAACAGATCATCACATTGAAGGTTCATCACTCAGTTTTGGAAAAAGAAATGTGGATTTCATGTATATATGCAAGTTGTAATGGGAGGGTGAGAAGAGAGTTGTGGGAGGAGATGGAGGGGATGGCTGGGCCGTTGGGGCAGGGTAGTTGGGCATGTGTGGGTGATTTTAACTGTATATTAAGCATAGATGAGAAGAAGGGTGGATTGCCATACAATATGACAAAGAGTAAGGATTTTCAGGAGTGTGTTGATAAGGCAGATTTAAGGGAGGTAACCTCATATGGGGGTCCTTTCTCATGGTGGAATGGAAGGCATGGTGAGTAGGCTGTATGGAAGAAATTGGATAGATGCTTGGTCAATTCAGAATGGGAGGAAAAATTGAAATCATATTGCCAATATTTATCTAAGGCATCCTCAGATCACTCCCCCATAGTGTTAACAGTGGAGCCCCAGATAAAGATTGGAAAAAAGCCTTTCAGATTTTTGAATGTTTGGTCTGAATATGAACAGTTTATGGGTGTGGTGAGGAGGGTTTGGGAGGAAGGAGTTGAAGGTAATGCAATGTTCAGATTTCAGACAAAGCTAAAGAAGTTGAAAAGAGAGTTGAATAACTGGAACTGGGAATCCTTTGGGAATATTTTTGAAAATGTAAAAAAGCTTGAGGGAAGGGTGAGGGAGGTGGAGGTAGAGGTCCAGAATGATTCAAGTGAGCAAAATTTAATTCTATACAAGAGGGTGCAGGCTGAGTATCAGAGGGCTGTAGCTATAGAAGAGAAGTTTTGGCAGCAGAAATCAAATGTGAGATGGGTGGCTGAGGGGGAGAAAAATACAAAATACTTTCATAGTATTGTAAAAGAGAGAAGAAGAAAACAGGTGATTCATAAAATAAAGAGGGAGGAGGGAGATTGGGAGGTAGATCAGGGGCAAATTGCTGACATGGCTGTTGAGTTTTTCCAAAAGCTTTTTGAAGCTGAGGAGACTCAACTTGACTTATCATTGTTTGAGTGTTTGCAGGGGAAGGTTACAGATGAAGAAAATAAGAGGCTAGTGGCAAATCCAACTTCAGAGGAAATCAAGGACTGCATTTTTAGCATGAATCCCAACAGCTCTGCTGGGCCAGATGGCTTTGGTGGTGGCTTCTACCAGAGCTGTTGGGAGATCATCAAGAAGGATCTGACTGAGGTAATTGTAAGCTTCTTTGAGGGCAAAACTCTCACCAAATTCATAACTCATACTGCAATAGTTTTAGTTCCTAAGGTTCCAAATCCAGCCACCTTTGCTGATTACAGGCCAATAAGCCTCAGTAATTTCTGCAACAAGGTAATTTCAAAGATAATGGTCAGCAGGCTAGCTGAGATTTTGGCTAGACTTGTTGGTCCATCTCAGGCTGGGTTTGTGAAAGGAAGGAACATCATTGACAACATCCTTTTAACACAGGAATTGTGTCAAGGAATGACTGTTGCTAACAAGGATGTTGTGCTCAAGCTTGACATGGCCAAGGCATATGACAGGATGTCCTGGAAATGTGTCTTGGCTGTGCTTGAAAAGTTTGGCTTCAGTCAGCAGTGGGTGGAATTAGTCAACAAAACAATCAATAACATTTGGTATTCTGTCATCATTAATGGTAATCAATGTGGCTTCTTCCACTCTACTAGAGGGTTAAGGCAAGGGGACCCTTTGTCCCCCAGTCTGTTCATAATAGCTGCTGAACTGTTGTCAAGTATGTTAAGCAAAAATGGTGCTAATTTTTCACAACCAAAAGGGGGTCCAAAGATAAACCATCTTTCATTTGCTGATGATATGATTGTGTTTTCCACTGGGAAAGGGGAGGAGCTGAAAAATATCATGAAAACTTTGGAAAAATATGAGAGTCAATCAGGGCAGTTAGTGAACAAAAACAAAAGTGGCTTCTACATGCATAAAAATGTGAGGGGAGAGGTAATTTGCAGAGTGAGGGCCATAACAAAGTTTCAAAATAAGGCTTTCCCCTTCACTTATTTGGGGTGCCCTGTGTATAGAGGTAGGAAGAATGTGTCTTTGTTTGCAGCTTTGGTGGACAGGGCCTCATCAAAATGTAGAGGATGGAACACAAAGCTTTTGTCACAAGGAGGGAAAGCAGTGTTGGTTAAGTCTGTGCTTCAGGCTTTGCCAATGCATGTTTTCTCTGCAATTGATCCTCCCAAAGCAGTGATTAAGCAGCTGGAAAAGATCTTTGCAGATTTCTTTTGGGGAGAGGAGGGAGGGAAACAGAAGTACCATTGGAGTTCTTGGGAGACAATGGCAAAGGAGGTGGATATGGGAGGTGTAGGGTTTGTCAGTTTAAGGGAAATGGTTGAAGCTGCAGGCACAAAATTGTGGTGGCACTTTAGAACTGACAAGTCTCTATGGGGGGATTTTATGAAGGCTAAGTACTGTGAAAGATCAAATCCAGTCTGTAAAACATGGCAGTACAAAGACTCACATGTTTGGAGGAGAATGGTGAGGGCAAGGGAAAGAGTGGAGGGAGAAATAGGGTGGAAGGTAGGGGAAGGGAGGTTGAGTCTGTGGTGGGATAACTGGTCTGGTGAAGGTGCTTTGGCCAGGATTCTGAATGTGAGTGGCAAAACAAGGTCAAAGACCATGCTGTGTGACATTTACAGAGATGGGGAATGGGATTTAGAGGGAGTAGGGTCTGAAGGGAGAAGGTTTTTTAATGGAGTGAGATTGGAGGAGAGAGTACAGGATTCTGCAATTTGGAAGCCAGAAACAAATGGAAGGTTCTCATATGCTGCAGCAAAGAAATTTGAAAGAAGGCAGGCTGGAAGGAGGATGGTGTTCAAACACTGGAGTAGGAGGGTGTGGGCAAAGCATGTGCCATGGAAGATTTCTTTCCTAGACTGGAGGGTGTTCAAAAGGAAAATTCCTATGGATGATGTGTTGATGAGGTTTGGATATAACCTGCCCTCTAAATGCAGCTGCTGTTCTATTCCAGCATCATGCACTCTGCAGCATGTATTTTGCACAGGAGAAATAGCAAGAGAGGTTTGGGGATTTTTTGCAGCATCCTTGGGAATGAAGATACAAATAAGAAGCTTGGCACAGGTTTGCTATAGCTGGTGGAGTAAAAGGAGGCTGAACAGACTGGAAAGATTTATAACAGAAAGGCTGCCTATGTTAATCATTTGGGGTTTGTGGGTGAGCTTTACTCAGAGTAAATATGGGAATAAGAAGATGACAGTAGCAAGGGTCAAATATCAAGTGGCAAAGGAGGTGGCTGATTGTATATCAAGGAGGTGGCCTGGCTGGGACTCTTTTCCTCCAAGCTGGGCAGCAATACTGAGAAGGGTGCAGAACTTTGGAGTTCAAAGGGTTGTGGCAAGCAGTAGTTGGTCCAGGCCTCAAAAGGGGTGGATAAAAGTGAATATGGCAGTAGGGAAAAGAGGGAAAAGTTGTAGTTTTGTGGTGAGAAATGCGGGTGGTTTGTTCTGCATTGCAGGAGTATATGCTGTTGGTGACAAGCGCTTGGATGAGCTGAGACCAATCATGGCCCAAGATATTTGGGCTTGGTGTAGAAGGAAAAGAATAGAAAAGGTTGTATTTGAATCTGATGAGCCTTCTTTTAAGGCAATGATTCAGAATGATGCTGTGATCTGGAACAGGTGCAGCTCACATGTGAACTGTCTTGCTGCTGCTCTTGCTAACTGTTTTGAGGACAGAAGTCTTATATTTTTCAAGGTGGATGGTTTGCCTAGAGGACTCTTGCGGCTCTGGGATCTTGAGGGAGTGCCTCATTTTGCTCTTTTCCCAGGGCAGGACTTTACTGTGGGCTGATGATGGGGGGTGAGTTGTGCCTTCCCTGAGGCTTTTTCAGCTTGTCTTACATGGTTTTTTTCTGCTTGCAGGTTACTTGTTTTCAGGTGCAAATTTAGGATCAATCAGGGTTGCTAGTGTCTTGGGTGGCTTTCATGGGAATGAACTGACCCTAGCCCTTTAGCCAATTGCAGGTGTTTGACAGCAGGGCTATTTCATCTCTTCAGACTGGTTTGGATAGGCTCACTCTCTGCTCTTTCTGCTGTCATGGTTTGAGGAATGGTTAGGGGTGCATACTGATGGAGGCTTGGTTGAAATGGCTTGTTTAGCCCAAGGTTTGGTTTGAATTAATTCTTGAAGCTTTGAAAAGGCAGTGGTTTGGAATTGAAAATTGGAAAGGAATGAATGAGAATGTTGAGTTTGTTGTTTAATTTGCAGAATTTTGTAGAATTGCAGTTTTTTGGCCTTGTTACATTGCTTTGGTGCTGGGATCAAACAAACTACTCCTGTAACAATGTAGAGCTCTGCATTGGAGTGGTTTGCCCAGGGCCTGAGGGTGTTCCCTTGTCCTACTATTGCTTGTTGCTTAGGGTAAAGGGACCCCTTGAGTTAAACACTTGGGCTCTGAGTGCAGGGGGTCTTCCTAGGTTGCAAGGGTAGGTCCTATTGCTTGAGTTGGGACTGCAAAGACTCCCCTTGTAAAAATGTGGAGCTCCACATGAGGCGGAGTTGGTCTTGAGCTCAAGGGTGGGGGGACAAGGTGGCTGATCCGTTTTGACTGGCTGAAGTTTGTGTGCTGGTTTTGTGTCTGCTTGGAGGTTGTGACAGCAGGAATGAGCAGGGGATGGGTGATGATACAACGGAGTATGATGGTTTGAAATAGGGCTGAGGTTGATCTATGGCTTTTGGCTTTTGGGCTCGGGTTTGTTCATGTTTCTTGATTTCTTGCTTTGGGGATTAGCAACCTTGCTTGATTTACTTTTGCATTATGAGAAGAGGTGACTGTGAGGAGGAGGACTTGTTTGATGAAGTTTTGGTTTTGAGAGAGTTGGTTTTGGAGGTCTTGATGGTTGATGAAGACATGTTTTTTGAGACTTAAGGCTTGGCCTCTTGTATTTTAGAAAGCTTGTGTCTTGTTTTAGCCTTGTGTTGTTGGCTCTTTGGTTTTAGGCTAGTTTAGCCCTTGTGTTTGTAAGGCTATGCCTCTTCTTTGAGCCTTAGGTCACTTTTGGGCTTAATGGTGCATGTATGGCTTCGGCCTTGGTTCTATTAATAAAGTGATGTTTGGTTAAAAAAAAAAAACAAAAAAAAATAAAAATAAACCCTAAACCCTAAACCCTAAACCCAAAACCCTAAACACTAAACACAAAACACAAAAAACAAAAAACAAAAAACAAAAAAA
>CM008333.1:34838603-34850043 GCA_002525835.2 Ipomoea batatas | reverse complement strand
TAAACCCTAAACCCATCCAATTTTGCTGAGTATAGGCCAATCAGCTTGAGCAATTACTGCAACAAGATAATCACAAAGATTTTAGTGCTCAGGTTGTCCCATGTTCTGACCAGAATTGTTTCCCCATTCCAAGCTGGCTTTATCAAAGATAGGAGTATAGTTGAAAATGTTTTACTTGCACAAGAGATGTGTCATGGTATGAATGCAAAGAACGAAGATGTTGTATTGAAATTGGACATGGCCAAAGCCTATGATAGGATGGCCTGGAGTTGTGTTTTGAAGGTTCTTAAGAAATTTGGATTCTGCAGTAAGTGGATAGAGTTGGTGGATAGGACAATCAATAACATTTGGTACTCTGTGATAGTTAATGGAGAACAGAAGGGTTTTTTTCATTCAACAAGAGGATTGAGGCAGGGAGACCCCCTGTCACCAAGTTTATTTGTGCTAGCAGCTGAGTTGTTGTCAGGATTGGTGAGGCAAAAAGAGGCTACATTTTCTCAACCTATAGGAGGGCCACAAATACATCACTTGGCATATGCTGATGATATGATCTTATTTGCATCTGGGAAGGGAAAGGCATTGCAAGACATAATGAGGGCTTTGAATGACTATGAGAGACAGTCAGGACAACTTGTGAATAAAGACAAAAGTGCTTTCTATGTGCATAATAATGTGACAGCAACTGTGATCAGAAAGATAGGGAGAGTCACTGGTTTTCAACAAAAGAAGTTCCCCTTTACATACTTGGGATGTCCTATCTATCTGGGGAGGAAAAGAGTGGTACTATTTGCAAACTTGATATCAAAACTGTCAGATAGATGTAAAGGTTGGCAGTATAGGATGTTATCTAGTGGAGGGAGGGCTGTGCTCATCAAATCTGTTTTGCAATCCATTCCTGTGCACCTGTTTTCTGCTATCAATCCTCCAAAGACTGTGATCAAAAAACTTGAAAAGATTCTCTGTGATTTCTTCTGGGGGAGTGTGGATGGAAAGAATAAGTATCATTGGGGGTCTTGGAAAACTTTAGCTAGACCTGTGGAAGAGGGGGGTGTTGGTTTTACAGGGATTGATGAAATGGTGGCTGCAGCTGGAGCAAAAATGTGGTGGAATTTTAGGGAAGGGGAGTCAATGTGGAGCAAATTTCTGAAAGCTAAGTATTGCAAAAGAGCACACCCTGTGTGTAAATCTTGGCAGTATGGGGACTCTCATATATGGAGAAGGTTGTTAGAGGCCAGACAATGGGTTGAGGGAGCTATAAGGTGGAAGGTTGGAAGTGGTGATGTTAATTTATGGTGGGATAATTGGACTGGGGTAGGGGCTGTGGCTGAAAGGTATGGTTTTATAGGGAAAAGTCAGGCAAAAGACAGACTGAGAGACTACTGGAGGGACAATGAGTGGGTGTTGGAGGGGGATTTGGCACGAATAAGTGGTTTGGTTACTAATCTGAGAATAAGGGAAGGGGAAAGTGATAGGGCAGAATGGAAGCCTAATGCAGCAGGGGAGTTTACTTTTAAGACAGCAAAGAGATGGTATAGGGAGACAGCAAGGGAGGAGGTGGAAGGGGAATGGTGGTTTAAGAGATGTTGGCCAAAGCACATACCATGGAAGATGTCTATGATGGCATGGAGGATCTTTAAGGGCAAGGTGCCTGTGGACAGTGTGTTATGTAGCAGGTTTGGTTACAATGTTGTTTCAAAATGTTATTGTTGTACTAACCCTAATTTTTGTGATCTGCAGCATCTGTTTTGTAGGGGAGAGACAGCAAGGAAAGTATGGGAATTCTTCATGAAATCTTTTGGAATGAACATTCAAATTGGGGGGTTGAGGCAGCTGTGTTATGACTGGTGGGGTAGATGCCCTAAGAGCAGGATGGTTGGTTTTTTGGCAGTGAGGGTGCCAGTGGTGATATTATGGGAGCTTTGGGTGGATTTTACACAATGCAAGCATGGAAATGGAAGTTCAAGTGCATCCAGAGTGATCTTTAGGGTGGCAAAAGGGGTGGCTGAGGCTGTAAGCAGGAGGTGGCCAGCTTGGGATCCCATACCCCCAAATTGGAAGGTTATGATGAGGAAGGCTGATGGTTTTAAAGAGAAGAGAGTGATAGAGAAGGCTGGTTGGTGCAGACCTGAAAAGGGTTGGGTTAAGATAAACTGTGCAGTAGGAAAGGGAGGGGAGAGCTGTGGTTTCTTTGTTAGGAATGCGGAAGGGAGGTTCTGTTTAGCGGGGGTTTATACTTTGGAAGGAGGAATAGATAGAGGAATAGGGGAGATGGTGAGAGATTGTGTGGGATGGTGCAGAAGACAAAAGATGGAGCAGATCATTATAGAATCAGATGAGGAGAGGGTTTTGAAGGAGATGGCAGGGAGTGTTTGTAGTTCAATAAGAGTGAGTAAATGTGGTAGGGGGTGAATTGTGTTATTGGTAGTTTGGTGGACAAGTGTGAAGGTGGCAATGTGGTTTATAGGGACATGAAGGCTCTGCCTAAGTCTTTTAGAATGCAGATGGGGTTGGAAGGTTTGCCCCACTTTGCTCACTTGCCTTTTGACAATGGGTGAGGGTTTGGGTTGGTTTTAATGCAGGTGGGCTGATGAGTATCCATTTGAGTCTATGGATATGAGGCTTGCTGACTCTTGGTGCTGCAGGATGGATAATGGTGGCTGATGACTGTCCAAATCCAGGGACATGAAGCTGGCTGGATGGTTGAAGAAGGGAGAGCTGTGTACACAGGATAGTGAGGGTGGGCTGATGATTGCCTAAGTAGCCAATTAGGCATGAGGCTTGTTGGCTGGAACAATAACAGGGGCTGAGGATTGCTAGATAAGCATGAGGCTTGTTGGCTGATGAGTGTTCATTTGAGCAGGTGAACATGAGGCTTTACACTGCTTTTATGGCTGGTTTTTTTGTTGCAGGTAAGGGAATGGTTGGCAGATGATGAAGTGAGGAGCAGAAGGATGATGGCAGAGGTAAAGGAGAAAGGCATTATGATAAAAAATGATAATTGAGTAGCAGAAGCAGAATAGAAACAGCACCCCTTAGAATAGCAGAACTGATTGTTTTATCTAATGAGCTAATAGGGGAGATACCATGGGGCTATTACTTGTTTTCATTCTATTTCCTTGGGCTTGTGTGCTTGCATGTGTGAACAGGTGAGAATGGGAACATGGCATGGCACATACTTGGAGGTGGGAGTGCTACATTTTGGGTTGAAAGTTGAGAAAGGCGGTTGGGAATGAAGGTATGATGGTGGCCTCATTGCTCTTGTCAAGTGCTTAATGGCCTCCCGGGGGAACATGCAGAGCTCTGTACCCGGGGGGTTGGTGCTTGCCTTGAGGGTGGGGGTAGTGTTAGCATTGCTTGGGGTATGTGCAGTTTGGCTTGCTCGGGTAAAATACAGAGCTCTGTACCGAGTTGAGTTTGCATGTATTTCAAGGGTGCGTCTGATTGCTTAGTTTGTGAGTTTGATGGCTTGCCCCGGCTAAAATACAGAGCTCTGTACGGGGTGAGTTGACTTGCAGGCTAAGGGTTGGGACACTTCGGTTGGTTTGGTATGGCTTGGATGGTTAGGGTATGTTGAAGGTTGGCGGATTATGGGCATCGGTCCCACCACTTGTATGGGGCGATGTTCCTCTTGCTTGCTTTTGCATGTGTTTAGACTTTGAATGGGGGAGGGTTAGGTGGTATCTCCTCCGTTACCTTGTTAGATAGAATTTATTGGTTTAGCTAGTTTGAAGTTTGTCACCCTTTGTGGGGCTTTTGCTTAGCTAGTTTGTGTTTGTTTGATGATGGGCCACTTTTGGGCCTATGTATGACTCTCTTTGGTTTCATGATATAAAAGCTAAAGGTTTTCTTAAATAAAAAAAAAAAATAAAAAAAAAANNNTAAACCCTAAACCCCTAAACCCTAAACCCTAAACCCGCCCGTTACTTTCTCTCTCTAGCCTAATTCTCTCTCGCTTCTCTCTAACATTTTGGATCCAAAATTTTTTCTCGCCTGCCGATAACAAAACAGAGCGTCGATCGTCCGCAGTTTTGGAGATTTTATCGGTGGCAAGTGGTGTGGAGGGGCTACTGCCCCAGCCGGCGACGATGGCATCTGATCCGGCGGTTACTCGATCGCCGGATGTGGAGATATCTGATCTCCCAATGAAGAAGGACGCAATGGAGTCCATTCTGGAATCTGATCGGGCAGATGAGGAGCTAACAGAGGCGCAATGGGATCACACAGTCAGCAATGCGATCTCTGGTTTGAGGCTCCAACATGCTCAATCGAAGGCAGCTATGATGGGAAAGGGTGTAGATGGCTCTGTTCACAATGAGAAACCGATTGCGGCTGATCCATCGGTGATCGTGATTGATGAGGAAGGAACTGCGAGGGTGCAATTTGCTCAAACGACTTCGGTGATCGGAGATCCTTCGACATCAAAGGTTCACGAGGCTCCTGTGAAGAAGACAGGAGATCGTTTTGAAGGTTCAAATCCAATTGCAGGTAATGTGGATTCTGCTCGCTCTTTACCTATTCGAGAAAATGCTCCAAAGGGGAGACAAACTGCTGTTCGAGGACCTTCCTCTGTAACGGCAAATCAATCCCAGTCTGGGAGAGTTGGGAGAGCCAATCCGGCTTCCTTTGCGTCATTATTCTCTGATGATGTGAGCAAAGGGCCTGCAAATGTGTTTGGAGGTTTACCACAGCCTTCCATTACTGATAAAACACCACAGATTCATAGAGGCATTCCGGTTGTAAGGTTTGGTGAAGAAGAAATAGAACAGTTGAATGTGATTGAAAATTTCTTGTTGATTGGAAAATTCTCTTGGGGGAGACCAACCTTGGATAACCTCCGAAAACACTTTGCTGCAAAATATATTCTGAAAGGAACTATGAACATAGGATGGATTGATTCTAGGCATATCTCAATGGCCTTTTCTCAAAAAAGTGACTATTTGAACATGCTTATGAGGGAGCAAATCACAGTTGAAGGAGGCTTTCCCATGAGAATTTTTCGTTGGACTCTAGGCTTTAGTACTGACAAGGAAACTAGCCTTGCACCAGTTTGGATCAGACTGCCCATGCTCAGTGCTAATCTGTTTAATGCCTTGGCTTTGGAACAACTGTGTAAGCCTATAGGCAAGTTTCTTGCTGCTGATTATGCTACTGTGAATTTTACAAGACCAAGTTATGCAAGAGTGAAGGTGGAAATAGATCTGTTGAAACCGTTAATCCATGAGGTTTTTATAGGTTTCTCTGATAAGCCTGGTAAGGAGGATAGTGGATATGTTCAGCAGGTTTTATATGAGAGAGTGCCCCATTATTGTTCAAGATGTTTCAAACAAGGGCACTCAATTGAGCAATGCAGAATGGGAGTTTTTGCTGGGAATACTGGGAATTCTGGAGGTGATAGACCTCAGGGAAGGGCTGGTTTGAAGGTTAGTGAAGAGGGTAACAGAAGGGGCAGGCCTGGCATTAGAATTGATGAAAAAAACAGAGGGAGTAGCACAGAAGGTTTTCAAGAAGTTAGGAATAGAAGGAGGAATAGAGGAGGAGGACAGGGACAGAATCAGATTGATAAAGGGAAAGGGGTGGACTATTATGGGAAGGGCAAAGGGATTTTGAAAAATGCAGAGGGTGGAGGGAGCTATAAGGTGTATAAACAAAAAGAGAAAGAGGTTTTTGAGGGGGATCCTTTGAGTGAGAGAGAGGAGAGAACTAAGGTTGCAGAACAAACCCCTTTGAATTTAGGCAGCTTGGAGAGGGGAGGAGGGAGGGGAAGGAGTAGTAATTCTGGAAGGGGAGGATCTGTTGGGAGAGGTCATACCATAGGAAGGCAGGACATAGTAGGGGATTTTCAGAAGGATTATGATGCAACAATGCAGAATCCTTTTGAATCCAATGAAGGGTATGGATATGATGGTGAGGCTGAAATGGCTTTTGATCCAGGAGATAGAAGAAATGCTTTTAGTGAAGGGGAGCATGTTACTGATGAGGAGGAAGATGCTATGGCCAAAGATGTTGAGCTGGAAATGGCTCTTGAAAAGCAACTGCAGAAAGGCCATAACACTCCCCCTAGAGCTGTGCATAAGAAGGTGACTCCAAAGACTAGAGCCCAGAAAAAGGCTGCAATGACAAGGGGGGTGGGGCCTCCTGTGATGAACTTTAAATGAAGATACTCTGCTGGAATGTGAGGGGAGTGGGCTCCCAAGGCTCCCTTCACAGAATAAGGAACTTGGTGAGAATGTTTCAACCAAAGATCTTGTGTTTACTTGAACCTTTTAGAGGCTTGTCACAGCTAGCTCAGTTTGCCGTAACTATTGGCTTTGAAAACAGATGTAAGGGATCTGAAAAGATCTGGATCTTTTGGGACAGGAGTGTGAAAGTCTCTGACTGGAACATTGGTCAGCAAATTGTAAGTCTAAAAGCAGACTTGCCAGAAATTGGGGAGGTGGATTTGTCTTGTGTTTATGCTAGCTGTGATAGAAGAGTAAGGCAAAGGCTGTGGAACCAGATTGAAAATGAAGCAGTTTTAAACAAGAAATGGGCACTGATTGGTGACTTTAATTGCATTTTAAATGCTGATGAGAAAAGAGGAGGGCAGCAATACAATATAGCAAAGAGTCTAGAGTTCCAACACTGCATTGATACTGCAGGTTTAAGAGAAGTGGTTTACTATGGCAACACCTACACCTGGTGGAATGGTAGAAGGGGATCTCAAGCTGTCTGGAAACGACTGGACAGATGCCTAGTGTCTGAAAGCTGGGAAGACACAATCAAATCACATGTTCAACATCTTGTTAAGGCCTCCTCGGATCATTCTCCATTACTTCTGGATCTTACTCCACAAATCAGAACAGGGAGGAGGCCTTTTTCATTCATAAATGCTTGGGGAGAGCATGAGCAACTGGTGGAGGTGGTACAAAGGGTTTGGGATGAGGGAGTGGATGGGAATGAGATGTACACTTTCATGACTAAACTTAAGAGGGTGAAGGAGACTTTGAAAAAATGGAATTGGGAGGTTTTTGGGAACATTTTTGAGAGAGTTAAGCAGCTAGAGGAAGAGGTGAGGGAGTTAGAAGGAAGGCTGCAAGCTGATCCTACAGAGGACAGACTTGTGGAATATAAACATGGCCAAGCAAAATTGCAAAAACAAGTGAGGATTGAAGAGAAATATTGGCAACAAAAAGCACATTCTCAATGGGTTGTGGAAGGGGAAACAAATTCAAAATACTTTCATGGGATAGTTAAGGAGAGGAGGAGGAGGCAAATAATACACAAAATCAAGAGTGATGAGGGAGATTGGGTGGATGACCAGTCTAGGATTGCAGATATGGCTGTTGGGCACTTTCAGCAGCTATATACTGCAGAACAAATTAACTTTGAGCCTGCTATTTTTGACTGTTTACAGGAAATGGTTACTGAGGAGGAAAACTTGAAACTAATTGCTGATCCAACAATGGAGGAACTGAAAAATGCTGTGTTCAGCATGAGCCCAAACAGTGCTGCAGGCCCTGATGGATTTGGTGGTGGCTTCTACCAGATCTGTTGGGGCATCATCAAGCATGATCTGCTCAGAATGGTGCAAAGTTTCTTTAAGGGCAAAACTCTCACAAAAGCTGTGACAAGCACTTCAATTGTGCTTATTGGTAAGATCCCTAATCCTTCATCCTTTCATGATTTTAGGCCTATTAGTTTGAGTAATTTTTGCAACAAAGTGATCACAAAACTCATGGTAATAAGGCTATCTGATGTGCTATCTAGGATCATTTCATCACCTCAGTCAGGTTTTGTAAAGAACAGAAATATCACTGATAATATTCTTCTTGCCCAAGAAGTGTGCCATGGGATGACAGCCTCTAATGAGGATGTTATTCTCAAATTGGACATGACAAAGGCTTATGATAGAATGGACTGGGGTTGTGTTGAAATGGTCCTAGAAAAGCTGGGTTTTTGCAGAAAATGGATTGATTTGGTTAAACACACAATAAACAACATTTGGTACTCTGTCATTGTTAATGGGGAATCAAAGGGGTTCTTTCATGCCTCCAGGGGGTTAAGACAAGGGGACCCCCTATCCCCAAGTTTGTTTGTTTTGGCTGCAGATTTATTCTCAAGAATGCTAAGTCAGCATGGAGCTTTGTTCACACAACCAGCAGGAGTGCCACATATCAGTCATTTGGCCTTTGCAGATGACATGGTGATTTTTACATCAGGCAGGAGTGGAGGAATTGAGGGGGTGATGCAAGCTATTGAGCAGTATGAAAGTCAGTCTGGTCAACTGATTAATAGGAGCAAAAGTGCTTTCTATATGCACAAAAGGGTAGCAAGGGGAGTCATAGCCAAAGTCAGAGGTATTACTAGGTGCCAGCACAGGGCATTTCCTTTCAAATACCTGGGATGTCCAATCTATCAAGGAAGGAAAAGGGTGAACTTGTTCACTGATTTAACGGAAAAAGTGGCTGCAAAATGTAAGGGCTGGCATACTAGGTTGCTGTCATAAGGAGGGAAGGCAGTTCTGGTTAAGACTGTCCTTCAAGCACTGCCCTCACATGTCTTCTATGCTATACATCCACCTAAGGCTGTAGTGAAAAAGATTGAGAAACTATTTGCACAATTTTTCTGGGGAGTGGAGGAGGGAAAACAGAAGTATCACTGGAGCTCATGGAGGACAATGGCAAGACCGACAGCTGCAGGAGGAGTAGGCTTTGTGGGATTGCAGGAGATGATTGATGCAGCTGGAGCCAAACTTTGGTGGAATTTTAGAAAGGGAGGAACCTTATGGAGTGACTTTCTAATGGCAAAGTACTGTTCCAGAGTGCACCCTGTGACCAAAGGATGGCAATATTCTGATTCTCACATTTGGAGGAGGATGATTGAAATTAGGGATAAGGTGGAACCGCGGATTTTATGGAGAATTGGTGAGGGTAAAATCAATGTTTGGTGGGACAATTGGAGTGGAAATGGAGCTTTGGCTATGACTCTGAATTTAAGAGGAAAAAGACAATCAAATGAGCAACTGTGTGATGGTTTTGTTAATGGAAATCTGGATTTAAGCAGATTTGGACTTTTTGAGCAGGTGGGAGGTAGCGAGAACATTGTGTTGAGGACTGAGGTTAAGGATATACCAATTTGGAAACCAACGGGGGCTGAATTCTCTTTCAAATCAGCTAAAGCTTTGGTGAGACAACAGCAGGGCAGGAGTGATTTATGGTGCAAAACGATTTGGGCTAAAGGACTACCATGGAAAAAGTCATTCCTGGCTTGGAGATTTTTCAAAAAGAAATTGCCTGTGGATGATGTGTTAAGCAGAATGGGTTTTCAAATTGTTTCCAAATGCTCCTGCTGTATAGACCCTGACAGGAGTAGCTTGCAGCACATCTTTGGAATGGGTGATACAGCACAGCAGGTTTGGAACTATTTTTCAAGGACAATGGGGTTGGGAATTTATGTGAGAAGTGAGAGGCATGTGTGCTATGAATGGTGGAATCTGAGGGTTAAGAATAGGATGCTGAAGTTCATGGTGGAAAGGATCCCAGTCCTAATTCTATGGGAGCTGTGGGTTAATCACACAAACTGCAAGTATGGGGGAGGGAATCCATCAGTTTCTAGAATCATTTACAGGGTGGTGAGAGGGGTTGCAGACTGCATTCATAAAAAATGGCCATATTGGGACCCTTTCCCTCCCAACTGGGACTTCATAATGAGGAAAGTGGACTGTTTTGGATCAAGAAGAGTGGTGCAAAGAGCTAACTGGTGCAGACCTGAACCTGGTGGAATAAAAATCAATTGGGCAGTAGCAAGAGATGGCATGACTTGTGGCTTCTTTGTAAGAAACTCTAGTGGTGCATTCTGCATTGCTGGGGTATATCTTCTGACTGAAGGGAGGGCAATAACTGATCTGATTAAGGAAATGTTGAATGACTGTATCCTCTGGTGCTCTAAAAAGTTGATAAGAAAGATTTGTGTGGAATCACATGTTTGGGAGGGTGTGGAATGGAATGATCCCTCCCAAGGCCTGGTTTTGAGGAGTCAATGCTCTGAAAGGGTCAACAGTTTGGCCTGCTGTTTTGTGAATGCATGTGCTGGGCAGAACTTGATTTTTCTGAAAAAGGGTGCTCTGCCTAGAGGAATTGGTAGAGTGCTGGCTCTTGAGGGGATCCCCCACTTTGTATTTGCCCCTGGTTTGGATTATACATGATGATGGTGCAATGGATGTGGCTGGGGGCTAAGGTTTGGGACCCTGGAAGGCAGTTTGGGGGGCTTGTTTGAGATCTGGGGGGGGTTGAGAGATTTTGGTGGCATAAGGTGACATTTTTGAGTGGAAAAGATTTTGAGTGATATTATGAATGGGAGGGGAGTTTTGGGAGGAAATTTGAGAGGTTTGGATTAGAACATTTTTGTTGTGAGTAGAAAAATAGAGAGAGCTAACAGGTTTTTTTGCAGCTGCAGGGCTGGGTTCAGTTTGCAGTCCTAGGTGGTGTCCCAGTGAAGCTAAGGCTGAGGGGCACACCTATTTTTGACTAACTATTTGTTCATTTTTGCAGATTGCAGTACAGAGGTTGGAGCTTAGCAGTTTTGCAGATCTGACAGTAATATGTTGGATCTTTCTTTGTATAGTTTTGTCTGGAGTAGGACAGTTTACTTGTTTAGATGATGAGGATAGGCTGGGGGGGCTATGGTGTGTTACATTCTTTTATCTCAAATCCATAGTCTCCCTTGTTTGAGGAATGATATGGTGGTTGATGTTGATATGAACAAGTTCCTGCATAGCATACACAGTGAGGTGGGAGTGCTTCGGTGCACCTTTTATTTTATGGTTGTTTGCTTGGAGTTGGTGTTTGGTGGAACATTGCTGAATTTATGCTGCATATTTTGTTGGGGAAGGTTGGGGTGTGTTGGTGATTCATCGCTTAGTATCCGGATCATGAAGGTCCTTGCTGATAACACTGCAGAGATCTGTACAGTATGGGACTGGTTCGGGTGCTAAGGGTGTTGGGAGAGGGAGGCATCGCTTGTGTTCTAGAACCTTTAAGCTCTCGGTGGTAAAACGCGGAGATCCGTGCACTTGAGAGTGGTTTGAGAGCATGAGGGTGTAGGAGGAGAGAGCTATTGCTTAGAGGTATGATCGTGAAGGCAAGGAGGAATAAAATGCAGAGATCTGTACCTCCGAGCTGATTGTGCCTCTAAGGGTGGCTGGGTTTTTGTTATGTGCTGGAGCATCGGTCCCACCCTCTTGTGTGGGGCATGGAACTTGCATATTTGGATGTCAGGGATGAGATGGCATGGTGGAATGGTTGATAATGGATTTGAGATTGTAGAATGTTCATGTTATAGCCTTTTTTTGGCCTTGTTTCCTTAGTATCATTGTACATAGTCCTACTTGCTTGGTCACTTTAGGGCCTTGCTGTACAGACAGTTTTTAGATTCAATGAAAGTTTGGATGTTTGTTTAAAAA
>CM008333.1:34729296-34751175 GCA_002525835.2 Ipomoea batatas | reverse complement strand
ATCTTACATTATAGACAATAATTCAAAATTTATATGTATGTAATTAACATATTATGAACTTTCAGTTAATAAATTATGTATTTGTAAATAAATTGGATGCACATAATATATTAATTATAGAGACATAATATGTTAACTACATACACTCAATATTATAACTACGGCCTCATAAATGAACATATTATGCTTATGTAGTTAATAAATTATGTACCTTCAATTTATTTAGAGAACCATAATATGCCTAGTCTTCTCTTGCTGGCTTGGGTTTCATCTTCCAAAACTACATCTTAATTACGATGTGTGAAATTCGTAAACTATATCCTCCTTTATTTAAAAACACCTCTACATTTGACACTATATAATAAATGATGTAAAATTATTTGATATAATACATTTACAAATCTAACAATATAATTTATTTAACCTATATATGATTGGGTATGCAGGCCATTTCAAGTGCTTTTAATATGAAGGTTGGGGTAGTTCACATGTAGGCTTTGAGGTCGTCATCATCATCATTGAAATCATTAACTAATATATATGTATATACGCCGTTGCAAACAATGCATTTGTCTTCTCACTTTCAAATTGTTAATGCACTTGTATTTTTTTAAACTTTAATTACTTCAAATTCATTCAATATTTATAAATAATAATAATAATAATAATACTAATAATAATAGGATAATGTCATTTTCCAATCACACCATTGTTGATGGGAGAAATCAGAAAAGTCATGGCTTCAATTTTAAAAAGAAATAAACTATCAACTCAAAACTAATCAAGGTATCAATTCCCGCAACAAATCAACAACCATCAATCCTTTCAAGAAGCCCATTTGTTTAATAAGAGGATGAGATCATATAACAAATATAGTTTTAGTACATATGTTTTCAAATTATAATCCATTACTTTGATTCCTTTACGTGACAGGTAATAATATGTTATTTTAATCATGTGAGTTCTAACAAAAAGATTTATATAAAAAAAAATTATGTGTGAGAGTAAAATTTTAGACTAAAACATGGGAGTGCACCTAATATAATTTCCTAACAACAAATCATGTTTTTTTTTTTGAAAGAACAACAAATCATGTTAGTGCGCAAAAATAAAACTTATTCCAATTCTTCTATTTTGTTATATTTAGTAATTGAAAGTCCAATCAAAATGATTTGATCACATATTCTTTAAAACAATTTATTTATTATAATTTCTGAACACTTCAGTTGAAATTTTTAAATGGTAATTTTATTTTTTTCACTAAATTAAGTAAAAATCACATAACATCAATTTTGCCACTTACATCCTATATAAATATTGAAACTTGAAAATTGTATTTATTGTTATAAATCTCATTTTATGACCATTATCTCAGTATCCCTTTTTCAGTGTCCACTATCTTTTATTATAAGATTAATATATATATATATATATATATATATATATATATAGTTATATAGTTATCAATTAAAAGATGATTACTGCAATTGCATTGTTAGGGAAATTAATGTATAGTTTTTAATTTGCAATTTATTTGTTAATTAAGTGGTCTAATTAATTAGGCCTAAGGTATAGTTTTTAGTGTTGTTTATTTGCATGGGATGAGTGGTTCTTGTTTATTCAAACAAAATATGTCAGAGATGAGAAAATCAAGGCAAGATGTATTTGAGTGAATTACCCTTATTTGAGGAGATGAAATACAGGGAAGGCAGCTCAGGAATTCAAGTATAAATAGAGCTGAAGCTTTAGAGTTCAGAAAAGAAGATTTCGTGAAAAAGATCGCCAAGTTCCCTGCTGTTTTAACATTAAGCTCTACTGTTATAGTCTTAGTCTACTGTTTTAATATGTAAAGTTTGTTACATTAATACAGACTCAAGATCATTGTAATATGGCTGACTCAAGATCATTGTAATATGGCTTCTTAGACTAGTTTTGTGCTATTGTCCTGTTTACTACATCAAGTGGAAGACTTGTTGATTGACCCGGGAAAGCTTAAGAAGTTGACACACTACCAACTCAAGAGATGATGATGTTTGTAGGTGTAATAGATTAGGCCATCATGGATGATGGATATTTGGTGAACCTTGTAACATCTTTGATCATATAGTGGAGTTAGGTTTCACCTTTGTGTGACCCCGCAAATGTAGGAGAAGGTGTTCCGAACTGCGTGAACATATCTTGGTTCATTTATATTTCCTGCACTATTTTTTATTATTTATTATTTCTAATACAGTGATAAATACAGTTGATTAATTTGTTTTAAAAACAAAGTAGGAACTGAGTAGAATATCACCTGTATTCAAGATTCACAATCTTTCATGCATCTTATAAGTTCCTCTTCATTTTGACTTTTATCTCTCTACTCTTTGCATAATTGTATTATTTTGAGCATATAATTACACAAAATTTACACCTAACGATTAAGTGAAGAAGGCCAACTTGTAACATTTATATATTTATTCAGCTAAAATGTGGATAAAGTAATAAATTAATTTGAAAAGCTAATTAAATATTAGGGGTGAAATTGCGAAATGGAAAAGATTTTAGTTCCTAACCCTAAATTTTCTCTCGTTTTCCTCCTTCTCTCTTCGGTCACTGCTGCTTCCCGAGGTTAAGGAAAATTTAAAAAATAATGCAGCTAATTGGTTGATGAAGCCTGGGATGGAGTTCACCAGAGATGGCGAATACGAGATCGGTGGCTGGGTGAAGTAGACACAAGACATCGATGGAGAAGGAATTGGAAAAGGAAAGGTATGGATAGCTGTCTTCTTCTTAAAGTATGGGATTCAGCAGATATTGTTTCCAAAGATTTTGTAATAGATTGTTAGATTTGGGACTTCATTGCTGCTTTGGGACGACAACACAACAGCTAAACACAACTGCGTGGAAGAGGAGCTGAGCCCGTGCTCCGGACTCTACACTAGTACTCCGTACAATTTTTGGGTTCATCATAAATGTTTTGGCAGTTTCTGGTATCCTTGGAACTTTGAATTCAATGAAATTGAAATTATAGAAATCTCCAGCTTTTAGGCTTCTTTTCATCTTTCTTAGCTTCAGCCACTTGTTCTAGTTGTTTATGGTTTATTTTCTCTTCCTTGTTTTTTAGTTCATGTGTGACAACCTAGCCTTGGTTTAGCATATTTGCTTCGGAATTTGTGGAGTGCTCTGTTTCGAGTAACAATTTCCAAACTAGGATGGAGTTTAAGCTTGATTTTCGGAGTGCTTTATTGTCGGCATAGAATGACTTTTTTGATTTTTTGGAGTACTCTTTAAACTACTTCACCATTGCTTATAGCAGGAGATGATTTAAGCTTTAGCTCTGGCCTTTGGCATCTTCTAAATTTCCATTGTTGGAGATGTAAACTCATCTAGGGGTAGGAATCAACCTTTTTTCTTGCAATTTGACCCATAAAATCTTATTAAATTTTAAACTCCATTAATTGATTTATCTTTGTCAACCAAAATAAAAAGCAAAAATCCATGTTCATTTTGGAGTGCCATGTCATCTTAAGTTTTCATCTCATAAAATTGGGTGCTGTGTTTCACTGCTCTGGGGATGCTATCAATTAGGGACTCTTTGGTCTCAGAGATGTCGAATCCCTTCATGCTTTGATCTGTGAGTTGGCATTTTCCAACTCATGAGCTCTTTCTTCTCACCCTTGTCTTAGCTTTTATGATTTTGTTTCCATATTTAATCTCCTTTTATTTACTATCTGTTCCTTCTCTCATCATCATCATTATTATTAATAATTGTCCTACTCTTTCAAGTTATTGGTGTGGTTTTATATGGTTTAGAAGAAAGTGGAGATCTAGGATATGCCATTGATTGCCTGGATATTTTTTTAGGGGTGGTGGGGGTTAATTCCAAGAAATAAAGTTGGCACTACTTTTTTCAAACAATATTTAATTTTGTTTTCATTGGGATCTGAAGACTTTGCCTGTACAGCGTGTGACATTTGTTTGATGCTTATACTTTGAGCTATATGCCTATATTTGTTTGGATTTCTCATCAATTGGGCTTGTGTTCTAATATTTGCTATCCTTTTCTCATTAAATTTTCAGGTTTAGCTAAATACCTCTTGTAGTAGGGTTTTGTGGGAATTCCAAGTTCTTTTTTTGCATAAATGGCCGACTTGAGCTCGGTAGATGTGATACTGGAATTTTTAAGAAGGAATAAGTTTACTAGGGCTGAGGCTGCATTGCGTAGTGAGCTGAGTAACCATCCTGATCTGATTGGAGTTCTTCAGAAGCTTGCCCTCGAGGACAAGGAGTTGAACCCACCTTTGGATGAATCCAATGGGTGGAGGACTGCAGGGGAGAGTATGGGAATGAATTGTCACAATATTGGTGCAATTGATAAGGAGACAAGTTCGAAGAGCAGTCGAGATATCTCGAAGGAGCTTATAATCAATGAGATAGATTGTGGGACTGGGAAAAATGGGCCAGACTGCAAGTGGAAGAATGTTGCTCATGACGGGGAGCAAAGCAAAGCTAATGAATCAGTTGTGACGAGTGCAAAGAACCTCAGTTTCTGTAACAGTTCAAAGGATACTGCGATTGAACTGTACTCGCGAAAATACAATCCTAATAATAGTCCTTTTGTTTGTTATCAGAGTGACAGTGGAAATCTTGTTGCAAACTCCTTTTTGGGTTTTCCGGTTTCTGGAAAGGCAATACCTAATCTGAATGAGGCACATGATAGTGGCAAGGCTTCTGAAAAATCTGGGGAAGATGGTTATTTCTCTAATGAGATCACATCATGGTCTAGAAGTACTAGTAAAACAAATCTCGAAACAAAGCAGGAGAAGAGTCATCACAGTGATCTCAAGGAAGTTGATCAGTCGCATAAAAAAACTGGGGGTCTTTCCAAAGATGCATTTGGTGATAATCCATGGTCCAAAAGTGATGAATCTACAGAATACTCATCTGAGCCTTGGAATGACTGCATGGTGAAAACTGTTTTTCCTTTCTCAAAAACTGATATGTTGAATTTTGATCATAATATTGTAATTGGTGATAAGAAAGAAGGGAAAAGAAAACTAGAGATAACTGATATTAAGACAGATATCAAAGAACAAGGGGATGATGATGGAAGAGCTTCATATTTTGGGAGGGCACAACGAAATGAGCCAAAGGATCTCAGTGGCTTTGACTTCCCCCTTGCATCTGAGAACCAAAAGGAAGAGCTACCCAGGTTACCCCCTGTTAGACTCAAATCAGAGGAGAAGCCGTTTAATATCCATTGGGTGGAAAAGTTTGAACGAGATGAAATCGACACAAAAATTGCAAATTCAGATAAATCCTATCTAATAGGGTCATTTTTGGATGTTCCTGTAGGACAAGAAATTAGCCACTTGGGAAAAAGACCCATGGGTGGTAGCTGGCTGTCTGTGAGTCAGGGTATTGCTGAGGACACTTCTGATCTTGTTTCTGGTTTTGCAACTATTGGTGATGGAATTAGTGACTCAGTTGACTATCCAAATGAATATTGGGACTCTGATGAATATGATGATGAGGATGATGTAGGCTACACTAGACAACCTATTGAAGATGAGAACTGGTTTTTAGCTCATGAAATTGATTACCCAAGTGATAATGAGAAGGGAACAGGACATGGGAGTATTCCTGACCCTCAAAGAAGTCAAAACAGAGAAGAAGATGAGCAATCTTTTGTAGAGGAAGATTCCTACTTCTCAGGTGAGCGGTATATCCAATCAAAAGATGTTGACCGAGTTAGACCATCAGATGATCCCACAGATCTGTCAGTGGCTGAAATATACAGGAGGCCTGATGACTTGATTGCTCAATACGATGGACAGTTGATGGATGATGATGAACTAAATTTGATCCGTGCAGAGCCTGTGTGGCAAGGCTTTGTCACAAAGACAAATGACATTGTCATGCTAGGGGATGGAGAAGTCCTAAATGAAGGTGGGAGGGCTCGCTTAGATGACATATGCATGGATGATGATCAACATGGGTCAGTTAGATCCATTGGTGTGGGAATAAACAGTGATGTTGCTGATATTGGTAGTGAAGTGCGTGAAAGTCTGATCGGAGGGAGTATTGATGGGGACATAGAGTACTTCCGTGATAATGATATTGGTATTGGTGGGTCCAGGCTCATACTGCATGATTCGGAAAAGAGTTTTTCTGAGAGATCAACTAGAGATAAAAAAGCAGCTAAGCCTAGTTCTGATAAGTTTATAACAGGTGTTGACAGAACAAAGAGTCACCCAGATGGGGGATTCTCATTTCCCCCTCCTAGAAATGGACAGTTGGTTCAGACCATCTCTGATAAATCTTTGTTATCAAAGGAAGGAAATGCTATTTCTGCTGATGATTGTTTGGTTGAAAATGATGACATGCTTGTTCCATGGAGGCGCAAAAGTACTGATTCATCACCTGCCAAGAGCTCAAAATGTGAAAATAATGCTACTGGGTCGGCAAACTCTAGCCCTTCTTCTTTTTCAAATTATGGTTATCCTGAACGAGAGCATGTGAAGAAAGAACATGATATGCAAGTAATTGCAAGAGAAGAGGATCTGGGGACATCATTGGAGGACGAAGAAGCAGCTGCAGTGCAGGAGCAAGTGAAGCAGATTAAGGCACAGGAGGAAGAATTTGAAACCTTTGATCTAAAAATTGTGCACAGGAAAAACAGGTATATCACACTTTTCCAGCTTGCTTTTTTTAGTATTTTAAAATTTATGCCGTATTTCAAAAGTAAATAAATAAGCATGATAAAATTCAGGATACCTTGCATAATTAAATTCTGGATTTTGTCAAAACTATGAAGTTGCAAAAATACTGCTATCTATTAACTGTTTACTGTTGTATATAAATTCATATTAGTTTTCTGTCGAAGTACTCAACCACTTCAAGTGCAGCATCCTTCCCCTCATAATTAACTGTCTATATTTGCTTTATTACCCATGCAAAAATAATAACGTTCTTGAGCTTCTGCAGCCTATTATAGAAGCGTTAAGCATTGCTGTTCTTTTATCCTTGGGCATTTTTAGCAGATGATGAATGTCTCTGTCTTTCTCTTAGCTTTCTTAAGGGAATAAGTTAGTTCTGTTTTGTTTACTGGACCGTTTTCCTTGGTTCAGAACTGGGTTTGAGGAGGACAAAAATTTTCATGTTGTTCTAAACTCTGTCATAGCTGGGCGGTATCATGTTACCGAGTACCTAGGATCTGCTGCTTTCAGCAAAGCTATCCAAGCTCACGACCTTCATACTGGCATGGATGTTTGTGTGAAGATTATAAAGAACAACAAAGATTTCTTTGATCAGAGCCTTGATGAGATAAAGCTTCTCAAGTTTGTCAACAAACATGATCCTGCTGATAAGTACCATATACTTCGGTTGTATGATTACTTCTATTATAGAGTAAGTTAACAGCTTATGCCTGCAATAGTTACAAAGGGAATTTTATCCTTGTATAATTTTCTTTAAGAATTTTTCCTTTCTTTCCTCATCTTGCATAGTACTATATTGCTGGGTATTGGCTGGCCTCACACCTCTTCTTTTCAATTTTTCACGAGTACTCTTTCTTCTCTTTTTTCTTAACCTCTCAACTTAAAGTTATGTGCTTCCCTCATGTTTTCAGATTATTTTGGTAGTTGGTTTACCTGTTCATAGCATTATATCATAGGATATTGCTTATGCTGGTCGCTTTCATTGCAACTTTTTAGAGATGTTTCTTGAATTAGTTCATCAATCAGCCTCAAATGACTGCATTGGGTATAAATTTCCTTATTGTAAGAGATGGTTCAACCAAATGTTTCGTTAGCAGAACTAAGATATTTGATTAGAGAACTACCTTAACATGCCTATACTCTATAGTCTATACTTGTATATGGAGTCATAAAGTATCTATTAATAAATATGAGTACTAAATAGAGCTCTTGTGCTTATCAGAGGCAAGTGGTTCTACGGATTTTATATCTTTATTTTTGATAAAGAAAAGCAATATAGCTTTTGTTGTAAATCATGTTTTGTGTAAAGCTTCTTCTGTTGACTTCTTCTTATTCTTTTTAATTTATAAAGAATAAAAAGTGTAGCTTATGATGCAAATGGCATTCTTTACTATCACTTGTTTGAGAAAGGATTGAGAGTTTCCACTTGGGTTACAAACCTTTTCTTAGTGCATAATTTTCCTTTGTACTACTTACATATTGGTGTGAATGCTCAAAACAATGTCTTTATAGTATTTTATCATTTCTTTGTATTTTCAGGAACATCTGTTGATTGTATGTGAGCTACTGAAAGCAAATTTGTATGAGTTCCATAAATTTAATAGAGAATCTGGAGGGGAAGTCTACTTTACAATGCCAAGACTGCAGGTTTGTCCGCTAGCAGTCTCTTTATGGACATTAAATTGCTATTTCTTTTCGTACTGAACTTTGATGAATTTTATCTACAGTCAATCACAATTCAGTGTTTGGAGGCACTTCAATTCTTGCATAGCCTTGGGCTTATACACTGTGATTTGAAACCTGAGAATATTTTGGTCAAAAGCTACAGTAGATGTGAAGTGAAGGTCATTGACCTTGGAAGCAGTTGTTTTGAAACAGACCATCTCTGTTCATATGTTCAATCTCGATCATATCGTGCACCTGAAGTGATTTTGGGACTTCCATATGATAAAAAGATTGATATCTGGTCACTCGGATGCATATTGGCAGAACTTTGTACTGGCAACGTAAGTTCATTATGTTTGTATATAGGCTGTAGATTTAGTATTCATTTACTTTGTTTAGAGGTAGGGGTTTTGAAGTGAAAATTGATTATTCATCTATACTTTATTATTCTTGGTTAAATAAGCATTCTGTGTTCACAAGTATGATCTATACCTTTTTACTATGCATTCATTGTTCATAAATATGACCTACATATGATTTTAGCAGTGCATTTTTCTTGCTAATATCGTTTGATTTTCAATGGAATTACTGTTGATAGTCATTGTCTTGATGGGAAGATGAACGGTGAGCCAAATAAAAGCTTGATGAGTTGATAGTAGTTTTTGGTTCTTGATAGAGACATTGGATGAGTAACTTGATTGATGGTTCTGTTGGAGCAATGCAATTCTTTTTCTGCTGTTAGTTTCTTTGGATCACTGAGTTGGAATGTTAGACTATGTCTTGTGTGTGCAGGTGCTTTTCCAGAATGATTCTCCCGCAACATTACTTGCTCGAGTGGTTGGTATTATATCTCCAATTAACCAAGAGATGCTGGCCAAAGGAAAAGATACATACAAATATTTCACCAAAAATCACATGCTTTATGAACGGAATCAGGTAAACTACTAATTCATCCCTGGCCATTTGGTGGAATATCTGTTATATTATACTAAAATTCTAGTCTTGGTTCGTGATTTAATTTGTTAATGAAATTGGATTATATTATCTAAGATAAGAATTTCTCCTCGGACAGATCATGGTGAGATATTGCACCGTATGTGAATAAATTGTTATGTATATTTTTCTTCAGGAATCCAACAGACTGGAATACTTAATTCCAAAAAAGTCATCCTTAAGACATCGGTTACCAATGGGGGATCAAGGCTTCATTGACTTTTTGAGTCATTTGTTAGAGATCAATCCAAAGAAGCGTCCCTCTGCTTCAGAGGCTCTAAAGCACCCGTGGCTTTCATATCCTTATGAACCAATCTCATCTTAAGACACACAAGATTCCTCAGGACAGTCGGGATCCTGCGGTGACAACGAGGAAGGGATGCCCTCCAAGTTTGTGTATAATGCCTTCCACGTCACTCATGTCTGTGTTTTATTAGGACGATAAATGGAGAATGTAATATTGGATCCATTTGTAACACTAGGGTTCTGGGTCTTGGGCGTTGTATTTGTACATGATGCGTGTTGAATGTATAATGTGTTAGTCCGAGAGATGAGAGTGGGTGTTNNGTTCTGTTCAGTTCAGTTCATTCTTTTAGGTAATGTTAGTGTTAGCAGCATATCCAATTTTGATTGGTTTATAACTAATCTACCCAACTGTATCATTATATGTATCAGTATCATTATTCATCTTTCATCTTTCCCAGGATTGGTTTTAATGCATATTCCAGACCTACACTTTTCTCTTTTTACTGACTGACATGGGGTGTGTTAATTGTCTTAAGAAAAGAGTCAAATTTTTATTTTTCTTCTAATAAAATTGAAATATGTGACAAAAAAAAAAGTTTGCATACTTTATCCAAAGTGGAACCAATGAAAAAAAGAAAAGAAAAAGGAGAATAAACTCAAACTCTCTCTGGATAATAATAGTTACACATTCCAGGGGAAACTAATGCCAGACCGGAACAGAAGCCCAAACGGCCGAACCCAAAGGGAATTCTACCAGACCAGGCGGGTCACCATCTTCCTTCCCTCTCTCTCTCTCTCTGTCAAAAAAAAAAAAAAAAGGAGTAGGAGGAGAGAGAGAGAGAGAAATCACCAGAAGGAGAGAGAAATTCATAATCCCGACGCTCTCATTTGCTATGAGTGGAGTTCAGGTGATGTTTGGATACGACGTATCTTAAGCTTCCATCTCAGAAAATGGGAGTCGTGTTTTGCATGGAATCGATTGGGGAGTATTTGGTTGCGGAGATATCGAATCCCCGTTCTTCGATCTGTGAGTTGCCATTTTCCACTTTTCAACTCTTATTTCCTCATTATTTCTGTAGCTTTTCGATTCTGTTTCCATATTTAATTGCTCTTTATTTATTAACATCAATCTTCTTTCTAATTTTTCCTACTCTTTCAAGCTGCTGCTTTGCCTTCTACAGTTTGGAAGATAATTGGAGATCTAGATTTTGTTCATTGGTCGCCAAGAATTTTATTTGACTAATTTCAAGTTGGCAATATATTCCTTTATTATTTTTTTTTTTCAATTCTCGAAAATTTTGATTTTCCCCTCCTTGAGTCTGAATACATATCCTCACTCTGCCTTTATTATCTGGGAATGTGACATCTTACTGCGAGAATATTGCATTTGGATTGAACTGTAGTTGTTTTCGATGCTGGTTTGAACTTATCATCAATTGGATTTTGCGTCCTAATGCTTGCTATTTTGTTTTTGGTTATTTTTCCTGGTCAAATTTTCAGGTTTAATGAAATATTGCTCGTGGTAAGGTTGAGGGAATTAGAAGTTTGTATAAATGGGGGACTTGAGCTCAGTAGGCACTATTCTAGAATTTTTAAAAAAGAACAAGTTTACTAGGGCAGAGGCTGCATTGCGTAGTGAGCTGAGTAACCATCCTGATTCAAATGCTGTTCCTCACAAACCTACTCTCAAGGACAAGGAGTTGAACCAACCATTCGAAGAAGCCAATGGGCGGAAAACCTCTGGAGAGAATCTGAGGATGGATCATCGGAATAATGAGGAAGTTGGACAGAATACGAGTTCTAGGAGTGCGGAGGTCTCAAAGGAGCTGACAATCAGTGAGATAGAGTGTGGAACTGGGAGGAGTGGGCCAGATTGCAAGTGGAAGAATCATGCTAATGTAGGGGAACAAAGCAAAGTTCATGAATCAGTTGGGACAAGTGAGAAGAACTTCGGTTTTAACAGTTCAAAGGATACTGCATTTGATTTGTACTCGCGCAAATACAATCCTAATATTGGACCTGTTGTTTCTCATCAGAGTGATTGCGGAAGTTCTATTATGGATAACTTTGTGGGCTTTTCAGTGTATGGAAAGACAATGCCTAATCCAAGTGAGTTCCATGATAGCCGTAAGGCTTTTGAAAACTGTGGGGAAGTTAGTAGTTCCTATAATGAGAGGAGAACATCATCACCAGGAAATACTAGTAAAACCTATATGGAAGTAGAGTGGGAGAAAAATCAAAATAGTGAACTGAAGGAAGTTGATCAGTGGCACAAGCAAATTGGGGGTTGTTCCAAAGATGCTTTTGCTGATAACTCATGGAATGACTGCTTGTTGAAAACTGTTTTTCCATTCTCAAAGGAAGATGTATCAATGAGTTATGATCATAAAATTGTAATTGGTGATAAAAATGAAGAGAAAAGAAAACCAGAGATTACTGACATTAAGGCAGCTATCAAAGAGCAAGTGGATGAAATTGGAAGAGCTTTGTACCTTGCGAGAGCACATGGAAGTGAGCAAAGGGATCTTTCTGGCCCTGGCCTTCCACTTGGATTAGAGAACCAAAAGGAAGAGCTACCCAGATTACCACCTGTTAGACTCAAATCAGAAGAGAAGCTATTTGATATTGATTGGGTAGAAAAGTTTGAACGAGATGCAAATGACTTAAGTATTTCTAATACTGATAAAGGCTATCTTATAGGGTCATTTCTGGATGTTCCTATAGGACAAGAAATTAACCCTTTAGGTTTGTTCATACAATTTCTAACTTCTGTTCTTATGTTTTTTCTGATCTGCTGGGCTGTATATTTGGCCTGCATGCTATATTTATAACCCATGCTGCTATTTTATTATTTGGATTTGTGCACAAATTATTTTCATTCTTTATCTGGGCACTTTAGGCGTTTTGACCTTTTGGATTCTGAAGGTGACTCCATTATATTTAACACATGGATAGAATGATAAATGGTTAAAAATGTACTGTAGTGAAAAGTTATAATGATTTTAGAATTAGTAAATTATGTACGATATCTGGCTTTTAATAGAACATTATTGGCTTCAAAATCAGAGATGAAGAGTAGGACATAGACTTTAGGGTGGCATCTGTGACAACGGGAATTTGGATCATCTTTACTGTTAGAAATTTGAAACATTGTGCCAATTTTTCATGCTAGAAACTCAAAGGTCATGGACTTCTTGATGGCCTTTGTTTCATAACTAACACAACTGTAAATATTGGGAGTTACTGAAGAATAGTGAATAAGTCAATGATAGGTTAGAGACATGTGACTGTCTCTCTTTTCTATATATTCTGGACTTATCTCATGTTTGGTTTCTGGGATTAAGAGCATTTTTTCATTATTTACTTTTGGTTTTCTTTGTTAATTTGTTGACAATATGTTAACAATATCATTCGAATTATGGTCCAGGTGGAAAAAAGCCTGTGGGAGGTAGTTTGTTCTCTGTGAGTCAGGGAATTGCTGGGGACACTTCTGATCTTATTTCTGGTTTCGCAACTATTGGTGGACTTAGTGACCAAGTTGACTATCCAACTGAATATTGGGACTCTGATGAATATGACGATGATGATGATGTAGGCTACACTAGGCAACCTATTGAAGATGAGACCTGGTTTTTGTCTCATGAAATTGATTACCCAAGTGACACTGAGAAGGGAACAGGACATGGGAGTGTACCTGATCCTCAAAGAAGTCAAAACAGAGAAGAAGATGACCAATCTTTTGCAGAAGAAGATTCTTACTTTTCAGGGGAGCAGTATATCAAGTCAAAAGCTGTTGATGAAGTTGGGCCTGCAGATGATCCCATGGGGTTGTCAGTAACTGAAATATACAGGAGAGCTGATCATGATGGCTTGGCTGCTCAACATGATGGACGCTTAATGGATGAGGATGAATTAAATTTGATTCGTGCAGAGCCAGTGTGGCAGGGCTTTGTCACACAAACAAATGAACTTGTCATGCTAGGGGATGAAAAAGTCCTGAATGAATGTTCAAGGTCTCATATAGATCAGATTTGCTTGGATGATGATCAACATGGGTCAGTTAGATCCATTGGTGTTGGAATTAACAGTGATGCTGCTGATATTGGCAGTGAAGTTCGGGAAAGCCTGGTTGGAGGGAGTATTGACGGGGACATGGAGTACTTCCATGATAATTATGTCGGTATTGGTGGGTCCAGAAGTGTACTGCATGACTCAGACAAGACTTATTCTCAGAGATCAAATGGAGATAAGAAAGCAGGTAATCACAGTTCTGACAAGTTTATAACATGTGTTGACAGGACAAAGAGTCACCTGGATGGGGGATTCTCATTTCCCCCTCCTAGAGGTGGACAGTTGGTCCAGACCAATTCTGGAAAATCTATATGGTCAAATGAGGTAAAATCAGCAATAGCTGAGGATACTGATGACTGTTTGGTAACAAATGATGGCATGCTTGTTCCATGGAGGCAAAAGAGTAGTGAGTCATCACCTGTCAAGAGCTCAAGATATGATAATAATGCAAATGCTACTGGATCTGCAAATTCTAGCCCTTCATCACTTCCAAATTATGGTTATACTGAACGTGACCATGTGAAGAAAGAACATGATACCCAAATAATTGCAAGAGAAGAAGATCTGGGTGCATCATTGGAGGATGAAGAAGTAGTGGCAGTACAGGAACAAGTGAAGCAGATAAAGGCACAGGAGGAAGAATTTGAAACCTTTGATCTCAAAATTGTGCACAGGAAAAACAGGTGTTTTCTTTTTCCTATTTGATCATTTTAATTAATGCGAATTTTATATTTTAGGTTCTTTATACCAATATTGATTGTCTGAACATTGATTCAGTTTTTTAAATGCATACCTTTTACACTTACAAACTCCTATAGATACATAGTCCAAACTCCTCTGCAAACGCATTAGGTCACAAAAATCTGGATATTGACACCTTTACATTCTTGATCCCTTATCCAACCAGATGCTGCCATTTCTAGTAATTCATATTGTTGAAAAACTGGTTAATTCATTTTAGTTTTTTCCAGAATGATGAAATTCAGGAAAAAAACATAACTGAAGATGGATAAAGGATAAAAAGCACGATTAAGGAGTTTTTTCAAAGCTCAGAAGTTGTGAAACCACAATAAATGATGTTATCTATAGCAAATGCTGGCATTAATTCAATGGTTTTAGTACTTGAGCAGTTGAGCTTGAAGATGGCAGTGGACTCCACTCTAGTGCCATGAAGTCTTTAGCTTGTTCATGTATGATTAAATTATTGATTTTAAAATATGTAAAGTGGATGTAGAGTTGCTTTATTTGGGGTTGTCTGGACTCTAGAAATTGAGTGCTCTACAATGGTGTGGCCTTCATACTATTGGTTGATTAATAGTTACTTCTCTTAACACATTTTAACTCTTAATTGTCAATTGACTGTTTATGTGCGTACTACTAGCTTTCAGTTGATTAACTCAACTACAAGTGCAGCAATGTAGCACCCTAATGTATGGTTAACTGTGGATGGTTGTTATATTTCCCTATAAAAAAAAAATTGTTGTCTATTTAATATTTATCCTTAGGCAATTTTACCTGATTAAAATTTTCCAGTGTCCATGAGCTATCATAAAAGGAGTAACTCAAACCTGTTTTGCTTACTGGAACTCTTTCCTTGGTTCAGAACTGGTTTTGAGGAGGACAAAAATTTTCATGTTGTTCTAAATTCAGTGATAGCTGGGCGCTATCATGTTACCGAGTATCTTGGATCTGCTGCATTCAGCAAAGCCATCCAAGCTCATGACCTTCATACTGGCATGGATGTATGTGTGAAGATTATAAAGAACAACAAAGATTTCTTTGATCAGAGCCTTGATGAAATAAAGCTCCTCAAGTTTGTCAACAAGCATGATCCTGCTGATAAGTACCATGTGCTTCGGTTGTATGATTACTTCTATTATAGAGTAAGTGAACACTCTTTACCTGTGATTGTAATTTTACTTTCCATGAAGAAAATAATATAGCTTTTTGTTAAATAATTTTGATACTGTCTAAACTCTATAATGTTTTTACTGAACTACTTGTTTATAATAACCCTTTTCCTACTTAGTTATATATTGGAGAAATCAGAATTAAGTATTTGTATTAACGATTATGTCTGTTTTCAGGAGCATCTGTTGATTGTATGTGAACTACTGAAAGCTAATTTATATGAATTCCATAAATTTAATAGAGAATCTGGAGGGGAAGTTTACTTTACAATGCCAAGACTACAGGTTTATTCCATAGCAATCTCCTTATGGATGATGCATTGGGATTCTGTTGGTTCTGACTTACTTGTTAATCTCATCTGCAGTCTATTACGATTCAGTGTTTGGAGGCACTCCAATTCCTCCACAGCCTTGGACTTATACATTGTGATTTGAAACCTGAGAATATTTTGGTAAAAAGTTACAGTAGATGTGAAGTGAAGGTTATTGACCTTGGAAGCAGTTGTTTTGAAACAGATCACCTATGTTCATATGTTCAATCTAGATCATACCGTGCACCTGAAGTAATTTTGGGACTTCCATATGATAAAAAGATTGATATTTGGTCACTTGGCTGCATATTGGCAGAACTTTGTACTGGCAATGTAAGTTCCTTATGATTACATATTGATTGTAAACCAAGATTCTTTTGCTTTTGTGCGCGTGTTTTGGGTTGGGCTGGGGGGTATTGTAGGTGAAGCTAAGTTGTGTGTTTTATGTTTTTGGTTAACTATTTAGGCAGTGTTCATAAATATGAACAAAGATGGTTTTAGGCTCTTGTTCTTTGTTGATATCATTTGAGAATTGAGATAGTCAATGCCATTTCTCCTTTTGACTTATTCTTAACTGATGCATTTACATTGTTGATAGTCAATGCCATATATGATAGTTTAAGAATGCTGTTTGATACTTTGATATGCAATTTTGGTTCTCACAAAGACACATTGGACATGTGACTTAGTTGTTTGGTGTAACTCTTGGGATGATATATTGTCTTGTTCTGCTGCTAGTTCCTTTGGATCCTAGGGCAGAATGTGAAACACTTTTATGTTTTGTGTGTGTGCAGGTCCTCTTCCAGAATGATTCTCCAGCTACCTTGCTTGCTCGGGTGATTGGTATTATAAGTCCAATTGACCAAAAGATGCTTGCAAAGGGAAAGGATACATACAAATATTTCACCAAGAACCACATGTTGTACGAGCGAAATCAGGTAAAGGACACTTGTACCCTCCAATGTTGTATTCCTTTTATAACACCCATTTTGGGGGGATTCATGTCAATTTAGAACTACCTCAGCTTCTACCTGTTCTACGGCCTCATCTTCTGGGAGAAATTTATTTCTTGAGAGTTGTTTTGGGAGGATACTAGTATTTAATCTCTGCACAATTGATGGGAGGGTGTTTATTCTTCAGGCCTAGTAACCGAGCTAATTTATTGATGAAATTGGATACATTATCTTCAGAATTTCTGCTACATCCATTGTATTGGATATATCACACACTGCACATGCATAAGTTTCTCACTCACTCAGTGTTTTATCTATTTTTGGCACTTATATTTCCTTCAGGAGACTAACAGACTGGAGTACTTGATTCCCAAAAAAACATCCTTGCGGCATCGGTTACCAGTCGGGGATCAATGTTTCATTGACTTTTTGACTCATCTGTTAGAAATAAATCCAAAGAAGCGTCCCTCTGCCACAGAGGCTCTAAAACACCCTTGGCTGTCATATCCTTATGAGCCAATATCATCTTAATAAGGTAGAAGAGATTTGTTGCGACACCAAACCGCGAAAGTAAAGCTGTGTGGTGTCACACTTCACCCTGGGAAAGGATGCCCTCCAAGTTGGCGGATAATTTCCTTCCACATAAGATGGAGTAGTTAGTTATGTTTTGGTTTGAGAGGGTGCGGAATCATTTATTTGTTGTACCCTACCCCGGTAGTGGAGGGGGTATATGCATTCGATCTGTTTGTACATGATGTGTGTAATATTGTTTTAGGTGATAGTTTGTGAAATAGCACGGACGGTACCTGCATATCCAATTTTGATGGGTTCTTCATTACTAATTTGTTGAATTGTACCATTATATATATTATGTAACAGGTTCATTCAAGTATATTGGTTGATATATATAGAGTAGCTAGCTTGGGCATATTATTACGAGTACTGTTGGGGGAATAAGTACCTATTACAAGGGGTAATTCTTTTGCGCATGCAGGCTGTTTTGGGTTTCAATAGAATTATAGGAACTTATTTGTTCCATGCAGGGAGCTGCTGCATCCAAAATATGTAACTATATATATGGAAGAAACAATCTAAGCTAGCGATTCCACGCTCTGTAGTGTATATACCCAAGACAATTTTAAGCTAGTTTGTTTGTTTGTTATGTTGGGATTGAAGTTCGAGTATGAATAATTAAAAAATGTAAAAACCGTATAACACATGTTAATATCACAAATGGTCCTCTGATTATTGAGTTAGTACTCTTTTAAATCTCGACTTTTATTTGACCAAAATATGTATCTTGAATTTTATTTTTTACCACTTACTACTGCATACAGCACAGCACGTACAGCATACATAGATGACAGACTACATACCATACCATTGCAGATTTGTAGTACATCATTTCAGCCACTGCCTATTATATTAGGGAGCTGAGTATTTTATTTTATTTTTAATTAGAACATTTTACCAGTGCCATCCCTTCGAGGGACAGATTCGTGGATATCCATTTTGCGCCAATTCCCCACCAGTGATGCCATTTGCTCTGATTTGTCATATAACCCTAGTAGTCCGCCTGTATGTATAAAAAGAATCTTTCTCCCTTCCCACTTTTTTGGATTCTCAGCCATATCTTTCATCATCCCATATGCTGCTTTCCCGCTACAAAAAGGCCAGGTAGTTTAAAGAATAATACTGCTATCAGATAGAACTCGATCAGTGCAAAGGAAATTTATTATTTAAAAAAAAAAAAGATTTAACTATACTTAATCTAAAGTACTACCTCCTCCAATACAACACTACCTACCATCTAGGAGTAGGAGGTACTACTTTTGATGGCACCATAAACCAACTGCTCATCCAACTTAGCTGGATGGGGCTCACACTATCTCCAAACACATATAAATTAACACAATCAACAAGATCATACCTGTAAACAGGGTCAAGAATTACACCAGTGGCTTCAGCAATTTCTTTCACAAATTTCAGTTCCTCGCTAGTGTTCATAGCATACCCAAGGCCTTTGGCCTGTACATAACAAAAGGGAAACCAATGACTTATAACCCCTCAAAACCGTTTATTTTTTTCTGCCATTTTTTACAATTAACTATTCACAAAAAAAAGGTGTGCAAATTTGGTGTATGTATAAAATGTATCTTATACAAAATGTCAGGTATTCATAGAGGAATCTCATTCTTCTATCCAATTCCCGCAATTGCATGCCAAAGGAATAATGTGAATAGGAGAAAGCAAAATGAAAAGAATCTCAATGCACTCAATGTTGATACTGTTTACATCTACATATAAGATAATTGTCAACCCAAGGTTTGAGAGAAATTTGTTCTCCAAAAAAGAAATCATTCATCTTTTCTCAAACGCATATTTAAATGTAAAATGAATAGCATAAAGATGTATAACACTTTAAAGTTAAGAAAAGCACATTTCCAACAGCTAAGCAATGATTATCGACAACAGCTTGTCAACTAAAATACAATGCTGTCAATTAATCAGCAAACAAAAGAAGTCCAAGATAAATGTACACATAACTAGGTTGGCAAACCTGAACAGGATCCTTACATTTTGGATGCTGACAATATCATGTGAGCTAATCCCTGCATTGAGTCCATCAAGTAGGCCTTGAACGTATTCGTAAAAGTATTCAGGATCATCACAAACGCAGAATGCATTAACCTTCAATCAAAACCTCTTATTAATGAGAATAAATAAACCATGGAGGTGGGAATGGATAAAAAAACACATAATGTAAATGACAATTACTTTTGCCTTCAAGCTACTAAGCCACGATCCAATAGATAATCCAGCAACTGTACCCCCACTGAAGTCTCATGAAGAAATGAATCAAAATTAATAAATTGCCATAAGGCCACATTGTAAATACAAAATTTAATTATTATAAATTAAGTTGCCAGCTAAAAGAGTAGATCTAAAGGTTCATAAATTCGTGGAAAATGATACTATCAATGCTCTACCGTCGTTAAATGTAGTCATGCGCTTCCAACCATATTTGAAATAGGGGATTAAGTTCATGCTCGACTTCTAAACTCACCAAAATTTTCTTTTTGCCATTAAGAAGCAAAATATTCTTCTCTACTCATGATGAAATTAAAAGTTGAGCATACACTCCTGATCTATTGTGTCACTCAAAAAAATCTTTCCTTAGGAAACTTTCACCATTTTTTAGTACTTCATCAAGTCATGAGATAGCAGATTTAGGCTAAAACTATACTAGAAGAATATAATATGAAGGAGATAAGAAAGACAACCTGCCACATGCTACTACTATGCCATCAAATTTGTGTTCAAAAGCGGTATGCTGAAGCTGCTGTTCAATCTCTCTAATAGCTTCAATATAGCCCCTAAAATGGAAGTGTGTTATATTGATCATAAAAAAGTAATAGAACTAGAAAAGTAGCAAGATCCTGTTAATAGTAAATTCAGTAAAATGGTGTCCTTTTATTTATTTTTAGTTCTAAAATTCTCTGAGTTTGCAGAAACTAAAAGAAGAACCTCACCAAGTTCCTAAAGAATTGGATCCACCAACAGGTATGACATAGGGCTTTCTCCCTTCGTGCAACAATTTTTCTTTCAATATGTTAGCAAGAGCCTGAAATAAAACAAAAATCACTATTACAACCAGCAATAACCTAGCACATCAATACATTTTTACAAAGATAAGCTCAAATGGATGCAATAAAGTTTGTTTTTTCATTCTTCAACCATCTTTTGAGAAGTTTTAGGATCAGTTTATGTCTACTTTAGTTTTCTGGTTACAAGGATAATCATTTTTTGTTCAAAGCTTTTTTAGAGAGATTCAAAATTAGATGGTGTTTTGGACTGCATTACAATGTGGCTTTCTGTGGTTGAATTGCTCTTCTTGATGTAAATTGGTAGGTATTCCACAAGTAATGGAGGGGAATGAAAAGAGACATACCACACTGCCAACTTTTGCATACTCTTCTTTTGAAACAAGATCAATGTGAGCACCAGCTAAGCGCTCAACAAGGAGATTCCCTGTCAATCCTGGATCTTTATCCACAAGAACCTGCAATTATGTACACGTACAGAAGTTACCAATAAAGGCACAAGGAGTTTCCAAAAGACATGCGTTAAAAGAAAAAGTAACAAACTAATTGTCACATACCTTGGAAGTTCGCAGTATAAGATAACAGTCAAGGTTCAAATACTTGGCAGCAACAGCAGTAGCACGGCAATGATTACTTTGAATGCCACCTACAGTGATAATGCAGTCTGCTCCCTGTGCCACAGCATCTGCCAACAAGAATTCCAGTTTCCTCACCTTGTTACCACTCAACTGCATTCCTGAAAGATCATCACGCTATAGATAGAAATTTCTTCTATGTCAGAATTGATTAGTCAAAACTGTGAAAAGCACAACTGAATTATACATAATAAATAAATTAAGCAGAACACAGAAAGTCTGAAAGAAAATTTTAATTGATTGATTTACCTTCAACCAGACCTCGGTGTTTGTAGGCAGATTTGGCAAGTTCCATTTGTGAATTGGAGTAGGAAACTAAACATGGAGCAAATATCAGCAGCAATTCAATCACATTAATGCAGCGATGTATATATGGATTATATATATATACAGTCATACAGATGCAGATAGAGAGAGAGAGAAGATTTTCTTACGTGTCCGAGGGAAAAGACGTCAGAGGGGATAGGGCTGAGAGAAGAAGCCCAATTAGGAGGCCGATAAGGCTTCTTGGTGAGAAATTGGAAAGGGTTTGATGCATCCATGGTTGATGATATTGATGCCTTCTTGTTGTTTGCTACCGAAGAGTAATCGCAGCAAAATTGGCTGCTGAGCTTTTGCTGTGTATTTTTTGTGCTCGAAATCACTCCATTCACACACCTGAAGTTGCTGCTCAAAGTGCTCGTTATCATTTTTTTTTTTTTTGCACAATTAACTATTGCCTCCTTCCTTTTCTACTAATTTTATTTAAATCCATAAACATATTAAAGCACGAAGAGTCAAATACTGTCG
>CM008333.1:34718716-34729188 GCA_002525835.2 Ipomoea batatas | reverse complement strand
AAAAAAAAAAAAACATTTTAAGAGGCATGGACTTAGCATTTCGTCGTACTCCACCAATAATATCTAATACGGAGTAAATAATAGAGGTATTTATTTTACTGCAGACAAATTGAGTATAAAAACAAAGTGATATAAAAATTCAAATTTTGCTAATTTGATTTTGATAGCTACCGAACCGAGCGGCCAGCTAAGTTGGGGACCTCCAACTCCAAGTTAGCTGCTTTCCTTTTGATGATCTTTGACAGCCATCAAAAGCATATGCTTGCAGAATCAATTCAATCTAGAGTTTGTGTTGTTTGTATTTTCTCAGGTCCTCCAAGATATTAGATACGGAGTAGTATTTATTATGGCTATCTTTGATCAACTCTCAAAGCTACTTTACTGGTCCAGAAATTCAGAAGACAACTCAGAGCATGAAAAGAAAAGGGATATATATTCATTCAAAGACCCAATCGTCACGTGGGAAAAAAGTGAAGAGATTTGTCAAACTCTAAAGCTACTGATCCTCTGAATATGGACATATTCTTCAGTCAAATGTTTTTGGTGACCATCGTACTATATCATACTATAATTTCAACTGTTGTTCTTCAGTCAGCTGTCAGCTGGCCATTCGATCCAGTTCTTTCAAGTTTGAAGGAGTCAGCTCATAGATATCCTCATTCCCTCCGCTCTTTGTAATTTGGGATTAAATCTCTCTATACTACACCTTCTGATCTTCATCTATCAGTGACTGCTGAGGGATCGGAGCCATTCAGATTCTCCAAGTGATCGAATTTCAACTCATTCTTCTACTTCATATTAAAGCAGGTTATTTTCAATCATACTCCACACTTGTTCTTTTTCTTAATATTCATGTCAAGTTTTTAATTAACTTTTCCTAACTGTTGAGGTTAAAATGAATTTGTAGTTTTTAGTTTCTTTTGCCAATCATCAATTCAAGAACCTTGCTTGAGAGTCGCAGAGATTCTTAAGGGAGAGAGAGTAGCGTTTTCTTGACGCAATTTTACGTACAGTTTGGTGGGGTTTTTTTTTTTTTTTTTTTTTAATAGATTTTTCATCTTGTTTTTCTGGTTCATGCTCAAGATACATTCTTAGTCATATATATATAAATCATAATGCTGTTCTGATGCTGAACTTTGAACATTTTCATTCAGCAATTTGTAAGTTCCTTTATTTTATTTATAATAAAAAAACATCCGTTTACAGCTGGATCAACTGCCTTAGAAAATGGTTGCTTATGAAAGAGATGTAGTACCAATGTTATCAGCCACAGATTCGCAAGCTGATGAAAGTGATGAATCTCGATATAGGAGATTTTCCTATAGGGCAAGGAGATCACTGTCCATTCCTGCAAACTCCATGGAGCCGTATGATACTGAAAATAGTCATTTTGGATTTACTGGTCCTCTGAGAAATGAAAGGCGGACTTCTTACATACAGATGAGTGGTCCCTTGTATGTCGGGCAAAAAGCCTCGATCACGAACAACCTTAGAACATCTCAAGTAGCATTGGGACGCAAGTCAACTAGGCAAACAGTGGAAATATATCCTTCCACTGCTATAAGGGAATCAAGTGATTGGGAAGATTATGACTATGCACAGAAAAATGAACATCTCTTGAGATCAGGGCAATTGGGAGTGTGCAATGATCCATACTGCACAACATGCCCAACCATTGACATATTAAAAGCACAGGGACAAAAGTCTAAGTCACCAGAGATATTTGATCACAAGGTATGCTTATGCTCGCTTTTTTATCTGCTTAGGTCAATGCTCGTTGTCATGCTCTTCCAGAAAAATTGTATCCTTGGCTCATTTTGTTATTCTTGTGAGTCAAGATTGTACAATATTTAGTTATTTTCATTGAAGGACAAAGGTTATGTCCAGCTGCAGTAATCTTAAATTTTATATCTTCTAGTGACAATAAACTTTATTAGAGTAGTTTTGTTAAGATTACTTTTTAAAGAGATTCCTCAAATGAGGTTCATCATTTTTACTTCTTGCTCTTTTTATATACTAGGACAGTTTGCCTCAAAGCGACAAGTTACATAACTAACGTGCCCTAGTTGTTTGCATTTAATGTGATTCCATGCAGTTCCATAATATGATATATGGAGATGCAAAAGGTTGGGCAAAGAGAAGCTGTTCTTTCTTGTGGTCATGCCTTCCAGGTGTCATGAATCCACATGCTAAAGTGGTCCAGCGGTGGAACAAATTCTTTGTCTTCTCATGTTCATTTGCAGTTTTTATTGATCCCTTGTTCTTCTTTTTGCTGACTGTGAATCAGGTATTCACTTAACTGTGGTTGTCTTAGATAGCTCTTGCAGTTCAACTGAATTACATATATGCGTATTGCATTTAGAATCTCTGTCTAGACATTTGCTTTTATGAGGTAAAAAATGATATTTAGCTGTTTTAGCATGTATCTAATATTCTAATTGTTTGCAGAGTTTTCTAAATACGGAGTATAATTTAGAATGATAAAAATTTCTTTCTTTGCACACCCTGTAATAAATTAATACTCTATTTATAATATATTACTTTGTATGCAAAATGTTGATGATGCAAGCTTTCCTAAAAGGAAGATAGTGACATTTAAAACATTACATAAATATTGGCTTGTGTAAGTATTGATTGCAATATCTTTCACATGACAGATGAATCTAGTGAACTCCCAACATCAAAGCACTCTGTTTAGTTATAACTTAGAAGTCAATTACCATAAGACACTAATCAAAATCCAAAATAAAAGCACCAATTTTTATCTGTGTTTTTAATTTCTACAACATAGTGATGCTAGAGTAAATATATGTGTACCATAGGTTGATAAAATCAAGCTCAACAGTACACTGATGAATTTATGGTCCAACAGAAAGCCAAGAACTGATTTGTATAATTGTATTTAGCATTCTATGAACAATTTTAAAAGTTCTTAATTCCCTTTTTTGACCAATTAAAAATTTGGCACTAGTATTTGTAATGTTCTTACATGCACACATGTTTTTCAATTTGTTTAGCATACCTGCCTTTCTTTTGCGTGTTTTGTATGTTTTGAATTTGCCTCTTTGACCAATCAAGATTTGGCACTTAGTATCCATTATGTTATTTTCCCCTATTCTTAACTGCACACTACATGTGTTTTATGATGCTTTATTTGCCTTTCTACTTTTGTTATAGGATAACAAATGCATTGTACTGAACTGGCCCTTGACAACCACAATTGTGATTTTGAGGAGCTTGACTGATTTCATATACTTAATACACATGCTACTTCAGGTGACTATTCCCCTCACACAGTTCAGATCAGAGGCATTTCCAATTGGCTTAATCATTACACTATCATGTATAATTCCTATTTTGCAGTTCCGGTTGGCTTATGTTGCTCCTGAATCCAGGGTCGTTGGAGCGGGTGACTTAGTTGATCACCCCAAAAAGATTGCTGTCAATTATCTTAAAGGATTTTTTTTGATTGACTTATTTGTTGTATTGCCATTGCCTCAGGTAATGATATAGATTTGACGTTGAGTCTTTGACTTCATGGTTGAGCTAATGATGGATTATTTATATATGAGCTACTGATTTTGTGCATTTCACATCTACAGATCATTATATTGTTGATTTTACCTGATTCAATGGGATCATCTGGTGCAAATAATGCCAAAAACCTTTTACGAGCAGCAATTTTGGTTCAGTATGTACCTAGATTGTGGCGGTTTCTTCCTGTTCTCAGAGGCCAGTCTTCAAGTGGCTTCATATTCGAGTCAGCATGGGCTAACTTTGTGATAAATCTTCTAACATTTATGCTGTCTAGCCATGTGGTGGGGTCATGTTGGTATCTTTTTGGCTTACAGGTATGAAACTAATTTAGATAATTTTTAGATTTTGGTTCCATGACTTTAATTTGCTGAAGTTTACATAAGCTGCTTGGATAACCCAGGGCAAAAAAGTTTATGAAGCACTTACTTCATAGTCATCTCTCTTGGAACTTATATGCCTGCAGTATAACTCGAAAATGTATTTTAAAATCATATCTTCAATGTATAGGCGGCCTTCCTTCAGCTCTGTCCTTATTTTTCTTTTTCCTACTGATCAATCCAGAGGGTGAATCAATGTCTTCGTGATGCCTGTCATACTTCTGGAATAGGAAGGTGCAGGGAATTCATTGACTGTGGGCACGGCAATGATTACAGTAAATTCTCATCAGATCCGGCATGGAATCAATGGAAGAATGATACAAATTCAATTGCTTGTTTTAGTACTAATGGTTTTGATTATGGAATATATGAGCAAGCAGTCAACCTCACAACAAAGCATAGTTTATTTACGAGATATATATACTCACTGTTTTGGGGCTTCCAGGTATTCTTCATAAATTGTCTTCATCGTTGCTTTTAATTATTTATTATATTGTTTGTGTGGTGTGGTGTGGTGGTAAAGCATTGAAAATTTTAGTTTTGGTGTAAATGGTAAATGCATGCATTTCTTAATTATCCATCTGATATAATTATTTGTTGGCCTGGTGTGTGGTTAGCAAATAAGTACGCTTGCTGGGAATCTAGTTCCAAGTTACTTCGAGTGGGAAGTTCTTTTCACCATGGCCATTATTGGACTAGGTCTCTTACTGTTTGCTATGCTCATTGGAAATATGCAAAACTTTCTACAGTCTCTTGGTAGCAGGTACGTACAAGTGTTACTTTGAATGCCATTATATATATTGTAGACAAACTTGTAGTTTCGATCATGTATGTCTTCTCACCTAGCTAGCTAGCTTTATGCTTCTTTGAACTTCTCATTAATTAGTAGAAATTGTGTATGTTATTCTGCATGTTTAGGCAGTTGGAAATGTCAATGAGGCGTCGTGATGTTGAGAAGTGGATGAGCCACCGGCGCTTGCCAGAGGGATTAAGAAGGTACCTAGCTAGCTACCTTTCTAAGTTTTCTTTTTGAATCTTTCTGATCTGCTCTTCCACCACTGCCATTTTCTTTGTTCGTGCATGTAATGTTAAAAGTGTAGTTTGTAGTCGATTGAATGCACTTCAAAACATGAGCTTTGGGCTGTGGCCCGCAGAAAAATTGATAGCATGCATCTTCATCCTGTAGGCGAGTACGACTAGCTGAACGCTATACATGGGCAGCTACCAGAGGGGTGAATGAAGAAATGTTGTTGGAGAACCTACCTGAAGATGTACAAAGAGATATAAGAAGGCATCTTTTTAAATTTATCAAGAAGGTACGTGAACGAATTGAATTATATTGAACCAACTTTCATTATCTTCTGTTCAATTTGCTTGAGCTCATTATATTGCTTTTAATTTGATGCAAATATATATAATTTACTCGATCTATCTATCTATCTATCTCCAAATTAAACTTGTATGACTTTCTTACTAGCTAGCTACTACTACTATATATATGCATGCAGGTCCGCATTTTTGCACTTGTAGATGAGCTAGTCTTAGATGCTATTTGTGAAAAGTTAAGACTAACAACGTATATAGAAGGAAGCAAAGTTTTCTACCGAGGTGGTCTTATTGACAAGATGGTTTTCATCATCCGGGGAAAGATGGAAAGCACGGGAGAAGATGGAAACATGGCCATGTTGTCTGAAGGGGATGCTTGTGGGGAAGAGCTCCTCACATGGTGCCTAGAACATTCCTCTTCTGTAAATAAAGGTATGTATTTAGGTGTCTGTCAAATTATTTTCTTTTTTTACATGTTGGAATTTAACTTTCATAATAAATTAAAATTATTCCATCCAGATGGAATAAAGGTAAAGATTCCAGGACACAGGCTACTTAGTAACAGGATTGTAAGGTGCCTAAGCAACGTTGAAGCATTTATATTGCGAGAAACAGATCTTGCAGAAGTCATTTCTCTGTTTGCAAGATTCTTGAGGAACCCCCGAGTTCAGGGTGCCATAAGGTATGTATATTATTCTTTAAATGCTCTCATCTCATCTCATTGTAATATCTATCTTATCGAAATTACTTCCCCTAGCTTGCTTAATCATCACATTTGCTTCATGATTTAATTTGTGGTGCAGGTATGAATCTCCTTATTGGCGTGCCCTGGCAGCACGCTGCATTCAAGTTGCATGGAGATATAGAAAGAAGCGTCTAAGTCGTGCAGACAGCAACAACTCATCACAACAAAATTTACTAGGAATGGAAGTTAGATTAGGTACTCTAGATCGAGAAACATCTGAATTTTATTTTGGATACTCAAATTGTATTTAAATACCAAGAATTTAGTAATAATCCAATTAAAATTCTCCCATTTTATACTCAATGAAAAAATGAAATACACTAAACAACCCCAAATTGCTTAATCCCTCTTTCAAAATTTTGGTGACCAAATATGTCCAAAATCAATTAATTGGTCAAAGATGGATCAATAAAATTATTATAAAAAAAAAACAAACAAATGATAAGGATAATATTTTTCATGGATAATTATATTTAAATCCAAATATTCATTTTCTCGAATAAGCCCCTTACAATTCACCATGAACATCTCTTCTTCTTCCTCTAATCCCTCAATTATCTTGTTAAGGACATTAATCATGGCAAAGGTGTCAACTTTAATCACAACATTAGTCAATATTTTATCTTTCACGTTCGAAAGCCTTCCTGTAATCCTCATTCATAAGTCCACATTAAAATCATTCAGCCTCTCAAAATTAACTGTGAACATCATTGATTGTTTTGAAAAAATTCTCATCCTCAAAGGCACAATCTTTGGGTGCACACATCCCAACTTGGCCTTAAAAATGTCGAAATTAAGGTAGTCAATGTTAATGAGGAGTAGTGTTTTGACCCTTTTTGTCCTTTTCTCCTCCATTGAGGAAGTCTTGATTCTTTCAAAAATGTGTTTGCCGTATCTTCCAAAAATATCTTCGTCCCCGTACCCAAACCCATCCCCTCTGACAACCAATTCCGATCATCGGATGAAATTTCCGGCGACCGGAATTACGAATCTCCCCTTAACTGTTGAAAATTTATAAGGAAATACAATGGATTCGACCGAGCACAATGAGGAGAACAGTGAAGAGTCGGAGACTCCTAATTACCGATTGTTGCGCAGCTGCTTGGGGCTTGTATTGTTTGTATTGGGCTTCTTTCTGCTGTCGATTTTCGTGCTTTATTTCGCGGTTTACATTGAGAGTTTATCGATTTGGAACCCTATTTCTCTGCCCTCGCGCTGCAAAATAGTTTCGAGCAGTAAGTGATTCTAAATTATTTTATTTTGTGTTCTGTTATTGCTTCAATTTTCTTATTATTCTTACTTGTTGGGGTCTGATTGGCTGTTAAGAAATTGGAGTGAAAATCATTTTACATGCCTACACATCTCCATGGCATAGGGTTGCAATTTGGTTTCTGATTGGGGGGTTTGAAAGATCATTACAGTTATCAGAGCTTTTCTTTTCTGGGCTACTGGATTGAGTTTGGCCTCCAATTTTAGCTGCCAATTCCTTGAACCTGTTTGGTTTCCTAAGAAGGGTTTGGAAGTAATCTGGTTCAAGAATAAAACATGATTGGGTTAAGACTTTTCAGTTTGCTGGAAACCATACAGAGTGGAACTTATAGTAATTGTATATGTTGTTCCCTTGGGGAAGCTTGTGTTCAGCTTTATATTACCTTTAATATTACATTGTTTTGCAATGTATGGATTGTGAACTAACTCAAATAAGAATCAACTAACAGGACTGCTGCTGGGTATAGTCAGAACTCTGCAGTAATGATTTCCTTTAGTGTAGACAGTGTTTAAATCCTTGTACTACCGAAACCTGAAAATTACCAATTGAAAATTTTCTGCAGGTGTGGATCTTAGGTCGTCTAAAGTCTGTGAACTGGGACTGTTGAATTACAAAGCTAAAAATGTACTTTACCCATATGAAAGAAAGAAGTTCCGGTGCCACTATGATTACTACTGGGCATCTGTATTTAAGGTGATCATCACTAATACTTATGGCATGTGATACTCTTTTACTGTTGACTTCCTTTATTTGGGCATATATTATGATCCTGTGAACTTGTGAGCTGTGGCGTAGTTATATGCTTCGCAATAAGATTATAGGTATGCTCCTTTAAAAAAAAAAAAATAACACCATGTTATTTGGACAATAGTCACTACTTCAAGATGCTCTTTGCTACATATTGCCTACAAGCAATGCTGCTCCCTAGAGAGAACTGGACCTAGTTTGTAGAGTTGCGAATGCCTAAGAGAGCCTTTCTAATGATCCAAGCGACAGTCCCTTGGATCATATTTTGGGATCTTGGTTAAATGCACAGATCCACCCCCTCTCAAAAAGAAAAGGAAATTAATTCAAGATGCTACATCATCTGTATATAGTACAAAATACATTAAGGACATGAAGGTCATACCAATTCAATATGGATTGTCATTTTTCATTTGATGTATACTGAATAACATTCATACTACCTGCCATTATCTGGACCTTGAACTTGAGGCTCACCAGTTCAGCAGTTTCTTCTTTCCTTTTTACTTTTTGACAGAGAAATTTGCAAATCTTCTGAGCATAAAATAATAAACTGCTCACTTTTTGCTTTTGTAATTCCCTTTTCTAAGTACAGGTTGAATATACAGATCATTCAGGTCAGTCACGGCTAGCTTTGGCAGAAGCTCCAAACGAAGCACTTCCCTCTGACTGTCGGCCCAATTTCATTGCTGCTTGGTTGACAAAAGATAGATTCAAGGTAGAATTTGGGCATTGAATTTTTAGTGTAATGTGGGAAAACACTAATTAGTATAAAAGCTATATCTTGACAAAAATTGTTTACAGTATTACTTAAAAGACCAGTGTGCACCTTTATATCAGAGAATTATCTCTTGAAGTGATATTTTCTGGATTGAGGCATCAAAGGAAGTATGTTGAAATGAAAAGTTTTGCGAGTTCACAAAAAGAAGATTTCCAAGTTTTTGAACTAGATTACTAAATTTTGTTCTGAGTTAATACACATGTATGCATGTGTTTGTGTATTTTCACTCATTGAAGCTATTTCTTTGTTTATTTGCGAATTCTCACGTTAGTGCCTGCTCTTTTGTTCAGGTGAATGAAACTTACAAGTGCTGGTATTCATTGGGAATATCTAATATTAACATATATGAAGATGGCTTTTTCAATTGCCAAGCTAAAGATCCATCTACTATCGAGATGTCTGTTCGATATTTGATCCTGTGAGTATCAAAGAAAGAATTTTTGTGTCTGCTTTACACCATAAAGAGGATTGTTTAAAAATTAGAAAACATTTTATTGTTCCCAGTAAATATTTCATGAACATCTGTGCTTTTATGTTGATACGAGGCTATTTCCGGTCTTCTGTATACGCCTCCTGATATTTAGAATTTAGAAATAGATGAAAAAAAAACTAGATTTGATGGGTGATGAGTTACTTTTCTATTTCCTGCCCGGTATATATGTAACTAGAAGTGGTGTTATTTTCGACAGGTTCATGAGGATATCAAAATCCACACTTGCCAGTGCAAATTTATTACAGTCCTGGGGATGGGGTGTGGTTGCTGGACTCATCACCGGGTTCTGTTCCTCCTTTTTGCTCATATTCTTGGTTGGCCTTTTACGGAAATTCTGGTCATATCATCACCAACTCTCCGTGACAAGATGGCTCGCTCTGCATTGCACTGCAGTCCGTTTAAAAAGAGTTTGTTTCTTTGTAGCATATGTGTCGTTTTCAAGCTGGTTGGCTGTTCAATACTTGCAAAGAATCGGCCTCCCTGAGGTTAGAGTTCAGTATAGTAGGTACTAGGTAGCGTTCGTTTTCACCGAAGTGTGACTTGCAACCACTCAACATTCCTATGTAAGAGTCTAAAATCTTTGTGCCATTAGAAATGGATTTTCATATTCCATCATTTGTAGTCCTTGAAGTTAATGGTTCTGGAACATAGCAGTAGTCGTACCCTGGAGTTTATGGTTCTTCTGTACTAATGACCTGCATCTTGTGATTGGATTCAAGTCACAATCAAAACGATAGCAAAGCATTTATCATAAGTTCACCTCTAGCCTCTAGGTGTATACTCCGGAATGTAAAGAAAGTAGTACTCCATGTAGAGATCTCTCCATTAATAAATAGTTCAGATATAGTACAAAGTTGGAATCCTTAACTTCTATACATTACAATCAATGAATGAACATAAACTTTTGTTTTGTTTTTTGCTTTTGTATAATTTACTACACTACTATCTTATCACAACATTAGAACAAATTTATATAGGTAGTGTAAAAATTATATAGATCCTTTAAAATTGATCTTTCTTCCCAAATTTTACTCTTGTAATTAACTGATCAAACTACTCATACAGGCTAAAATGTGTTATCTTATCTTATATACTATATATGCATGTATGCATCTCTTTATTGGAGAGGTCATGCAACAAGGTGCATTCAAGTTGCACGGAGATATAGGAAGAAGTGCCAAAGTCGTGTAAATGACACC
>CM008333.1:34577706-34589883 GCA_002525835.2 Ipomoea batatas | reverse complement strand
AGATAGTGCTACTCACTCCTTCATCCCATTTCACTATCTCAAACTTTGGCTTATATGTCAAATCAACAATCTGATCCCACAATATTGGAATTGACCCACGGACCTACAAAAGGCAATCTAAAGAGTAAAATAGCATACAATAATGTGAGATTATCATACATTTAGTATATGATAAAACAAATGTGCTCAGTTTTTAGAATACATACGATTAATAAATAGTAATCTGTGGCATGAATATGTTAAAGAGTATAGTCCAATGTGAGGAGAATTTATGTGACTGACTGTATGTGTGTGAAAGTGGCACATTTAAGACCTGAATAAGTACTAAGGGCTTTATTTGCACTACTTACTATTTCTATCCAGAAAGGAAGGTGAGCATTACCATGTAGAAGACTTTCTCACTAGGCACATGAATATATTCTTAAAGAGCATTTGAATTCAAAAAGAAAGTGATGGAAAAACACATCCTTTCTCAAAATATAGTAGCTCACTAATAGCTAATTGTTATAAAATACACATTTTTTATTTTATTCTTTTACAAAAACTATTATTGATTAGTAGGGAGTCAAAATTAGGGAATTTATTTTAGGAATAAAGGAGAGAATGGTGATGATTTTCCTATGATTCTGTTTCTTGATTTTCACTTTGCTGTTTTTGAGGACAGAATTAAGCTAATTAGTTCTTTACTTTATTAGAGTAGTTTGTATATATGTTGCTGTATTCACCACCCTTTTTTTCAAGTAAGAATTTCAGAACTTCTTCAACTATCACAGGTGCAAAAGAAACTCAGCCAGTAACTCTGTCTGGTGTATCATCATGTACTCACCATTACGCTCAATAAAACTCTTGGGTAAACTCTAAACCGCATGGACAGAATTAATGCAAAACGCTATATAATGGTTATTTTGAACTCTTGCAGATACAGAAAAAGAGTTGCATCTTAGAATACCCATCCGCAGGCTAGGCTCACTTCTTTTTCTAATGTAAAGCTTATTACTTGTCACTCACCCAACTGTTCAAAGGTTGTCCATCAGACCATCAGCACAGTAATAAGAAACAGTAAAATATCCAAAATCCCATTATGAATTCTTTTGGTCATTTATTACAAAAATACTCTAGGTCACACTGGGCAAGGAAGATTACAGCTACTACCACTTGTATTTTAATCAAAATATCCTAGGTCAACTTTCTTCATTGTCTTACTCTATTGTGGAGAGAATGAATTCAACACTATTTGACACAACCAAATAAACTGTCAATGTTTGGTTCTACTTTTACAAAATTATAATAAGCACCATAATGCTTGTCAAAAGAATGAAATAAGTATACCTGAACAAAAGATGCTGTAAAGCCAGCTAATTGTATTATTTGTTCACTTTCCACAAAATTTGCAACATAGCCATCAGAATCAGCCCCTCTTCTCCACATCCGAGTGCCTAAATTAATGGTTCAAATTGGAAATAAAGACCAACTGATTTTAAAAAATTCTTATGTAGGTAATTGTACAATTATTCACTTCTTTCTGTATTGAAGTGAACTGCCTCAAAAGTCCATTTATCTCAAAAACGATTCCAACTAAAATCCCAAGTGCACCTCAGTGGCAAGAATAATCCGATAAAAGTGTCATAAGGCCTGTATGAAAAGAAACTGAATCCTCAAGACATGAAATAGATGAACTAGTTCACAAGCCGGATGAAAGCTCCGAGGTGGAACAGTATCTTATTCATAGTGGTGTCTCCAAGTAAACCGTGTAAAGCAGCAAGGAAAGCAACAAAGCATATAGACTCAAAAGTTGACAAAGACCAAGGAGAATGTAACCCTTCAAAAAATGCTAACTATATATCATCATTGCAATTTTGGACTGCTTAGTGGTGAATTTGTAATCCTTTTCCCACCTAGTGTATATATCGTTTCTCAATTTCTCTTCACTTGCATCTTTTACAATTTTCAAATGGCTTAGCAAGGAGCCAAGGATAGGGAAGGGAAAAACCACTTTAGGTTCTAATTACCAGATCTCCTGTTGCACCTCCGTGCAATCAATGTAACATCAATTACGTTTCTCCCAATGGTTGCTTGAAAGCTGTTAAAACCTAGTGATTAGTTAAGGAGTACCTTTGAATGGAACATAAACAAAACCTTAATGTCAAACAAGCGTTGAAATATTAAGGTTGCTCAAAGAGTTCACATTAATCAAATAGCAAGGATACTCCCATGGAGAACGGGCAGCAAGAATGGGTCAAGCTGCAAAGGAAAATTGCATATTCATTGAGTTACAATCTGGAGGAAGATTTGAGACAATGAGAAATAATATTAATCTGACCTTGCAGTCTATAAGCACTTCCATCATATAGTTGTTCCAAAGAAATCGAGGGTCAGCCTGCAAAAGAAAAAAGTGAACAAGGGAATAGCAAAAATCAAGGTCTGGTCAAATATCCAACCAATAGCATGCAAGCAAGCAAGGAAGCAAAGACGCTTCGGGTGAATTCTTCTTTTTTTTTTTTGTGCTTTTCGGTATACCAGTGAGAGATCTGTACATGAAATACCACCTACAGCATATGTGTGTGTGTACTATGTGAAGTCAAAGCCATATGAATTAAAAAGGCTTACTTGTCTCCAAAGAGGAAGTAGCTTAGACTCATCACCCAAATCATGTAACCGTTGAGCACTGCAACATAGAAAATTTTGTACTCTTAAGGGCTACTGTATAATTATCGAGAAAATGAGACAACTATAGTTAGGCAAATATTTAAGCAGTAGAGACATATCACAAGTGGCAGGTATAGTTCACAATATAGATACATATAAAAGAGTAACAATTTATCAAAACATTCTTTCTTGTTAGTTATTACAATATATTCAATTACGAAAGATAAATCCCAGGATTTAGCCCCCAAGTCTAAACTCCCCTTGAGCAAACCCAAGTGTCTTAGCTTTGAGACTTTAAAATAAACTAATAAAATTTTTCTTAATAATGACAAAACTAAACTATAAACCACTAAGTTTAGCACAAACTCTGAAAAATTATAAGGTATGAGCTCTTTGCCCACAAGAACTCAACCAACACTGCTGGTCTAATAATATCTGTTATGGACAATGTTAGATATTAAGGGTTTTATAGCCTCTTCCAGAAAACACCCTAAAGCTCAGAAACCCCTTGAGTGAACAAGAAACCCCAGATACCCCAACTGATAATTTTTCATCAGTTGAAAGCTGCTCACAAAACACTCTCAAGCATAAAATTCCATTAATATGTATATAGGTACATAGGAACTTCTTGAGAAGACCTCCTTGTACAAGAAACTTCTCAAAACCCCCAAATGATGAGAAGTTTGGGGGGGGGGGGAGGAAATATTAAGCCGATAAGCATCACTGTGGTTCACCTCAATGTGATATTGACATCATAAGAAAAGTACAGGCCGTGAATCCTCTCTGCCACACTTAGCAATGCAGAAAACTCTGCTTTCATCCTTTTCTGCAATGAAGGCATATAAGAACAACTGAACAAGTCAGAAAGACAACACTTTCAGCAGCTTTCAAGAGAAAACAGAAGGCAAAGCAGATCGGTAGGCCAACCTGTTCAACAGAAGAACTCTTGAGAGAATGATCGCAAGGTAAAACATTCAATGATGTGACTTTAAAGATAGGATGCCCAAGGTAAGACCCAACACATTCACGTTCTGTTATAATTATTAAGTATGATCCTGAAAGGGAGGAATGATTTAAATAGTCAAATTGNTTTAGTAGATGAAAATATGCTTCTTTCTTGTATAGCAAATGACTCCACCCTCTATATCTAAAACCTTTAAGCAAAATCCCCTGTTCCATGAAGAAAGTGAAAATAAGAACAAAAGATAGGTAGTAGTTAAGCAAAGTAGGGCTACTTCAATTAAATTGTTCAATGTTGAATAGATGCTAGACCAGTTAACTCCAGCTGCATTATTACTCACATCACCAAAATGATCAAAAGATCACCTGCTTTTCCCTTTCTCATGACTCATGAGCTTCCACAAACTCCTTTCTCAAACACAATTTGAGTAAATTAAGCCAATAACTACTACACAAAGGATCCTCAGGCATTAAATTTGCAGTATATTAAAGATGCATCAAACGAAGCAGAAAACATTTAAAAATTCCTAGCATCCATATTGCAACATATTCATCGTCATATATAGTAAAGAACATCAACGAATGGATCAAAAGCACGGCCATTCATTAATATAAACATTTTGCCGATTCCCAAATCCAAATATAGCAGCTGACAGCTCTGATTCCCAAAAATATCAAGAGAGGTAGAGAAGATCTGCAAACCATTACTTGAGGAATGTAATACCTGTTTAGATAATTATATAAACCGCCTGAATTGAGAGCTGAGAATTGGGAACGATGAAATCAAAATTAGGACGAGCTGAGCCACGCAAATTAACAAATATGATCTACTTCCAAAAGTGATCAATTATGGTTTTTGAAAAGATTTTAAAGAAATTTTATATATTAAATGATGATATTGGAATTATTAGAATGGTGGCCATGAAATTGAAATGGATGTTAGAATGGCTCCATTCTCATTAGAATGTTAGAAATTTTATATATATATATATATATATATATATATATATATAATGTATGCATGTACATAGCAATATATTTTTTCAACATATTGACATTATATTATTTTTTTCCCTACAAACGTGATATTGATTTTAAAAAAAATGAATTATATAGTTTTTATTTGTTTCTTCCATCCCCTACAAGGCTACAATCAACACATGTATATGTTAATAATAGTTTACTCCTTAAAAACAAATGTATCTTCTTCAATATGTTAAAAAAAATATTTTGATAGATAAATGTGTCACGGCCCTTTTAAAAGTATAAAAATAAAATAAATTCTAATAATTATTTATTTATTTATTGTAATACATAATACATATATTCATTCCATAAATACGAAGAAACTAAGGATACAGAATCCTTAGCTTCTTGAGAGTACTGAGCTGCTGCTGTACGTACGTCCTATGCATGGCATGGCATGCGCAGCAGACAAATTATTATTACATGCATGTCCCCGTAACCAGAATATACCACACATACTACATTATATTATATTCTTCACTGTTCTGATCTACAGTGAATCTAGCTGCTTAGCTTGCCGATGCAGTAGGTGACGGTGCAGTGGAATTAGTTGTAGCCTTGGCGAAGAAAAAGTCGACGGGCTGGACGTCCGACCCGATACCCAGACGATTAAATCCAAATGTNGGTGGCCTGGCAATTTTTGAGCACATTATTTTACACACATAATAATAATAATAATACCCATGCATGCTGCATATATACTAAGGCTAGTAGCTAGCCAGCAAGGAGGTGGCAAGATTCTCGACGACAGAGGCATTCCTGGTGAAGAAAAACTGGACGGAGTCAACGCCCAGCCCCACACCCAAACGCCTGTTCAAACCATCCTGTAAGAACCCAAGGCCAAAGCAAACGGAAGTACTGATGGGCGGGGGAATTGATGCACAATAAGCGATCTTATACCCGGGCCCGTCTCTCTGGATCTGGAATGCCGCGGCGGGGCCGGGGGCGACCGCTGGGTCTGTTGTGACGATTTTCCAGAAGGTAAGGGCGTCCTTTAAATACCAAACCACATCATGGATACACGTTAATCCAATGACCGGGAACCGGAAGAGGTGAGGGGCGTTTTCCCTGACGACGGGATCCGTGGTGGCGTTGACGGATTTAAGGATGATGGGCATGCCGAGGTTTTTAGGTTTGTTGAGATTAATGCTACACTGCACCACGTCATGGGGACAGCCTGTAGTTTGATTCTTGACGTCGGATAGGCATAGCCCCATCTGGAATATGAAAGCGCTGGAGAAAACGTAGTAGGGCACGCCGCATTTCACCTCCTGGCCTTCAATGTCGAGCACGGCAGGTGACGAAGTGGGAAGCTCTAGTGTTGATGAAAAGGCAAAGGGGACGAATGATAATAATGTGACGAAAAGCAGAAGAGCATTCATTTTGGTATGTATGTATGGCGTAATTAAACTAGAATATGTAATATGTTTGTGACTTTGTGATATAAATGAGATAGAAGAAGGTGGTATTTATAGGAACATCAAATATTCAAACCCGCCATTCAACTCAAATCTTCAAGACAACCTTAAAACAATTGACATATTTTATGTATAAAGCTTTACGTAAAGGTGCGGGAGTTGTACGTTCACTGGGTTTCATCACGCAAAACTCTGTAAAAGTTAAGGTGCACACCAGCCCCATGCATCCTATGTAACTATTAGATTATGGACAATAACACATGATCAAGTTTAAATAGCAGTAAAAATTATACTCAATATTTTAATTTTTTTGTTAATTTCTTCCAAATGTTTTCTCAACTTAAATCAAACTTATTATCTAGAATATTATTGGTAATGATAAATAAATTTAATGATTAATTTAAACTACCAGCCTAATACCTAATACTATTAAAATTGTGACAAAAATTATATAATTTTAACACTACTTTTCATTATGTTTGTGTGCAGTGTTGTCTATACCAAAAATTAACACAAAGCTAGTGTGATTACTTTTTTTTGTTATATTTCAAAATATTCATCATATCATTAAAAGAAATGGAGTGGTTGGTTGCTTCAATACAAGAAAAGCATCCGATAATCAACACCTTTATAACACGTACAAACACATAAATGCCACAAATTAATGAACCTTGCATCAAAAGCATGAAAACTCATGGTACATGAGTTGAACTGATGTTTTACAATATAATCAAATTAATTTTAATATTTTTTTAAACTTGTAAAAATCTTTTAATGCCTAATAGTTCATTAGTTCAAACTCGAGACTTTTTACTATAACTGAAAGTTTATTTATTATTCATAATACACTACATTTTGGTATGGTATGGTATGTAATATAATTAATTAAACTATATATAATATTTTTTTGAGTACAAACTATATATAATATGTTTGTAAAAACTTGAGTTTAATATATGAGATATATATGTAATTCAAAATAGAAGATGGAATGATGAAGTTTAGTGGTCGTTATGCCACATTCAATTTCTCCACTACCACACACTGCACCATTGCCATCACTTGTCATGTTTCCAAGTTGTTGACAAAAATAATATAACAACAAACGTTGAATTAAGTAAAATCAACTAGGAAAGATTCATTTAAACTAGTATAGATTTTTGCTAAGGTTTTCGGTTCACCAAATCATATCAAATTATTTCAAAATTTTAACTAAGTCATTATCAAAATTGAATTTTTTTTTAAAATATGAATGGTGATATAAGTATTTTTAAAATTTGCTTGAAATGCTTTCTCAAGTTAAATCAAACTTATCTAGAATTATTTATAATAATAATAATGATAATAATAATAATTTATTATTAAATAGATAAATAAATAATTCAAACTACCACCCTAAAAACTATTAAAAATGTGATAAAAATTACATAACTTTAACACTTTTCACTACATTTGTGTGTTGTCCAAAATTAAATAAAAATTAATTAATTCATTATACATTGAACTATGCTAGAGGTCCTACCATTATCATTATGTATTAATTATTTCCTAACATGTCATATTTTTATTAGATACGTTGAACGAATTTTCTTTTTATTAGATACGTAGAGTGAAAATTACATGTCTCAAGAAATCAAGAATACAAACTCAATATTAAATAGGATCAAATAATCCATATATAAAGGAGGTAATTTATATTAATTTAAACCACTAGGAACAACAATAATAAGCAGCCTAATACAAACAAGCTTTTGAGCCCATTATATTATTTCATACACAATTATTTTTGAATAGACCTACTGTCTTCCACACATAATATTATCCATATTTATTATATTTTGATATGTAGATTTAAGGTGCAGTGGCTAGGATTAGGAAGTGGCATAGTTGTGGAGCAAGGTGCCATTCTTGGTGAAGAAGAACTGAACGGTGTCAATCCCCAGCCCCAAACCCAAACGCCTGTTGAAACCATCCTGTATGAACCCAATGGGATAGCAAACGGGAATACGAGGAATTGGAATATATACACAATAAGCGATCTTATATCCGAACCCCTCTCTCTGCACCTGGAACTCGGCGGCGGCGGCGTTAGGATCCGTTGTGACGAATTTCCAGAAGGGAGTGACGTCAGCTAAACCCCAAACGGTATCCTTGAGACATAATAGCCCCACGGCGGTGACCGGAAACCGGACGGTGTAGGGAGTGGATTCCTTGACGACGGCGCCTGGCGTGGCGTTGAAGGCGCCGCCGGTGGAAAAGATGATGGGCAAGCCGAGGGTGGGCTTGGGGAGTAGGCTGCACTGAACGACGTCGTGTGGGCAGCCTATGGTTTGGTTCTTGAGGTCGAGTAGGCAGAGCCCCGAGGGGAGGATGAAAGCGGCGGAGAAGGCGTAGTATGGGACGCCGAGCTGGAGGTCGTTGCCCTCGATGTCCGTCACAGAAGGTGGAAAGGGAAACTCTAAGGAGAAGGCAAAGGGGACGAATAATGATAAAAAGGTGACGAAAAGAAGCAGAAGAGACTTCATTTTACTAGAATATGTTTGTTTACGAGGGAGCTGAGGATTGATTTGGGTTTGGTCTGTGATGATGGAAATGAGATGGTGTAATAAGGTGGTATTTATAGGAAGATCAAACCACTTTAACTGAAATTTTTCCGACAAGCAATTCAACCGGAAAACAGTTGACGTTGTTTTTATGTACAAAAGTTCACGTAAAGGTGCGGTAGTAGTTGTTCATGGGATTTCACGCAAAACGCCAGTTGTTATTCCATATGGACCCGAGTCCAACCCGAGCCCACCTTATAGAGTGGACTTAAGTCAATATTTGCAATTCTAAAATCCTATATTCATAATTTTAGAACTCTATGTTCTTAATTTTTAAACTTATATTCACAATTACAAAACTCTATGTTCACAATTATAGAACTCTATATTTAATAGTATACTATAATTTATGAATTTATATAACAAAATTGTGAATACTGAGTAATGTAATTTTGTATATTAAGATTTAAAATTGTAAAAATAGAGTTTTTAAATTGTGAACATGTACCTGAGTCCACCTTACAAGGTTGACCCGGTCCATAGCATAATTTGCCCGGCCTAACTCTAAACAAAAAAATAAAAATAAAAAATTATGGGTTTTTTGGGTTAGGGCAAACCAAACTCATCCACCAATAAATTGTTTTGTAGTTGTACATGCACACTTGGGCTTATAAGTTATATTATCAAGTTAGACCCAATGGATCATCCCATTGGGCCAATGGTGTAACCCAACACTAATAATAACTAAGTAAAATTTAATATTTGGCACCTCGATGTTAGCTCTTCGCCACCTGGGACTGTAGTATGTTCCAAGGGTTGGGCTGTTCGCCCATTCAAGCGGTACATGAGCTGGATTTAGAACGTCATGAGACAGTTTGGTCCATATTGGGTGTGGGCGTTAGAGCATTGAGAAGACCTTTCCCTAGTACGAGAGGACCGGGAAGGACGCACCTCTGGTGTACCAATTATCGTGCCCATTGCAAACTAGGTAATGAAGGTTGCATTATACGGAGTATTATTATTCTATGATTTCTCCACTATCCCACTTTCTCCATTATTTAATATTATATTATGAATTAGTTAGTCTCGAGTGGTTACAATGATGTAGGTATAGATGTAAAAGCAAAATGATCAATAAAATTGGTGACTTGCAATTCCATGAGTTGCAATTCTTCTTCTTTCTTCTCTCCCTTATCTCTGTTTTTTCTATGTTCTTACAACAAATAGACTATTGTTAAAGCCTCCAATTCATCATCATATCAAAATTATTTAAAAAAATTTAATCATGACCATCAAAATTAAATTCTTTTTATTCATATGAAGGCGGAATTTAGTAAATAATTTGTTCAAAATACATTTCACACGCACATTGATACACATACAACAATGCATAATATTATTATGTATATTTAATCAAGGCGCTAGCTAGCAAGCTAGGAAGTGGCATGGGTGTGAAGCGTGGTGGCATTATACTTGGAGAACGAGAACTGGAGAGCGTTAACACCAAAGCCTATCCCCAAACGATTGTATCCATCCTTTTGTATCAGCCCAACGGGGTAGCAAACGGGCGTGCGGGGTACCGGGATTGTTACACAATAAGAGATCTTATATCCCGACCACTCTTTCTTCACCTGGAATAACACGCCGGCGGCGCCAGCGTTTGGATCCGTCGTGATGTATTTCTGGAAGATATTGACGTCAGCTAATCCCCAAAAGATCTCTTGGATACATAATAGCCCCGCGGCGGAGACGGGGAAACGGACGGTGTAAGAAATGCCTTCCGTGATGACGTTGCCGGCCGTGACGTTGGCGGGGGTGTTGAAGATGATGGGCCAGCCCAGGAGGGCCGTGGAGTTGGAGAATATGTTGCACTGAACGACGTCGTGCGGGCAACCTGTGGTTCGGTTCTTGATGTCTATTAGGCATAGTCCTGGCTGGAAGATGAAAACGTTGGAGAGGGCGTAGTATGGTAGCCCTAGTTGAAGCTCCTTACCTTCAATGTCGAGCACAGACGACGCTGAAGAAGAAGAAGAAGAAGAAGAAGAAGGGAGGTTTCTTGATGGGAAGGCAAAGGGGACGAAAGCTAAGGTGACGAAAAGGAGCAGAAGAGCCTTCATGTTGGTGCGAGCTGATCGAGTGCTCTGTTATAGTAGAAGGTTCGCATTTATAGCCACGGCCCACGGACAGCTCAATTATTGTTTTTTTTTTTTATATGTATATAATTCGAAGGTACTATATATGGTTAGATAGGTACGTCGGTTAATATAATCTTGAAATTGGTCCTATTACAGGTCGGAGTCGATGGAGTATCTCGTGAAATGTTATCAGCAAAGACTACAGTGTCCGGATCGTACATTTCAATCATTTTAATATCAATTTACATTTCTTCATCGACTATATCTGTCTTGCTGCACCTTACTAATCCAAAGTACGTATATATATTCATCTGATCTTCAATGCGAGGTGTACAATCGCTTTCTACATGTTGAGAAATATGGTCCCAAAATGATGAGTTTACGATGTCTTTTTACCTCGTTCTTTTAACAATTCAATTAAATTTGTTTTTCACATCAACTCATCGAAAAGAAAAATACATAATAGAATCTAAGATATAGTTCATAGATTTAGAGACAAGTTCATAGAATCTAAGATACATTAAAAAGAAAAAAAAAAAAAAAAAAGACAAAAACCCCATGAAAGAGTAAATTGGAGCCCAAAATTTTTGGGTGAGAGAGTATTAGCTCTCTAACCATTAAAAACTCTTTATTTCGTGTAGTGTGGTTCAAGTTATACTCCTAGGCTGCGGCTGCAACATGCATCGTACTGGTAGGACTTAGGAGTGGTACGGTAGCTCAATTGGGACACATGATTTTCTACTGTGAAAATAGTCCTCTGATTTTCTCCTCCACTAATACTATCAAATTGTGCCTGGCTGCAAACGACCCTAATAAAGGCGTGAAAGTTTCTCCTTAGTGAACAAGAGATTTACATGGAGCTCATGATTTAGTTTGGATAAAATTTACCGAATTTAAAATACATGACAGGAGAAGACAATGAGATGATTGAGAGCATAAGAATGAATCTTTAAAAAGCAGACTGAGATTCGTGAGAAATCGTAAACATTTTGAAATTCATCTTTTTCCCTGTGACGGGAAACAAGGAAAAAACAATAGTAGAACCCAAACTTGCAAATCCCTTGGAAGAACAGGATTCTAGTGAGCCACCACCCACCCTAATGATGATAAACAGTTAATCAGACACTCCCAATCCTTTTACATAATAATCCAAAATCAAAATATAAACTCTGCAAGTGAATATATAATATGGCCACCGCCAACTATAGATTCATCAAAATGTTCAGGACCGAATGGGAAGGAGTACAAGTAACCGAATCATCGCAAAATGCATCAGAGACAACAAAGCAGCCAGCCACCGAACCTACACACCACTTGGAGCAGACTCCGATTCTGACTTGTCTGTTTCCATTGGCTCAGTGGCAGAAGTTGCTTCGGCTCCGGCCTCGCCCGCATTCGTATTTTCATTGGGGTTGGGGCCCTCTCCACCTTGAGAATGTTTCTCACTGC
>CM008333.1:34523413-34535772 GCA_002525835.2 Ipomoea batatas | reverse complement strand
CCCCCCTTCACATTCTCTTTCACCAATTCAATCTGGTTATTTGACAGCAGTAATTTAGCCTTCAGAATTGACCAAACCAAAGATAGATAATCTCATCTCATTTGCCTAACAAAGTTGTTAGGCAACAGCATGACAAAAATAGAGAGTTTAAAGCTTACACGCAAGAAAGACCACCACATTAATATATCCTAAAAGACACATTTTGACTGTGATTGAATTTTGAGATAATGCTGTTGAAAGTTAAGGTTGGCATATTTAACAAGTAAAACTACATTTCAAAATTGAATCTGGTCCAAGGACCTTTGCATTCAGAAATAGCAGCTTGCAAATAAAAAAAATTCAATTATAAAAATTTCCCAGGACTTACAATGTGACAAATTTGCTTTCTTTGGTACCACAGAATGCCATGGTTTTCCAGATCTATGCACTACTCTCAAGGGCATTTGACAAGAACATTCCAGCTAGTGATCCGCCCTCATACAAAGGAGTTGCATTAGGTGGAGTTGGAACAGGAGCCATTCAGAGCCTAATCCTCAGTCCTGTTGAACTAGTGAAAATCCGCCTCCAGTTGCAGAAGAATATCCATAAGAGTAATGTTCAATCAGTTGGTCACAAAGGTCCAGTAGATGTTGCCAGACAAATATTTAGGCAAGAAGGTTGGAAAGGAATATACCGTGGATTTACCATCACCATTCTCAGAGATGCACCAGCTCACGGCTGGTACTTTTGGACGTATGAATACATGAGAGAGCAACTTCATCCTGGCTGCCGAAAGAATGGCCAAGAAACCTTCAAGACAATGCTTATAGCAGGTGGCTTTGCAGGGGTTGTTAGCTGGATAACCTGCTATCCCCTTGATGTGATCAAAACCAGACTCCAGTCTCAATCAGAGTCTACACCATTAAGATACAACGGCATTGTTGATTGCTTCAGGAGAATTGTGAAAGAAGAGGGACACAAGGTGCTCTGGCGAGGCCTGGGAACCGCAGTTGCAAGAGCATTCATAGTGAACGGTGCTGTATTTACAGCATATGAAACTGCTCTGAGATGCATCTCTAACAGCAATAATCATGCAACAATCTATACAGACAACACACCATGATATAGGGACTAAACCCCTGTTTGTTGTCCATTAATAGATCAGTAAGCACTAAGCATATAGAAAAGGCTATTGTAAATAGATGCCTAGTGGTATTTCTTAGAAGATTCTTCAGTACTAGACATTACAGCATATAAAAAACTACTATATAGTCAGCCAAAAGGCCAGAAAGGGAATTGGCAGCAATACAAAGAAGCTTTTTTTTGGTGGTTTTACAAACATTGACAGGTAATTACACAATGGTTGAGCCCTGGGCACAAATGTTATTCATATCAATGCAACTAAGTATAGGATTGAACACAACTTATGACTAAAACAGTATGAGCATATTCTAAGTCACAAGACTCAAACATGTATACACAGACACAAAACATATGGTATAAACTCATATTATTTCATTGCAAAAGCAAAGGAAGATTGCATGAAGACAAACTCTACTCAGAAAGCTACATTGTCATATTATCAATAACATCAATTTCCAAACTTATCATAAGTAAGCCCTGCCAGAACTTAATTGCCAGACCCTGCTCTCACTATGTTTAAGCCCGCCATAGCATCCTCTAAACCACTGCTGGCCTTGGCCAAAACGTGTGGATCATTATAGTTTCTTACAGCCTGCACAATTGCCCAAACTTTCTTGTAAGGATCCGAGCAATTGAAAACCTCCGGGCCCAAGAAGATGCCATCACAACCCAGCTGCATCATAATTGCAGCATCAGGAGGANTCGCATTACTACACAAGCAAGAAGCTCCCTGACAATGTAGCGGAATAAAGAACATTGTAGATCCTCTGTCTTGAATGTCAATGAAATAAGGCCATCCATAAGATGCTGGAGAACCTGCAGGTACTCGAACCGAAATATATACCTAAGTAACAGATCCCAAGAGTATAAATATCCACAGAACAGGTAGAACTAAGGAAAGAGCAACTTGGATAACATGATGTACAGAGTACCTTGTGCTCAGCTTCAGGAGAAACTAAAGCAGGATGCAATTTGTTCTCTGCAGCCAGCACTGACTTAAGCTCCATGTCTCGCTCTTCTATGGTTAAAGATCTTGAATGTTGCTTTTCAATCTTCACCTTACAAGCACGAAAAAGCTCCAAATGGCTGCATATACAATTGATGCTGTCCCTGCGCAAGCAAGCAAGCAAGCAAATGACTAGATAGCAAATACGCAATAATGAAAGGATAACTGTCAATAACATCTTCAGAACCAAAAGTGTATACCTTAATAAAAGATCTATAAGATTCACATTTTTCATTCGGCATGAAATTTCCCCCAGCACAGAATTCATAATCAGCACAAGCTCTTCTGGACCTTGCCTATCAGGAGTTATACGAGAGTACCAGAGGTCTGTTACCCACTCAGAGACTATATGTCTTGTGAACTGATCTATTGCTTCCTCCACAATAGGAGAACTCACTTTCTTCTTCCATTCAGACTTCTCAGTAAGGTTTTTTGGACCCTCAACTTGTCTTCTCTGAGAATCACTATTTGCAGTGAACGATTTTCCTTTGTAATTTGCAGCTTTCCACCGTGCCTCAAAATCCAGAGATAGATAGCGAAGTAAGATAATCAAGAGAGCAGCAGCAGGCAGGTTGACTAAAACTGAAGAGCTTGCCACTGTATATTAATAGAGAGATTACACAGATTCCAAAAGAAAGCAGCTTAGTTTTATATTCAAATAAGCTGTGGAAATTTGTATACAGTAAATAAACATTTAAAAAAAAATTAGAAATCATGATTAATAAACTGGAATATAGCAAGCAGATTGCTCATTGAAGCTAGATATATCTTAAATACGGTGACCTTAATGACATGTTTTGTAGGAAAGAGGCACAAAACTGAAGGTCTTTATTGTATAATCCCAGTTGTACATGTACCTAATGATATGTGCGCTGATCTTAGCTACTAAAATTATTCTGCTAGGACACACTCCATAAAACCAAGCATATAAATAATCATTCTCAGTCAGACTAAATCAAACAAATAGCAAACGATAACTAAAGAAGAAGAGCAATAGACTCACAAGACATGAGATAGGAGAGTCCGACGACGCAAACAATGAGAAACACAATCCTCTTTTTTGCTTCCTCGGCGAGGTCCCGAACCGTCACCGCATGCCTTTCGCTGCTCATTTCGGACCTCGACTAATCAATCAATCCTCCAACTTCTCTAAACTCTCATCAATTCAATTCAACCGCTCACTCCCTCCAAAAAACTTGGCAATTCTCATCGATTAAACAGCAGAAATCCTGCACAAATCGCGATCATTTCCAAATTCCTCTGAAATGCTAAATCAGAATCGAAACTTCAATGATTCACTTTGATCCTCTGAGCCAGAGGCGGGTAGGTTTTCCTGTGTTTGAGAGTGCGCGTATCCGCTAAAGCTTTCTCTCTCTAAATTTTCCGGGCGAAGTGTTCAACTGAGGCGTGAATGTGTAATTTTTTGGAGAATAACTGTTGGCTCCTTTGTTGGGTTTTTAATCGGTTATTTAGGTTGACGAATATCTGACTTGGAGTAACGGGAGACGCCTGTACGTCGTCGTTCGGGCCTTGTGGCTTGTGGAAAACGAGCCATCAGCCACGGCAACAAACTTCGTGTAATGTTCGCACCCTATCCGTGCATGGGATGATGGGAATAAATACCCTCGTATACTTGCCCCCAATACCATCGTATACTTGCTCTTAGCAATGTTACCTACGTATTTATCTACTTTATCCTTTTAAACTTTTTGTGAATTTGTTTGTTGTTTATTTGTTTTGCAGCTAATTTCCATATGCGTTTTTTGTGGGCCTTTCTTTCTTTCTTTCTTTTTTTTTTTTAAGTCGAGTTTGTGCATATTTTGTGCACAAGTCGTAAATTACTAATTTTTATTTGGTTTTTGCTCTTTGTTTTCCTCTCTTTCATCTCTCACCACTAAACTAACCAAAAAATAATAATTAAAACAAACCTTTATCGAGATTGCTCTAACAAAATAATAAGATTAAGTTTGAATATCATGACATAACATAATATTCAAAAATGATAAAATAAAGAATAAAATATTACTATTAGCTTTGGAATATGGACCAAATACCATGACATGCATTGACCATTTTCGTGGTGGCCTGGGCATGCCTACACATTTTCCAAGTTGTGGGCTGGGCCCTGGGGCATGGACTACAAACTCATATTCTATGTAGTGAGTATAACTTTCAAGGTACCATTGGCATAGTTAATGTATGAATAATAATTTATACTAATGTTCATTTTTCTATATGTAATTGTAATCATTTTATTTGAATCTTCTTGATTTGAGGTATGCTTAATACACTAACTATTGATTTTGTAGTTGATCACAGAAATATTATTAATATACATGATTATACTCAATATAATTGATATGAATATCAATCATCATGATTATATTATATACAATGTGTGCGCGTGCACAAGTGTGAGGTGGTGACATTTGTTTGTCCCTGCATCCACACTCAAGCGGCTACAAAAAAATTACCTACTCAACCCACCATTATCTAAATTTTGAAAGAGTTTAATTATATTCTCCATCAATGATACACGAATAACCTATAATATACATTGCATGATGAATGGGGAATGTCTTGTGGTGCGATTGCGGTGGGTTTTCCATAGATTGGAAGGTAAAGTCAATGTGCGAGAAGTCATAAGCTAACTTAAGGTTAGGGTGGATTCACGTGGAGATGGTTTGTTTGCAAGTTGTGAATGAGATCCACGAGGAAGTGCCCGAGAGTGCAACATTTGAAAGGATAAGTTGATATAATTTTGTGATATTCAATCCACTGCTATTTAAACGGTATGTAAATCATGTCGCCCATTTAATTGTTAAATAAACCCTTATTTACCTAATTGCATGGAGTTACATGTCATTCCACAATGATTTATTCATGATGCTATGCATTATGATTTATATCATTAATGAATTGTCTTATTATTATTATTTTTTAAATAAATATTTTTCATCTTTTGTTTTTTAGACATTGGTTGGTTGGTTGATCTAATTAAATAGGAGTATGTTTTTTATTATTATATGTTTTATATTTTTCTAATTCACTAGTTTTACATAAAATTGAATAAATTATACAGTTACTAAATGGGCTCTTGCTATATCAATTCCATTGAAAGAACATAATCATTTTTAATATCGTTATTGGTTGTGCTAAATGTATTTAGAAAAAAAAAAAAAGTTACAATGTATGTTTTAAGAAGCATTTACGTTTAGTTATACAATCTACCTTAATTGAATAAAAATATAGGTAGATGATCATTGATTAAAACAAATGATAAAAATTTATACAAATTTGAACATATTGTTAATATTTTATTGTGATGGGAGTGAAAGATGATAAATTATTAGATGGAAATGCAAGTAGGGTACCACATGATTTGCTTGGTTGGCCATGGGGAAGATACACCTGGGGTACTCATTTCAAGACCCCATTAGCACTTTCTTTCATTCTTGGAAAAACTAGACCCCATTACACATGGAATTGGATGAGAGAAGTTATAAATCATGAATGCACCGTGGACATGTTTATGTCACTTAGATATTATTGTTATTTATTGACGTGGACAGGCATAAATAGTCGCTAATATAGATGAATAAAGTATTGATTATTTAGCTAAATGATTTGCAAAAACATGTTTTTACGTGTATAGTAAATTAAAAAAGAAAAAAGAAAAAAAAATATATCACTGAATTTGTTGAATGTGTACAATTAAGTAATTTAACTAATAACATGTATAACTATACCATCAAATAAGTACAAATGTATATTTTACATTTTTTACAAGTTACCAACAAACATATTTTTGGTAGTAATTGCTTAGTTATTTAATTGCGTAAAATTAACCAAAATTCCATCTAAATTAATCAAAATTGAATTATCATAAATTTCAATTTTAGTAAAAACAACATATCACCAAATCTGCCAACGACCTTGTGGTCTAGTGACACCCGGTGTCCCAGTTAACACTCCCACATGGATGATTTGCAATTGTTGACTCTTTGTGCTTCAGTAGTACAATATTACATTGTAACAGAGTCAGTAGTACTCAAAAAAAAAAAAGAACATATCATCACCAAATCTAAATACCTACCTACTGCCCAATTAATCGATAAAAAAGTTTTCAATTAATTATATATATCCGGTTAACTAATTTAACCAAAATTACACAAACCAAACCAAAAAAAGAGAGACAATTATTCATGTGACCAAATATAAACAATAACATTTCTATTACCCACCAAAAATACATGCAATGTCCGTGCATCATCTTGCATGAAAACACAGTATGTACAACAGTACAAGTTTCTCTTAAATTCTTAATTATAAACTTTACCAAACAATTATGTAGTATTTTATTTTAATTTTTAATAACAAGTTTATTGACATTATCTGATATATCCTAGCTTATATGAACATGTTGGAGTCTATGAGCTTGAGGAGATAAATTAACCCAATTTACCCTCAAAACTCAACAATTAACACAAAATTGTAGACTTTTATATACATGTAAAGAGTTCAATCTAAACCCAAACACTCAATATTTGTGGTAGGAATCAAAATCAAAAATAATTTCAGTGATGGAAAATAGCTGGATAACTTAGACAAGTTTCAGTGGTTGTTCACCAAATCAGAAGAACCTTTTACAAGCAACCATACTCTCACGTGCCTCCAATCTTTGTCTGTCGTTTTATTTATATTATTAAATATTATTTTTATGTATAGTATCATAATTGTTGAAAACAATAAAGATTAATGTTGGCGATTTTAATATGTATTTTTACTTGTCAAATATCTTGTGCTCAGTTAGCGCTTTTGTCTCGCATGTGGTGGGAGAAAGTATATTGAACAAACTCTATCTTGTAATAGAGTTGATAGTACTAAAAAAAATAATTATGTATTTTTTATTTGTGTTTTTTTTTTTTTTTGGAAATGGAAATCATAAAATGGATAAAATGTGTGGCTATGCAGACGTATAATGTATAATGTAGGTCGAATCCGAAGTGGTCGGCTTTGATTCATCGTAGGAGGAAAAATCCAGTTGTGTATAAAAGGAATGTTGATTCATAAATGGGAATCGACGCGCTGATTTTTGTCCGTGGCGCTACGGCCGAGACAACGGTGTCGTTTTACGTTCGGTCATTTTCCATATCATCGTCTTCGCTGCTACTGTTCACGTTGCTCACCATGTGTTGAAAAGCTGCGTTCTGCGTTCAAAATTCTTTCTTTTCGTCACTCTCTATACAGTCCAGCCAACCCCAACAAAGTATAATTAAAGTAAAATATAAAGGAAATACAGAAAACGGAAAGGTAAAAGCGATTGCATTTGAGAATCTCCGCCGCTTATCTCGCCGGAAATCTACACAGCGAAGCTTTTCCGATGTCTTCGGATGATCCGGCAGGCGGGCAGGCTCCGCCTCCAATGCTGTTGCCGGATAACCCAATTAGTCCGGGGAACGCCACGGCCGCTCCGCCGCTTACTGACAGTCCGCCTGCTCCGCCGCCGCCGCCGCCGCCGCCAAACGGGAGCTTCACGGCCGTTCCTCCCCCATCGATATCGAGTAACAACCAGGTAAGGATGGCGCTCCTAATCGGAATAGGCATAGGTGGACTTATTATGCTTGTTTGCGTGGGCATTTTCGTGTTCTGGTACAAGAGGAGAAAGAGGGCTCTTGGTTTATATGGTCCTGAGCAAGGCCCCAAAGGTGAGATCTTTATCATTATTTTAGTAAAAGATTGGATTTTAGGTTTAGCAAATGTTCTTATGCTCCACCTTACTATCTGCTCTACTAGAATGTCTGCTGGCAGTAATTTGTTGTTAAATTGCACTAACATTTTTAATTTAATTGGAGTAGGACATGGTGTTTGTCTTTCTCTCCTTAACCACTAGTATTAGTACTTAATTATAATAATAACAGATGTCAAAGTAGCCAAATGGCTTGAATTTGTACCAGATTTGTATAGTTATGTTTATTTTATACAGATTAATCACATGTTCCAATGTGTGCTATTTTGGATTATTGTCATTGGCTCAATTTGATGTCTAAGATCTATTTCAGTTTGGAGAACCATAAATTCCATAAACACTGCAATCAGAGTAGATCTCTTCAAAGCATGAACAAGATACACACAAATATCAGTGTCATATGTTGTATTTTTGCATTCCTTGAGGTTGAGCTCATGTTAGTCTCAGTAACATTGAAATTAATACTCTAACAGTAGAGACTTGTTTGCTTACAGATTTTCTGTAGTTTGTTTCTTTAGGCCTTCAGAGATATTTACTAATGCTTGTTTCGTTCTTAGATTACCCTTTTTCAAGCCAGTCACATAATTGGCCATCAAATGTACCTCCATCATCGAATAACACAGTTGGAATGCCACAAAAGCTTTCTACTGAACCTGGCATTGTATCAACTTTCCAATCTCAATTGTCTCCAATTGTTCTTCCATCTTCACAACAATCCCCTAATGTGGGCGCAAGTTACTCAAAATCTACTTTCACCTATGAGGAATTAGCAATTGCAACAGATAACTTCTCCAATACCAACCTTCTTGGTCAGGGTGGTTTTGGATATGTTCACAAAGGAGTGCTTGGTGATGGAAGAGAGGTTGCGATTAAGAAACTAAAAGTTGGTAGTGGACAAGGGGAGCGCGAGTTTCAAGCAGAGGTGGAAATTATTAGCAATGTTCATCATTTTCACCTTGTTTCACTTGTGGGCCATTGCATTTCTGGTGCTCAGAGGTTGCTAGTATATGAGTTTGTTCCAAACAAAACTTTGGAGTTCCACTTACATGGTTAGTACACTATCTCTGAAGAAGGGAAGAGTTTGGATTTCTAGGTTTTGAATAATAATTCAATAATTTCTAGCTTCTACTGCGGTACCTTACATAAAAGTTTGAGTTTCAAAGTTTTTTCCTTCTAATAATTCAGAGCCATTGATATAGTAGACTCTTTTGGTATCCCTATATGCAATGATATCTCTACATTTTTCATGTGACTCTTCATAAAACTCTAGGTGAAAACATTTTTCAGGGAAGGGGCTGCCTCCAATGAGTTGGGAAATAAGGATGAGAATTGCTTTAGGTTCTGCGAAAGGATTGGCTTATTTGCATGAAGACTGTGAGTTTCAAAATCCTACGCTTCTTAGCAATAAATTTTGTTGTGTATATTTTATTTTTGTTTACTGTAGTATTGAATTTTGTTGATTTTGCAGGTCGTCCCAAGATCATACATAGAGACATCAAGGCTGCCAATATTCTTCTAGACAACAATTTTGAGCCTAAGGTAGAGTCATAAACATGTATCTGCACTCAAATTTTTATGTGCATGTATTATGTATATACATTGACAAAGTTTTTGGTCATCTATAACATGTTTTTCTTTGATTGCTTTACTCACACTGGCTTTTACTGAGTACTGACACTAATCCTCTCAAGTGCATTAGAAAAAATCAGAAGTTTTGTTTTTTTTTTTTTTTTTTGGCATGATCATGCTAAGATTTTCCTTGATCACGAACTTTGGTATTAATTCTTTATTCAGGTGGCAGATTTTGGTCTTGCTAGGTTGAATCCTGATGCTGATACTCATGTCTCTACACGAGTAATGGGGACTTTTGGGTAAGATACATTTCTTCTTCTTCTTCTGCTGATTAATCTGTTTTGGCTGCAGTTACTTCAAATTGCTTGCGTTTTAATGTTCAGTTCTGTCTGAATCTTATGTATTATTGCTTTCATCTTCATTCTTGCTTACTTATCATTCAGGAACATCTACCTCTTGCAGATATTTAGCTCCTGAGTACGCTCTTACAGGGAAATTGACTGAAAAGTCAGATGTATTCTCCTTTGGAGTCATGCTTTTGGAGCTGATTACTGGGCGGCGACCGATTGATAAAGCTCAATACTACCTTGATGATAACATTGTCGATTGGGTAAGTCTTCTTTACAGGTTTATTATTCCAAAGTTTAAAACTTTTGAATTGATGGCGTCTGTGTATTTTAAGGGTTTCTTGAGCCATTTCTCTATGCTTTTGTTGCCTTGTTGTCCTGAATCTGAGAAGGTTGAACATATTTTAGCTGTGTAGCCCATCACTGTAATACATAGTTGGCTAACGTGTAGTGAATAAAGGGCTTCTTTCTTTCTTTCTTCTTCTTCTTCGTCAGTTCTTTTATTTTCAATTATTAATTGCAAAATCTGGAAACGTATTTGGGAAGGTGACACATTTTCATGAGTTTAGGCAAGACCTTTACTGTCACAAGCACTGGATGATGGCAACTTTGAGGCTCTTGCTGATCCAAATTTAATGAAAAATTATGACTCCACGGAGATGACCCGAATGGTTACTTGTGCTGCTGTCTGCGTGCGTCATTTGTCACGGCGCCGGCCTCGGATGAGTCAGGTATCGTTAATTCTTCTATTATCTCATTTGCCCAAACCAGAGTTAGTTTTAGTCGTGAAGTTTCAATTGTCTTTCATTTGTGTTTGTTATGTTTCACAGTACCCGGTTGCTATCTGACGAAATGTATGCCTCGTAAAATGACTTGAAAACATAAATTGTTGTTTTTAATTCTTCTAGTTGATCCAACAGACACGCAAATCAGAACATCATGTAAAAGAATTGCCATTTTTCACTTTGTAGAGTTCCTGCATTTCATAAGAACACGTTTAATCCTCCTTGTACTGCAACTTTTTCTGAGGCAGATAGTTCGAGCTTTAGAAGGAAACTTACCAGTGGATGATTTAATCGGGGGAGTTAGACCTGGACACAGCGGGATTCAAGAACCCTTCGGAAGCTCAGATTATGACTCGACACAGTACAAAGAGGACTTGGAGAAGTTCAGGAAGATGGCGTTAGAAACCCAGACACATAATTCCAGCGAATGCAGCGGCCCAACCAGCGAGTTTGGTCCTCATCCTTCTGGCTCGAGTAGCGAAGGCTTAAGAACAACCCAAGAGACGCAACCCGGTACTGAAATCCAACGAGGAACCACTCCAGAAGTGAGAGAAATAGAAATCCAAGGGAGTTGATTTGGAACTATGAATGAAACATGAGAAACTGACTAACCTTAGATAGGATTTCTTGATGTTTGGCATTGCAATGCCATTCTGTTCATAGTTGTCTCAGGTAGGCATTATTGTGCCGCCATCTTGTTTGTTGTTCAATGATTATTTGAACCTTAAAATTGGATCCAGTGTAAGTGTAACAAATATGTCTGACATTAAGAAATTTTCACTTCTGCTCTCTGCTGCATATTATTGTGTTATTGAGTTGATTAACTAGTTAAGTTATACTTCGGGACTAACTAGTTTGATTGATGTGAGTGGCCGTGCATTTTCGTCTTTTAAAAGGGGTCAGGAGTTCTATCCAACACAGTGATTAATTTTTCCGATGAATTGTTGACACCTCTATTAGATGTGACAGTTGGCTTGAATAAATTATGTTTCTGTGTATTAATTTACAAATTACACACCATTTACACTAGCAATTAGCAAACGATGAGTTTAATAAAAAAGTATTAATAAAAATTAAACATATAATCAGTACGGGAATCATATTTTATCTTTTTAGTTTTTTTTCGAAATTATGTGGGGTATTTCTAAAAATGAAAAAAGTATTGGGACCCACGACAAGCCAACTACATAAGAATCTTACAAGAAACCGAATCCCCTCTAAGCTGTCTTTCGTTGCAAAATTTCCAACTGTGCTCCAGCAGTCAAGCTACGCCCACCTGATTCCTTGACTGGTGTTTTTTTGGTCTATAATTAATTAATTATTTATAATTTTAAAAAAGGAGAAAAAAATGCATTCATAAAGTCAACAGGCTCTCCCATCCCCAGCGTCCTCTCAGTTGATCGCAAGAAGATTTTGGAATTCTAGTTGCCGGAGAAAATGGCATCTCGACGGCGTACGCTTCTCAAGGTCATAATCCTCGGTGACAGCGGGTACTTTTTCCTTTAATTCCTGACAAAATTATGAGCTTTCCTATGTTGTTTCATTGTCTATAAGATTTCGGACGATGAAATGTTTATAAAAAAAAGAGGAAGAAATATAAAAATTCAAACTTTGACACTTTTCTGTTCTGTTTTAGCTTTCTAGTCTAGTAATATAAATATGGAAGCTTTGGCTTTTTGTCTTGTAAATCTTAATTTGGAAAGAGACAAAATTTATGGAATTGGCTAAACTAAACAAATGGTGCATGGATGTTGAAGCATCATAGTTATGTGAATTGA
>CM008333.1:34477181-34497241 GCA_002525835.2 Ipomoea batatas | reverse complement strand
TTTATAAAAATTTCCTTTAGTGATAAATGCTATGTTGGTTTATCAAAAACATTAAGTCAAGTTGCAGTACATCATGCTTATTTGCTATAACAATGTATACATGTTAAAAAGTCAATCATGCTAATTATTATGCTAACTATTGCTCATCCTTTATAGGCAAAGGCTGATGAAATTGCAAACCTGATGAATGAGAATGAGCAGCTAAAGATTGTAATTGAGGATCTAAGAGTGAGTATCTTTTTCATCTCTTTTTTGGTAGACTTTTCGGTGAACATGGCTACAACTTCTATTTAATGTTTATTGCTACAGTGAAGTGATATACACACCTGCTTGTTAAATGTATATATTTTTTAAAAATGTATTTCTCTGTTGAGCATTGCCATTTTTATTTTATATCTATTGTCCCAAATAATGGTGACTTCTAGGCAGATTTGTGTCTGTCTCACCTTAGCATTTTTTTAATGCCAAAAGTTTTTTAAGACAGTGCTTCCATTTGATTAATGGTGTTGAGATCCCAGTAATTAATTGAAGTTTCTGTGTATGGTAGAGTGAAAGAGCTATTGCAGTTTCTCTACTGTTTTTAACTAAGATCTGATGAAGTTTCTCTGATCTAATTTTCAGAGAAAAACCAGTGAGGTAGATATTGAATCCCTGCGAGAAGAGTACCATCAAAGAGTAGCAGCTCTTGAAAGAAAGGTGCATGATTATCCTGTTTGCATTGCAATCTCTCTTCTAATGCTTCAGTTTTACATCCATGCTTCATTATTATTGTTTATGACTACTAGTCTGAAAGAATTTTTGTGGGAGGGAGACAAAATTGTTTGTAGATGTATGGATTTTGAGAAATTTAGATTCTATATCTATAAGGCCATAAGGGATAACATACATTTTATTGAAGATAGGGTTGTGTTGTTCTCTGTGTCTTCTGATCTTCATTATTTATATCTTGGAACTCTGACTTCTGAAAACTTCTAGATTATGATTCATATATAATGATTGATAGTCCTTGCCAGGCATTATAGTTCAGTTTTTGTTGTCAATCACTACTTTTGTTGGAATGTAAAGCTCTCAAAATCTCATAGGCTTTAATAGTAATGTTTTATGTGTAGCTATGTTTATGGCATTCAAATTTCAGGTCTACTCTCTTACCAAAGAAAGGGATACACTGCGTAGAGAGCAAAATAAGAAAAGTGATGCAGCTGCTCTTCTGAAGGAGAAAGATGAAATCATTACTCAAGTTATGGCTGAAGGTGTGAAAATATGAAATACTGGCTTAAGATGTGCACTTAATTCATTTTCTTGCTATTGATTTGCATAAAAAAACCCTTCCATATTTACTTGGATATATCCTGATAATTTGTTCTTTTCTAATGTACCAAAAAAATATCCTGATAACTTGTTTGGTGCTTATTTTTTTAAATCGTTCTTGTAAAGGTGATAGGAAACTTCTTACTGGCTGTGATTCTATCACATTTAAGCATATAATATGATTACATGCAAAACTCATCTTTCATTTATTAGGCTGGTAATTTTAGTGCAACCAAGAGGATTAGATAGTTGTCTCTTTATTAAGAAAATGATATTATATAAAAGTTATTGAGAGTTGCTCTTGTGCTCTTTCTATGTGCGAAATTTTCATACCAGGTGAACAGCTTTCAAAAAAGCAAGCTGCTCAGGAAGCTCAGATTAGAAAACTAAGGGCACAGGTTTGCTTTCATGCATAATAAAGCTTGTTTATTGCTTCTACACTTCTCTTAGTTTTATTTAATTAACTTTCCCTCTGTTTTGAAAGCTAGATTAGAGAGCTTGAAGAAGAGAAGAAAGGATTACAGACCAAGCTAGAGGTTAGTTTCTTCAGTTTTAGTTTGTGAAACTTTGACACGGATGATTTACTTTATGTTGTATAGTATAAACATATAGTATAGTGCGAATGATCTCGGCAAAAGAGGTCTATTTGATCTTTTGTGTCACAAAATACTTCATTCAATCATTTTATGTTTGTTATTTCCATCTTATGCTTATTAGATAGTGAATGACTTCATTATGTTATCTTGCTATGGAGTCTAATATATCCTTGCATGTTCAGAAGAATTTGGATTTCAAGTAAATTGCTATTATGAAGGGGTCTAGTTTCATAATTGGACTTTTGTTTTATTTGTTGCAGGTAGAAGAGAATAAAGTGGAGAGTATACGAAAGGATAAGGCTGCAACTGAGAAGTTGCTTCAAGAATCAATTGAGAAACACCAAGCAGAACTTACAACTCAGAAGGAATACTACACACATGCTTTGAGTGCAGCAAAGGAAGCTGAAGCATTAGCTGAAGCACGGGCAAATAATGAAGCTAGAACAGAACTAGAGGGCCGTCTAAGAGAGGCTGAGGAGCGTGAATCCATGCTAGTTCAGGCTCTTGAAGAATTAAGGCAAACGCTGAGCAGAAAGGAGCAGCAGGTTTCATTTCTGGAACATTGTCCTACAGGTGGATTTTATTATCTACTGTGTAACATCTTTTTCCTTTGCAGGCTGCTTTTAGGGAAGATATGCTGCACAAAGACATTGAGGATATTCAGAAAAGATATCAAGTAATATTTACTTCAATTTGGTGGAAATTATCCTGATTGTGTTCTTAACTATATTCAAGTTAGCTGATATTATTATCTTCCCAGGCGAGTGAGCGGAGATGTGAGGAGTTGATAACCCAAGTTCCTGAATCTACCAGACCTCTTCTCCGGCAGATTGAAGCCATGCAGGTTCTGGAGTGCTTCACATATTGTCGTTTCCTTTTAAAGGTTAGATGTGTCATATCTCTGTATGATGGTTTCGGTAATGGTTGCAGGAGACAAATGCCAGAAAGGCTGAAGCTTGGGCTGCTGTTGAGAAATCATTGAATTTACGGCTTCAGGTTTTCTGTAAAAACAAATGCTTTGTCTATTTTATTTTATTGTGGACATTTTAACGCATTCTTAAATTGACTCTGCAGGAGGCAGAGGCCAAAGCTGCAGGTGCTGAGGAGAAGGAGCGATCTATTAATGAGCGCCTATCACAAACTTTATCTCGGATTAATGTGCTTGAAGCTCAGGTTTTCTACTTGTTTCTTTGGTGCTATAGTACTGAAGTGTTAATTTAGTCCTTAGTTTATACAAATGAGATGCTGCAGATATCTTGTCTTAGAGCTGAGCAAACCCAATTAACGAGGTCCCTAGAGAAGGAGAGACAGAGAGCTGCAGAACACAGGCAGGAATATCTTGCTCTAAAGGAGGAAGCTGACACTAATGAAGGCCGTGCAAAGCAGCTTGAAGATGAAATTAGGGAACTCAGACGGAAACACAAGCAGGAACTGCAAGAAGCATTGACACACCAGGAACTCCTGCAGCAGGTCATTACTGCTTGGACATTTGTCAAAGCCTTTGATTCTAGATTATGATTATGGATTGAATAAATTAGCTTTAGCCAAACCTCCTATTATATCCAATAAATAGATAGGCCTAAACTTCATAAGTGGCTTATTTAGCACATCTCATGTATCCAATGGTTGACTATTTTGCAGTAGTAGTGCACCCTTTATGCTGTCATTCCACCTCCAAGAAAGAAAAAAATGAAAAAAGAAAGCATAAAAAGTAAGGACATACTCGTATAAAAATTAACCCAATCTCAATTATGAACAGGAGTTAGAGCGGGAGAAAGCTGCTCGTTTGGATCAAGAAAGGGCAGCTCGTGTTCAACCATCGGTTGGGCCTGATCAAAGTCCAATAGCAAGGCAAAGGTCTGGATTTGAAAATGGTAAGTCACTAAGTCAATAGCAGTTTTAAACATTAAACAAGCATGCCTCTTAGTCTCTTACTGTGTTTTTCTATGTCTATCAATCACCTATTGCAGGTAATTTGGCACGTAAAATTTCGAGTGCTAGCAGTTTGAGCAGTATGGAGGAAAGCTATTTTCTCCAGGCATCTTTAGACTTTTCTGAGACTTCATCCGAGCGTAGACATACTGGAGAGGTTACTATGAATCCATATTATGTAAAAAGCATGACGCCAAATGTTTATGAAGCTTCACTTCGGCAGAAGGAAGGCGAGCTTGCATCATACATGTCACGATTAGTATGGTTTCTTCTGAAATTTCTTATGGGTTTAATTTTTACCCATTAAGGGTTATGCTATAATTACATTAATGAAGGATAGCTGCTATACCTCTGAAACATTTTTGTTCTTGTTTCACTCGTATGAAGCTATTTTTTGATTTTTGTATCAACAATTCCAGGCATCTATGGAAGCCATCCGCGACTCTCTTGCCGAAGAGTTGGTGAAAATGACTGCAGAGGTGAGTTATTGGCTAAACAATTAATATTTATTTTTATTTGGTGGGTCACTCAGCTCTATTGCCTTCTCTGCTATATTGCTTGACCTAATCATATTATCATTATTGATAGTGTGAGAAGCTTAGAGCAGAAGCTGCAACACTGCCTGGAATACGGGCAGAGCTAGAAGCACTAAGGCGGAGACATTCTGCAGCACTAGAGTTAATGGGTGAGCGGGATGAAGAGGTAAGCTGTTTCTTATTCATTTGCTCTGGTACCTCTTGAATTGTCATTAAAAGATAAGATTATGTACTTGCTTTTATTAATTTGGATAGTAGCAGTAGTTCAGACAGCCATACATGTTTGGAAAAGGGGCTAAAATGTTGAGAGAATAGCAAAAAAATTTCATATACCTATGATATGGATTAAGTTTTAAGGTTTATGAAAAAAAAAATCCCAAAGTTCATGAGAGGTTTCAGCATTCGTGCCCCAGAGAATGATTTTTGAATGGCATGTTAATATTTGTGCAGCTGGAAGAACTTCGTGCAGATATAGTAGACCTGAAAGAGATGTACCGAGAACAAGTGAATTTGCTTGTAAACAAGGTATGATAGCCTTAATTTTGTTGTTCTGCAACTCTGGTGCCACAATTTTTTTCTGCATAAGTTATGTGTTCACATTATATTTGCAGATCCAGGTGCTTAGCTCGTCTCTGGGTTCTACTTGAAGCTTTGCTGTCAGATACAGCTTCTTTTTGTCTGTAGTATATCCATCGATTAAATTGTGATAACTCTACAATCCCCCCATTTCCATTACAGATTTTATCCAAGTACGGAGTTTAAATCATTTCTACTGAAAAACTTCCGCCGTAAGAGTGTGATATGTATTTGTATAGCTTCTTTTATTGTGACTTGTCAACTTTCTTTGTTTTTCAAAATTTTCACTAGTCTTTCTCGTTTGATTAGTTACATTAAGTGTTAATAGAAATAATGATATTCCCCTTTTCTTTCTTCATTTTTTAGCATTATATTCTCTGCTAATCTAGAAGTCCAACAGTTTATTCGCGCCTTAATAAGTAGTGCTTATAACCAAATGCCAAAATTTCAATAAGAAATCCATCCATTTGATTAGAACTAAGGCAACATGGAAAAAATTACTGTTTGAAGCCATCCAATGCAAGTATGCAACGCGCAGTCAAATTGATATATTATTCCTGATCTCCGTAATTAATTAATTATAGTTGCAACCAACTTATTATAAACATTTGAAAAGAAAAGACAAGAAAAACACTCTTGGATTGCAAGGGGACATGGGAGATTAGGCTCTCACATAGTTTTAGATTAAGCTTACATAACCCGCGAATTATTCTCATCATCATAATCATAAACTAATAAATAAATAAAATACGGCCTGCCGGCCCCGGAAACCATAACCGACAACGCATTTTAACATCCATACATAAAACGGCTTACTCGTTGTTGCGCTGCGTCATCGCGCCACGTTCGACGTCTCCCTTTTATCACTCGAACTCTGCGCTGATAGCGAGACTCCGGTAGTCCGGTGTTCTCATTTTACCGGTCGCCATCCTGACAATGAAAAATTTCTCCAGCGTTTAGTTGCACTTGGCTCCACGTACTATATTTTTCGGAATTCAAAATTGCTGCGATGTAATGATTCTCTCTCTCTCTCTCTCTCTCTCTCTCTCTCTCCCTCCGCGCGTCTTTCTGTTGGTAGATATACGTTTCTCCGTGTGTACATATACATTGTATTCATATTTGTTCGTGAATGTGTGATTGTGACAAACCGTATGTAATGAGTTGGTACGGAGGTATAATTACTTAGCAAATCTCCCTCCCTCCCTCCCTCGCTCTCCGTCTTCATTTGGCCAAAAAGTCACTTTCAAGTATTTATTAGACATTCACGATATTCAACATCATATCAGATCTGGGGTAATTGTTTTTCCACAATTTTCTGATTTTGTTGCAGACGATACATGCATTTGGTTATTTACATGGATTACCAGAAAGTAACTATAATACTATGTGATGATGATGATGGTTCAATGCTGCATTCTGTCTTGGGGGGCAGAGTTGATTTGGATTCTTACACTAATTTTCTGGTAATTCTCGATTTTAGTTTTTGAAATGCTGGGGCCTCAGAGAGACATATACTCCATGTACAAACGTGCATCCTTCAAGGAGCATGACCTCCCTTCCTATGACAGAGAAGAAAACATAGGTACATTTCTTATATGATGCTTTTTGTTCTTTGTTTTGTGTGTTTTATTCACTTCAGGATCTAAGGTTTAAGCAATCCATCCATTGCCCTAATTTTCATCTTCAGATCATTCTATAAGTGCCTTGTAATTTTTGAAAGCTCAATAAAGGGAAGTTGCTACCTCTATGTTGCCTTTTAACTTCAATAAAACATAACAGCATTTGCCTTTGGTCATCTAATAACATATAACAAGATAGTAATCTTAAGCTTCAATAACATGAATGCTGCCATGCAAAAGAGATATCAAATTTAATGTCTAATCTTCAAAATTTGGTATGAATTCCTAGGTCGCATACCTAGTGGGGTTTATAAAGATAATGTTGGGAACCCCTCATGGAAGCACTCCTTACCTCACATTTTGGTGGCTACTCTCTCATCTTTTTTATATGGCTACCACCTAGGGTATGACTTGAAATCTTGAAATTCTGTTGGTTAGCATGTTGATCTTGTGGATTAAATGTCCTCTTCAATTTCTCTGGACTTTGGTGTACTCAGGGTGGTTAATGAGACTCTGGAAAGCATTTCGTTGGATCTTGGTTTTGGTGGTAGTACCTTGGCTGAAGGTATTCTGCAACAGAACTTCATGTTCTTCATTTTTTGAGTACCATTTCAACTCCCCTTATTTTAGTTTATTGTGTGTCCAATTGAATCTCCCTATGAGCTTACCATTTTTCAACTGTAGGCCTGGTGGTGAGTACATGCTTAGCAGGTGCATTTGTTGGCTCTATAATTTGTGGTTGGATAGCAGATGGAGTTGGTCGTCGTAGGGCTTTTCAATTGAGTGCGCTACCAATGATCATTGGTACTTCTATGAGGTAATACATGCTGCATTCTGTTATGTAAATTTACTATATACTCAAGTGTCAGGTAATTACCAACTATTGAAAGGAGTTAGGCATCGGTTATATATGTATATACTCTGCCACTTGCTATAAATTATGATATGGAGTAATGGTGAAGTTGCTGGATTGAATCTAATGTTACAGATTGTTAAAGAACAACTAGTAAAAGAAATAGACTAGCAAGTTCCCTAATATCCATAGGGCTGACATTTATTACATTATTGCTTTCTTGTAAATCTCAACTAAATATGAAATTTACTGAAGGCCCTTCAACCTCTTAAGTGCAGTGCAACAACAAATACTCTTGGACGAATGCTTATCGGGAGGTTGCTTGTTGGTATAGGGATGGGTCTTGGTCCTCCTGTTGCTGCTCTCTATGTAGCAGAAGTATAACCTTGAATCCTTGATGTTTCTTGCTCCACCCAAGAATATTGCTTAGTCTTGTTCTAGTATTGCACTTACCTCAAGCTTTCTTTTACCTTTCTGAGCAGGTTTCGCCAGCTTCTGTAAGAGGCATGTATGGGAGCTTCCCTCAGATTGCGACATGCCTTGGTCTTATGGGTTCTCTCGTCATTGGGATTCCATCCAAGGATATTTTTGGTTGGTAAGATGCATGCCGACGGTCTTTTTTCCTTGCATCATTTAGACCTAATTCTGATTCATGCTAATAGTTTTTGCTGTTTATTTACATAAAGGAATTGTCCTCAATTTGAGAGCAAACCTAGCCTTCTTTTACCCAAAGATTCTACCCTCACCAGATAAAATAGGCATCCCATTACCTCTTCACAAATTGTATTTTAACTAAAGCTCTTGACCTTACTTTGTCTTTCAAATGATCTGCAGGTGGCGGATTTGCTTTTGGGTGTCTGTTGTTCCTGCCGCATTACTCGCTGTTCTGATGGAGTTATGTGTGGAAAGTCCTCATTGGCTTGTCAAGGTGAGAACCTCTCATCAGCTATTATGCTTTCTAGTGCTTGGCCTTGAGTTTTGACTTAAAAGTAGTGTGTTGAATCATTTATATGACATAGTTTGTTGATTTTTAATAGGAGGTTTGAAATGAAACAATCTGTTTGACGGGACATTTACAAAATGTGATCATAGAATTAGGCATCTTATTTCATCCAAAAAAAAAAAAGGAATTACGCATCTTATACAGGCAAAGAGCGATATGAACCTTATGCTCTCAAACTCAACAACATCTGATCTATTTGTTCTTTTTAGTGGCCGTTCACTTGTGTTTTTATGGACTTGACTTAGAGAGGAAGAATTGCAGCAGCTGAAGAAACACTTGAGAAGCTTATCGGATTGCCACATGTGAAATCTGCAATTGCAGAACTTACAAAGTCAGACAAAGGGGATGGGATGGACAACGTAAAATTCTCGGGGTTATTTCATCGTCCTCATTTGAGAGGTATAGAGGGTTGCAGATGTAATTTCACTCGATCCCATTTTGCTCTCTCACAAAGTAATTACTTCCAATAATTTGGGCAGTGGTTTTTATTGGGTCTGTCCTATTTGCTCTTCAACAACTATCTGGGATAAATGCTGTGTTCTATTTCTCTTCTACGGTGTTTAAAAGTGCTGGAGTACCTTCAGACATTGCAAACATATCTGTAGGGATTGTAAACTTGATAGGTCTGGCAATCTCTAACCAACTCACTCTTCCCGCAAATTTTTGCTGGTTGTTTTGTTTGTTTACTAACACCTATTAACGTCTCTATTGTCTGCAAATTTTGCAGGGTCCATTATTGCAATGATTTTAATGGATAGACTAGGAAGGAAGATGCTTCTTATCTGGAGTTTTTGGGGCATGGTAATTGAATTATTCTCTATTTAAAGTATTCTTGATCAATCACTAGCGCTGCATTGATAGAGATATGTCATTAGAAGTGCTTGTGTTAGAACTTCTGAAATAGTTTTGGCTGGTTCAGGCTGTTGCAATGGCTTCTCAAGTGTTAGCAGCGTGTTCTTTCACAACAGGCTCTACAAAAGTATACCTATCTGTCGGAGGCATTCTATTGTGAGTAACCCACTGGAAAATTAAGCTTTGGGGAAATGCCTATTTTATTACATATATAAATACATGATGTTGCATAATATCCGTATGGTTTATTATTGCATGATATTACTGTTTTATTGAGTTTTTTTGCGAACATTAGGCTTTGTTTTGTAAGACGTTCGGCCAATACGGTTGCTCACTTATTGGCTCGAAATGCTGCTCTTTCGGAAGGTAGTCGGTTTTGGTGTGATACCGGCCCTTCTTTTGTTTTCCATGCTATTTGTAATGACTTAAGTAATATATAGATGGTTTTCTGGGTTTGGTTTTCAAAAAAAAATAAAAAATACATGATGTTGAAAACCTTATGAGATACTTAATTCATATTAGCAAAAATGACAATTTAATAGGGATGTCCTGTCATTCTCTTTGGGTGCTGGACCCGTGCCCAGTCTCCTCCTGTCTGAGATATTCCCTGGTTGGATTAGAGCAAAGGCAATGGCTCTCTGCATGGCTGTGCATTGGGTAACCCGTTCTTTTCTCTTTTCTTTCATCTCCCATTTTAGTTGTTTGCTACTGATATCTCTTGATTTAGGAATTTTAAGGCATAATGACCGAAAATCTTGTGAAATATTGACAGTATAGCAGTTGATGAACTTGGTATTTGACAGATGGTAAATTTTTTTGTTGGACTTTTGTTCCTGCAATTGTTGGAACAACTCGGACCAAGAATTTTGTACACAATATTTGGCACATTTAGCTTGATAGCAGTGGTCTTTGTGGGGAGGAACGTGGTTGAGACAAAAGGAAAAACACTGCAAGAAATCGAGTTTTCCCTTCTTCCATCTCGTTAGTTCAGGTTGTCTTTATGGGTACGTGCAGACAGCCAATTCTTCAGTAGTGTGAGATTTAGACATTTATTTGATGTGTGTTCAAACATGTGATGATATATGCAGGAGTATTGGGAGAGAGCAGACCAACAACCGATTATGATCAATCCACAAGTGCATTGGGGTGATCCATAAGTATTTTTGTTAGATTATGAACGATATGGGATTTTACTATATTACACGATTTCATTTATCAGTCGAGTTACACAGATGATGTATTGTATGATCACATGTATGGGCAACCATTACTCACTTTTCTTGAAGCTATAAATATGAGGCTTCATGGCCAGGAAAAAAGCATCAAGCTTTAGCAAAGATGACTTGCCTACACTTGTACAGGCCGGTTTTTGGATTTTTATGCCTCGTTTTTGTAAATAAATGAGACTGTACCAAAAGTACAAGAGCAATCTTTCAAATCAAACCATAAGAATCCTACTAACTTACTATTTTCAAAGTCCAAACAAAAAAATAAATTAAAACAAAACATCTTGAAATTACTTGGCTAGTAACTACATGTTGGACTATCGTTATCGTTTGGAATGCCAGTAGAACGATCTATTAGAGGGAAGAATCAATTTCTCAAGCGGTAGTAGTGGTAAACTAGTTTCAAATTATCTGTGCAGATTTAGGGATTGAGACATCATTTGTGCCGTTCAAAAAACATAACAATTATGTCAAGTGGCATGCTCAATTAATTATGCCGTTGGAAAAACATAACAGTTATGCCATAAATTTTATTTCTACAGACTCTGTTCATAAATAATTTTTCAACGTGCTGAAACACAAGTCTCACTGAGCTCAAACACACCCTTTCATATGGGAGTGTGATTGGGTGTCAGGTCATGGCATCCATACCTAATCCATCTCTTGTAATAATAATTATTTATAAAACTAACACTTAACAATTAAAAATTAAAATTCAACCCTCAAATCTCTAATTCCTAAAATCTAAATTCCCAAATCCTAATCCTAATATCTAAAATCCATATTCCTAATTTCCTAAATCCTAACAGAGCGACGAAGCTAGTACTTAGTAGCCAAGGCCGACGACGAAGCTAGCAGCAGCGGACGCCGCCGCATCCCGCCCTACCCTGCGAATCTGCGACGAAGCCGACAACCAACGACAAAGCAAGCAGAAGACGAAGACGAAGCGGTCACTGCCTCCCTCCCTCCCCTGCGAATCTAGGTATGTCTCCTTCATTGAAATCTATGGAGTACGGACTGAGTGACTGACGATGCCTGGACACGGCCGCGTCGTCGAAGACCGGATATCTTTGCTAATGAAAAACTAAATATGACTAGTTTCTCTGTTATAATGCAAATAAAACAGATTTTCCTAGCTTCTGAAAAGGAGAGAGTTGAGTTGTCATGGTTTACAGATTTTTTAATGTGTATGCTACTGTAAATTATATTTGTCTCATAGTACAGCTAATGGTTGTGTCAGTTTGTGATAAACTGATAATGATGGAATCATACAGCAGTAGATATTTTATTATAAGGTTGATTTTGGATCGTTATGGTTGAGAAGAACACACAGCAAACTGTAATTCTATTAATCATCTGCTGCATCAGAGATAACTCTGCCCTCAATCAGTAGTGGCAGATTGTGTACCATATACCCTGACCTGTAACTTTAAGAATTGAATTGTTAATATAGGATTGTTGTAGCTAATATTGTGCTTACTGTTTTCATTATTTGCTGTAGCTATATTATGCAGTAGCTATTAGCTAATATTGCATTATTGCTGTAGCTAATATTGTGATTGCAGTAGTTTTGAACCGGCTATTTTGGAAGAAGAATCTTGAAATGTACAAGGACCACTATTGTTGTAGTTGATGATGTGAACTTGTTTTGAGTGCTTTGAACTTTGAATATTTCAAGTTTGGACTTTGAATTTAAAAAAAAAGTTTTTATGGTTCGAATATAAGTTTTATATTTTAATGTTGACTTTAAATTTTATCAAGTTTTTATTATTTATGTATGGATACAATAATTTATATTATTAATTGAAGCATGACGTTAAATAAGTCAAACTCGAGCTTGACATGTTGGTTTAATTTATGGACTTGTGAGTTATTGACTTGTGGAGTTCAGGACGTTCCATGTGTTCCAGCATCTGCATCTTTGTTAGTTTGTGCGGTGGTAAGTGATTGAAATTTCGCAAGCACAATGGAGGGCAAAGAGGATGCAGTGAGGGAGGAGCGGGTGGTCGAGGCGAGAGCAAGAAACATCAGTCATAACGTCAGGTGCACAGAGTGTGGCAGTCAGTCCATTGAAGAATCTCAAGCTGACATTGCCATTCTCCTAAGGAAGGTATTCCTTTCTTCATCTTCAGCATGACCCTATCTTATGGTTCAAACTGTAGTAAAGAATAAATTTTTATGTGTTCGGTCAGGTTCGAAGGTTGCACCTTTCTTCCTTGAATAATAACAAGCTAATAACTCTGAGAACATTACATTAATATTTCTGTTTCTCCCTTTTCACCCTTAAAATACCAAAAAGATCACCTGTTATATCATATTCAAGTTGTTTTGCCCTTGTATCATTCAAGTATGTGATATTGTGAGTTTGGATACTTGGCTAGCCCTGCAGTTGTGGCTGGAACATAGAGATTGAGCTCACCTAAATAATGAAGGTGTCATGAAGCATATTTTTGTAATGAACTTGTCAACTAGAGTAAAATAGCAAAAATACTACGCAATCTGTCTTCATAAAGACCCCCCCACCCCCTTCCACCTTCTTTGTATTATACTGTCTTGCAAGGATCTTAACTGTATTTGCTTAGGTAAGTGTCATATGACCCTTTTCAAGGTGTATAAAAGTGTCATTTCTGAATTGAGGTTCCCATGGCATTACATCTAAAAGAAATAAGCGAAGGAAGATATTTAAGTTTTTTTCAAGAAAAGTTTTTACTGGGAGGTTATTTCTTTCCAGCAGTCAAACCTGTATAGTGGAGTTTCTTGAGGAAACCTGCGAAGACAGCGTTACAAGCTGTTGATGATTTGTACTTTCTTTTTTAACCTGTGTAGACAGTGCTCCAAATTGTTGATGGTTTTTACTTCATACTTACAGCAAAGATGATTTAATGCATTTTTTTCTCTCTAAATGATGTTTCTTTGATTGGTATTCATATACTTGTCAAAAATTATCTGCAATGCATGCCTACACAAGCAAATCTTATGTATAGAATTTTCTTGGGAATAATAATATCAGTTGATCCGAGATGAGATTCGAGAGGGGAAAAGTGACAAAGAGATCTACAAGAAACTCGAGGATGATTATGGTGAGACAGTGCTTTACGCACCAAAATTTGATCTGCAGACAGCTGCTTTGTGGCTATCTCCGGTGAGTTGAAGAGTCGCTTGGCTATATCCTTCCACTACCATTGCTTTCCGTCACGTTAGCTTCTTTAACGTTAAACAATTAAATCTTGTTGCAGCTTATGGTTGCTGGTGGCGTTGCAGCTTTTTGGGCTTACCGAAAGCACAGGCGAAGGTCTAACGTCCACGTTCTGGCTTTGAATCTCATCAGGGGAGTCCCATTAACCCCAAAGGAGAGAGAGACCATGCTAAAACTCCTTACTCCACCTCCTTCTCAATATTCTCCTTCATATTGGTGGCAAAGATTGGTTCGTCAGTGAAACATATTAGAGAAGAGAAATGTCCAAATCTCTGTTTTCCCTCTCTAGTTCCATTTTTATTTTGAATACTAAATGCACCCTGTATAATTATTCCCTAATAAGTGGGTCGTGCTTAATTTGTAATCATACAAGAAGTACAACTTGGCAATGCATTGACTTCTTTGGATCTAAATATCTAATACACATTCAGTTCTTATTATATTTATCCCAAGTTGTTAAACATGTAAGTCTTCCTTAATATGAACACTAACGCCCACTTTCACCGCCTCATTTCATTACTTTCCCACGCCCACCTAACTATCCATAATAACCAGATAATGAATTTAAATTAAGGTTGATAGTTTGCTTTATTGACGGCCGTGATATGAGACTTGATATGTATAGTACATGAATCATATGTGGCCAGAAGGTTGTCAGACACGGCAGCAATATTTGGCCAGCTGGATGTGCATGTGGTACGTAAAGAAATATAAAATGTACGTTAAGTCAAATTTTTGGTTGTTTTACACGAATAGAATTTTCCAATGATTGTCCCACCTCAATCTTGTCCATATACTTGTAATACTTTTGACGAAAGATTTGAAAAGTCAATCTTCTTCTAAGTGAACGTGATAAGTATGAAGACTAACTACTATTATAAACAAGACTTGCAAGTTTATTGTTGAATTGATATATAGCAGATCAGATCAGAGGTTGAAAGCTGAAAGGGAATTGAAGGTTGTGATAATATGGGGAGAGTTGAGGCCAATAGTGAAGCAGAAGCAGACACCCCCCAGTTCCAGATGGGTGAACCAACTCCAGCAGCCGCTTCCTATGCTCCCAAATACCTCCCAGCTCAGTCGCCAATATCTATAGGCGTCCCTTGGAGCACTGGATTGTTTGACTGCCATGAAGATCAAACAAACGGTAACACCTACCATTAGTTGCTTTCTTCAACATCATATCGTTTTCCCCCAGATAGATAGATAGATAGATGTTGATTACTTGTGTATTTGAAGTTGTGGTTATTCTGCAATTTGATGTGCTGCAAATAAAATGGTCTGTCCTATAAAATGGGAGTGGGCTATTAGCTAGCCTTCTTGGTAGGAGCCGTTTACTCCTTATAGTCATTTGCCAGCTAGCTAGTTAGGGTCATAAGGCGAGTTTGTTTGTGTAGTAACAAAAGACCATGCAAGGAAACTGATCTGATCTGATTGAGTATGATTATTGTTGATGTGTTATGGCAGCTTTTATGACAGCAATTCTGCCCTGCGTGACGTTTGGTCAGATATCTGAGATCCTGGATACTGGAGAGATGAGTAAGAAATTAAATTAAGACACCATCTTCATTCTCAAGTTTTAAGCCACAGACAGAATCTGTGTGGACACTACTAATGATTTGTTGGTACGATGATTGATTGCAGCATGCCCTTTGGGGTCTTTCATCTACCTGTTGATGATGCCAGCTCTATGCTCCCAGTGGATCATGGGATCCAAGTATAGAACCAAGCTTAGGCAGAGGTATAACCTGGTTGAAGCTCCATATTCAGACATAGTTTCCCATATCTTCTGTCCTTGCTGCTCTCTCTGTCAGGAGTTCAGAGAGCTCCGCATCAGAGGCCTCGATCCAGCTAAAGGTATATTAGCTTTCTCTTCCCATCCATCTTTAAAAACACATGTAAAACCCTGACAACCTTAGCCAATAATTCAAGTTGGTTGATTGATAAATGATAACCACAAGTTAAAGTTTGACTCCAACTTGGTTTGATCTGATAAGTAATGGATAACCTAAACTGATTTACTGACTAAGGTGATAAGACAGGATTTACCCGTGCACACTGGTTGCAGTTTCCTCCTCACCCCCCAAAAAAGAAAAGATGTAAAACTGCAAAATGCTCCTGTTTATACATACATTACTGAGTTTGGACAAGTGTTAATTATGTCATCAATTTGCTCTATTTGCAGGATGGAATGGAATCCTTGCTGAACAGCAGGCTGCACAATATGAAAACCAGCAAATGAACAATCCTCCCCCTCCTCAATCCATGTCCAAGTAGCAGAGATTCCCATTTTCCCCCTCGTGTATTCAATTCGTCACCATTTATGCTCGCGTTTGAAGCTGTTGTGTGTGTAGTTTTGCAAGAAATTTACAGGATTAAGCTCTCATTTCTGTACATTTCATTATTATTTAAACTAAAGATTGAATAAAGTTGTAATCTTTATTACTTATCAATCAATTTATGCAAATCCATTTATTGTAACGTACAAGTCCAATTAATATTGTTCTTCCTCAAAAGCTGTTCCAATCAACATGACAAAGCATCAAACAAAAAATTGTCAGAAACAATCTATACCAGTAAACATTGTACTATAAAATATGACAATGAAACACGAAAGCTCAGCTCGCCCATTTCATTTTCTAATTATTCTATCAATGAGTCAATGAGAAGTTGCAAACTGTAACAGACAAAATCCGGAGCAATGAATTCCGTTTACGTAAGTGCAGATAATGGAAGACCAAGAAATTTCAAACTTATCTATCCTCTCAGCTTGCAGTAAATGCCAACAGAAATTTCGGGTTGCAATAAATTTTTCACCGTGGTTTGGTTTTGTATTGAAGCCAAAAGGAGGACCTACCCACCTCGCAACTGCTCGTGTTATGAGCTCATTTAAGGCAGGCTTCTACCTCACAGCTAGAGCTCTCAGCTGCCCCAATTCTTGGTTTCTCCGATTCATTTCTCGCAAAGATCCCGCCTTTATATACTCCCAGCGTCGCCTATACTCTTCTGGTAATTAAGTGTTCTTGGAGTTAAGGTAAGTGGTTTAAATTTTTGAGCAGTTTGTGATTGGTGATTCGGAGTTTCTTGATGTTTGGAGGGGAGGAAATTGTGGTGTGGGTTAATTTGAGGATCAAAGTTTTTCCAGAAATGGTGGTATTTTAATGGTGATGGAGGAATATCACTGTTTGGAGCTGGGGACTGCGATTCTGTTATATTTGCTCACAAAAAGGCGAAATCTTCGCTTCCAGGGCCCCACACCCTGACCCGACAGGATAGTCGGACTATTCTTTTATATTTAGTCCTAAAGCTGTAACCTTTTGTTAGGAGGGAGGTTTTTGATGGTGTGCTTTTTGTGGTTCTATTGATTTAATGATGTTTAGCAGTTGAACAAAAAATCAGTGAAGACATATTGCAAATGAATTGTTGATCTTTAAAGTTATTTCCTTCTCTGATCTTTTAGTTCACATTTGTTTAGCATTCACAAATCACAATGTGGCAGTGTTCATGTACTTTCATTCTCTTTAAATTTGGCCTAGGCAAATGCTTGTTTGAAAAGGAAAGACTTTCATCAGGATAAATTTTCTTTGGATGGTACTTTAAGTCTATTAAATCATCAAAATCTCACAAAACAAGAACATTGAGAATTAATATTCTTAATTATCTTTATATTAGATAAACGCGTGAATATTGGGTTCCTTAAACTGTTAGTAGTAAAGCAATTTTGACATTTTTACTGGATCTTGAAGCATCTTGTGATTCCTTTTATAGCTCAAAAGAGTACCGTATATATGGATCTGGTTAAAGAAGTAGCCAGCAAAGGGCCTGATTCCTTTGGGAGTATTGCCATAAAGGCAGATCAAAAGTGCTGCAGCTACCTTCAACTGATCTCGTGTGCTAAGGGGATATGCAGTCTGTTAAGCAATCTTGATCTAAAAACTGTGAGTTGGAATTAACTAACCTCTTCTCTCCTGATACATATAGTGTGAATACCGTTATAATCTTCAACTGCAGTTGTATGTTATTCAAATTGTTGCTTCTCTATTTAGATTTTTGTTTGCATACTCATTGATAATGGTTGCCTACAAGAGAAACATGTTTTTTTCTTTTTTTGGTTCCCTATCGATTAGTTTTTGAAAAGTGCTGTTAATTCAGCTACCTCAAGTCCATTGATGCAACCTTTTCGGTTTTTCTGTATGGTTAGAATCAATGTCGTTTTCCAAATCCTTAAGTTTCAGCTGGTCTCACACTTGTATTGAAATCATCTCTGTTCACTTTTTGGTCACAAAAAAATCATCGCTTTCTTGCAGGAGGATAACATAAGGCAGAATAATGATCTTGGTGGGGCGAGGGTTGGAATTGTAGCCAAACCCTGTCCGGAGTTTGTTGCTGCAATTCTCGGGATTTGGCTTAGTGGAGGTGTTGCAGTCCCTCTAGCTCTGAGCTACCCAGAAGCTGAGATCTTGCATGTGATGAACGATTCGGTTTGCCCTCTGCTTCTCCCTAAATACTTTCCAAGCTAGCTGACATGAATTAGATACTATTTCCAACTGTTTTATCTTCACTTATTTGGTTGAATCCTCATCTCTATTTGACTGCTAGGATATCTCTATGATTTTGAGCACCGAAGATCACCAAGAACTTATGAAAAACGTCGCTGCTAAAACTGGCGCTCAGTTATCTCTCCTTCCTACCATTCCCCTACCATCTGATGATGGAAAGTCATTGCAAATTGAATTCTCTCACAATGTAAAAGGTCGATAAGATATCTTGTCTGTGTGGTTTACATTTTTAAGTTGTGGGGAAAACAGCAATGATGCATCTTCATCATAACTTCATATTATGATGCAGGTGAGGATCCAGCACTGATATTGTACACCAGTGGGACAACGGGGCGGCCAAAAGGAGTCGTCCACACACACAAGAGCATCCTAGCACAGGTATTTCTTGTGACCTATGTTTCTGTGTTTCCTTAGTTTCCCATAGGGGCAATAATAGTTTTCTCGATTTTCCTGTGGAGTTACACATTCTATGTGTTCGCTATTCAGGTCCAAATGCTAAAAGACGCATGGGGATACTCATCCGAAGATCACTTCCTGCATTGTCTACCCCTACATCATATCCACAAACGCCATGATTGTTTATCTTTCAGTCATTTGCTTTATGTTCTTGTCACCTCTGTTGCTTTTACGCTATTCCTTTTATGGGCTAGATTAACATCTTATTCTGCTGAAGTGCTGATGTTCCTTAACTTCGACTTTACATGTCCATGGGCTTTTCAACGCTTTATTTGCCCCTCTCTATGCAGGCTCCAAGGTATGTACCTTCTATAGATCATGTTAATGTGCTTGAAACTTCGATAATTTGTAGGTTTCACCTATGACATTTGTTTTGCTTTGCGTTTTGCAGGTGGAATTCATTCCAAAATTCAGCGTGAGGGGAATTTGGCAGAGATGGCGTGAATCGTATCCAGAAGATGGGACTAAAACCGATGATGCCATAACTGTATTCACTGGTGTAAGTCTGCTTCTTCGTGCTAGCTAATGAACAATTTTGCCCCGTTCTTCTCTGGTATCTTCCATGGTGCAACTTATATTGCCAACATATAGGTTCCTACGATGTATACGCGACTGATACAAGGCTATGAAGCTATGGACCCGGAATTACAGTCTACTTCTAGTTCAGCAGCAAAGAATTTGCGTCTTATGGTAATAAGCTTTGAGTAGTTAATCAGAGACTGATTGCCTGCACACTCTTTCTTCTTCTTCTTCTTCTTCTTCAGCCTCACCGTTATCTTCACTTTTACGGTTTTACCTATTGAATGCCTTATTTCCAGATGTGTGGCTCGTCTGCACTTCCACTTCCCATCATGCAACGGTGGGAAACAATCACCGGGCACACCTTATTAGAAAGATATGGCATGACCGAGGTAGGTGCACTTGTCAAATCCCGTCTTTTTAACACTACTTTGTGAATTGATCGCTTACACTCTCACGTTTTGTAGTTTGTCATGGCAATTTCCAATCCCCTACGAGGTAAACGCAAAGGAGGTACTGTTGGCAAGCCATTTCCGGGTGTGCAGGTAAGACCGTACTCTTTCTGCAACAATAAGTCGTTACAAGACTACAAGTGACCCAACGGTCAATAACTAGTAGTAGATTTTAGTACTGAAGCATGTTGCATTCGAGTTCTCAGTCTCATTTCTCGGTTTCTGCTAGGCCAAGATCCTTTCAGAAGACGGGAATGTTGATGATACAATTGGGGTGGGGGAGCTCTGCATAAAAAGCCCTTCTTTGTTTAAAGGCTATTGGAAGCTTCCCGAGGTATGCTATGCTCTATACTTTCGATAAACATAACATACCAATC
>CM008333.1:34411160-34421204 GCA_002525835.2 Ipomoea batatas | reverse complement strand
CCACAACCACCTTTGTTATTTCAGATTCATACTTATGATGGTTTATTGATCTCATGTCCTGTAACATTGTTGTAGGCCATTGGCACTTAAAGTTTGAGCATCATACTTGTAGCAAAACAGAATACCCTAATAATAATCACATATATTTTGAGAATGAGAAGACAATTTGTGGGATAGTTCAAGAGCTGCAGAGTACACTTCAAAATTACCTATTTGGATTTATTGCGACAGTTACAGGATTACCTATTAATCAAAAAGCTTTTCATACATGGAAAGGTTTGATACATTAACTTTTGTTACTAAGCTCCCTATTATTTGTGAAGCCATTCATGGTAGATCTTGGAAACATATTATGAATTTAGTGATGTTGTTCTCCTAACAGAAATTGTAGCAGCCTTGAACAAGAAATCTAAATTCCTTATAATTGTTTGCATTTTCTCCTATAAAGAGAATGCTGCTTTACTCATGTCTAGTACTTTTAATGTACTAAACATCTTCAGTAAAGGTTACAACTGAAGAATAATGTCAATTCTATCCTACAGTTTTGTCTTTATCAACAATCTGTTGACTCTGTTCTATAGAAGGATAGATAGTGATGACTTCTTGCGGCAGAGTTTCCTTCTCACTATTTGCACTTTTCATTTGCTGGTCTGGTAGTGATTGCTCACTAGATGTTGAATTTTGATCATTAGTTTTCCCCCACAGGACCATATAAAGGCCTATAACAATGATAGCAGCACCAATAACCCTGCAAAAGTCTCACATTAGCTTATGAATTAAACGTAAGGTGTCATTATGGTAAGGGAGAGTGTTCTTTTACCTCCCTAGGAACATTTGTTCTCGTAAAATGATTGAGCTCATTACAGCTACAATAACCATGCTCAATGGATTGAAAGCAGTTACAAAAACAGGCCCTCTATCTTTCATTATGACTCCTTGAATATAATAAGCCAGCCCTGAGCAGAATACTCCCTGCACAATCACAATTCAAACTATGATGCATAGACACAGAGAGTTTATATGCATAAATTTTTTGTTTTGTGAAGACCCTTCTAGGTTCTTTTTTTAATTTCTTTTGAGAGAATCAACTCAATCTTGCCTCAAAATAAAAATATAATCATTTAGAATTGGTGATGAATAGGGACTATATGAACCAAAAGTTAGAGCTTGTTGTTAGTAGACTTTATTGTTGGTAGAAATTTCACATGATTTTTATTTTTTTTTGAGAACACATGATTTCATTCTAATAAAGTGGCCCTTCACATCCTAATGCATCATAAGTACATAAATGAGGGAAAAGAGGATGCCTACTTAAATTTCAACAGAATACAATAAATATGAGATATATTTAGTAAAAGTGTAGTTTATTCCTATTATATCAATATATACATACATATTTACTAAAATATTTTAGTTTATTAGGCCTCCCTACCTCATAAGGTGGCTCCGCCCTACCTATGACCTTCCGTTTGGAAGGGCCACAACAGTAATGCCATCAAATCACAAGATATTGGCAAAGTTCTCAAAAATTTATATAATGTTTTTTTTCCCTTTTTCTTATAATATCTTCATTTTCTACCCAGCCCAAATATATTGACCATGTCCACAGCTGTGTGGACCAAAAATAAAAAGTACATTATTTTTGTACTGAAGATACATTATTTTTATACTGTAGGTACATTATTTTAGGGTACATTATTTTTGTACTGAAGGTACATTATTTGATATATACTATCAAATGATGTACCTACAGTACAAAAATAATGTACCTTCAATACAAAAATAATGTACTTTTTATTTTTGGTCCACACAGCTGTGTGGACCATGGTCCATGCAATAATTTGCCACAAAATTGAACCATAACTACTAACTTGCTTGAAATAGTAAAATTTCTTACAAATATAGGATTTGTTCCATGTACCCCTACAAGACTAAAAGTAATGCAAGTGGTATAGCTAGAGTATCATTACCTAAAATAACGGTTGAACAATGAGAAAAATTTTGGTCTTTATTTCGTTCAAACTACAACAACAATTCTATCATTCATTGAATTTGTGAGGCCAGGGGGCGAATGATGAAACCAAAATGCATTCCCTTGACTAAGAACTAAGCAATACTTCTACTTTGACATCCTTGAGAGAATGATAGCACCCGGGGTAACCCCAAACAATTCTTTTGAGAAGTCCACGCAAAACGTATTCATCAAATATTGAGCTTGTTCCTGAGATCATTAAATATTGCTATAGTTAGTGACTTGGTGAAGATGTCTCTAGCTGGTCTTTTGAAGAGATGAAGTTTACTTGTATTTCTTTTGATATGCTACTTTGTCATGATCAAAGTAGTAGTCAATTTCAACATGTTTTGTTCTTGTATGAAACACAAGATTTGCATACAAATAGGTAGGACCAAGATTGTCACAACAAAGTTTTGGTGGGTTTACATAGTGAGACCGAGCTCTTTAATTAAAGCAACTAATCATGTTACCTTTGCTGAGACATCGGTTATAGCTTTGTATTCTACTTCTGTTGAGAATCTAACAATTGTTTTTTGCTTGCTGTAACTCCTGTAAGCTCAGTAAATTAGATTTTTCCCAATAAAGACAACAAAACCACTAGTGAACTTACAGTTATCAGGACATCCCGCCCAATCAGAATCTGAAAATGCATGAATGTCTACTGAGTCTGATTTTAGAAAATGTAACCTATAGTTTAGAGTAGCTTTGACATGCCTTAAAACATGCTTTAGGCCAACCTAGTGGTCATTAGTTGGAGATTGCATAAAGTGACATAGTTTGTTTACGACAAAGGAGAAACCTGGCCGTGTGATGGTTAGATATTGAAGTGTTCCAACTAAGTTGTGGTATTGTGTGGGATTGTCATATGATTGAAATGAGTTTGTTGAACTTAGCAACTGTTGCCGGGATTTAGAGTGGAGATTGGCTTGCAGTGTTTCATTCCAAATCTTTTGAGTATTTCAAGCATGTACCTTCTTTGTGATAGGATCAGCATATCGGTTTCTCCCTAGAAGAAGCTGGGAGGTCCAATGTCTCGAATCTTGAAATTTTCAACTAGCTAGTTTACTTGTTATGGAAGCTAAGAGATTTTTGTTATTGCTTATTATTAATATATATGTAATCAACATAGAAAAGTAATAAATTTGAGCATTAACAATAGAATATATAAACAATAATACATAAGTTTTTGAAGCTTTGAAACCAATAAAAACATACTCTGTAATTCTTTTATGACATTATTGTACTACAATTTATAAACAAAATTTAAAACAAAGCACGATGGATAACACTTAATATAAAAACATAGAAAATATTTGGTGCTTTTTTCCCTTTCATTAACATCAAATGAAATTTAGAGCAACATATACTAGGCTATCTAATTGAACAACAAACTTAACTCATAAATATTGTATGCCACAAGAGATGTATGCTTATTTTTATGTAAAGAAGGCCTTCTTAATTTTGTGTAATTCCTTGGTCACATCTTTCATATGCATGCGATCCATTGGTGATGTTAAAGCACAAGTGAGTCCAATTTTGAAGATGGAGATAAAGAAGTTGTGGGTCTTGCTCTCTTCAATTTCCACCAAATTGCCATCATTCTCCACCTCTTTGTCCTGTCTTGTTCCAGTATTGCTTTCTAGGCATGCTAGAAGCAATGGATCAACAATCTTCATAACTTGCTCCGGCAACGCTGTCTCAACATACTCATAGAGACTATTATATCCACTGTTGAATAAATCATCTGTGGGTCTCTTTGCAGTGAACATTTCCAACAAAAGGATTCCATAACTATATGCATCTCCTAAAGTTGATGCATTTGCTCCTATCCCGTATTCTAGATTCAAATAATTTGTCAAGAAAAAACAAATCAAATATAAGAATAAACCCTTTATTGTACTTTGGAAATTGAAACAACAACCCGGCCTTGACCATACCTTAATGTCCCCAATAAAAATATGATTTATGATAATGATTTTCTCAGCTAGTTAGTTATGGAAATATGTGGTAAAGCGTTTTCTTGTTGATAAATTATTACCTGGTGGAATGTAGCCAAGGGATCCTTTTAATCCAACTGAGCAAGTTTGTTCTCCAGATGAATTTTCAACTATTCGTGAATAAAGTCTTGATATTCCAAAATCTCCCACATGTGCAATCAAGTCTTTGTCAAGAAGAATGTTACTTGGCTTCATATCACAATGAATAACGGTTGGTTCACAATCATCATGGAGATAATGTAATGCAGAAGCAACATCAATTGCAATGTTTAACCTTTGAAGAACACTCAGAACATTGGTACTCCCATCATAAGAATGTGGATGTAACCATGTATCAAGATCACCATTTTCCATAAACTCATAAACCAAAGCTTTGAATTCATTGCCTGAGGCATCACAACCTGAGCAACATGTCAAAATTGGAACAAGATTGCGGTGACGTATGTTTCTTAATACTTTACATTCTGTAAGAAAACTCTTTGATGCACCATTCTTTAGGAGGTCAAGTACCTTCACTGCAACTATTTGCTCCTCACATTGCTCAAATCTTCCTTTGTAAACAGAGCCAAAACTACCCGAACCAATCAAATTTGTGTCAGAGAAGCCATTGGTAACTTGGTGTAAATCTCTATAAGAGATCTTGGTTAGCTTTTCGACTTTGGACAGCTTAGAAATCTCCTTCCTGCTTTTGTCCTTCTCCCAGTGCAATGATAAACAGGATGCAAAGACTAGAAACACACTAACACATGTGAAGATAACAATCATAAGCTTTAGATGCTTTTTATGTTTTGTTTTCTTCACAGGACATGGAGGTAGTTTTAGCTCAGGTATACCACCACAAAGTTTTTTGTTTCCAAGCAATGATACATTGTTTGCCTTAGCAAAAACTCCAATTGTTGGCACCTCACCTTCTAGATCATTGAAAGAAAGGTTTAAATACTGTAAGAGGGGGAGATTTTGGAACCCTCTCGGTATCTCTCCGGTCAACTTGTTGTTTGATATATCCAAATATGCGATGCCTTTTAGAGAAACCAAAGAAGGTGGGATTTCTCCTTCAAAAATATTAGCATGCATATCAAGATATCCAAGGCTCAAACAATCTCCAATTGTATCTGGAATTTTGCCTGACAATTTGTTTCCAGAGATGTCTAAGGCATTTAGTGTCTTCAAGTTGCCCACGGCAGGAGATAAAGGACCAGTGAATGAATTACTAGAGAGGTAAAGGTACTTAGACAAAGATGGCAAATCAAAAACTTGTGGAGGAATGACACCATTGAGTTTGTTACCCGACAAGAACAATTCATTCAAATTCCTAAAGTTTCCCACACTTGAAGGTATTTTGCCATCTAAATTGTTCTTGTCCATATGCAGTGAAGATAGAGAGGTGAGGTTAAAAAGAGTAAGTGGTATCTTTCCTGAGAAGTGATTTTTACTTAAAAACAATACTTGTAGGCTTTGCAAGTCCCCTATCTCACTAGGAATAAAACCTGATAGAAGGTTTTCCTCAAGGCTTAAAAGGATCAAGTTAACTAGGTTTTTTATTGATAGTGGTATTGTTCCAGATAACTTATTCTCTCCTAGACCTAAAACATAGAGTTGGGATGAGAGGTTAGCTATAGTGTTTGGCAATTTACCTTCAAATCTATTTGTAGCAATGGAAAATAGTTTTAAATTACTACAATTTGACAGAGAATTTATAAAAGCCAAGTCACTGAGGGGACCATTGCTACCTAAAAGATTCAACTCAAGGTTAAATCGCCGAAGCTCTTTCAACATTCCAATATTATGAGGAACTTTGCCAACAAAGTAGTTTTCCGACACATCAAGAATTCGAAGGGTAGAGATGTTGGGAAATGAAACAGGGATAGTTCCATGGAATTTGTTGCCACCAAAATAGAAATATATCAAGTTTGGATTGGTGTCCCCTATGTTACTTGGAATGGTACCTTCAAGTGAGTTATCGGATATTGAAAAAGCTTGGATGAAAGTCAAATTAAAGAAAGCAGGATGAAATGTACCAGTGAGATTGCTGGAATGAAGTTCAAGGGTAATTAGATTCCAACACTGTGTAATCTCATGCGGAATATTCCCCTCCAAATGATTTCCACCCAAGGCAAGCAATTGGATTGATGAAAGATTCCCATATGTGGGAGGGATTCCACCGCTCAGTTGGTTTCTACCCAGGTGAAGTGCTTTCAGATTCTTCAGATTGGCAAAGCTTGCAGGGAGCTTCCCTTGAAGACCATTTAGAAAGAAGTAAATCTCGGTAAGGTGTAAGCAGTTGCTGAGATTAAGCGCAGCTAATTCCCCTGACAATGAATTGGCAGATAAGTTGAGGTAGCTAAGTCGAAATAAGCCACCAATTTCTCCTGGGATTTCACCGTAAAATCCATTGCCGCCAAGATCGAGAATTTTGAGGAATGTGAGGTTTCCAATATGAGGAGATATGGTTCCCACCAATCCCTGGTCAGGAAGCATCAACTCCACAACTCGTTGGTGTCGACGACCACAGCCCACTCCTAGCCAACCACAATGATGCACGGAGTCATTCCAGGAGTTGAGCAACACTCCATGCGGATCACCAGAAATCCAGTGTTTAAAATCTAACAGGGCGATTCTATCAGTTTCATTTGATGATGATGATGATGTTGAGGATACAAAGGAGGAATTGGGAAGGCTAGCACTACATATTAGGCAAAACAAAAGATATGTGAGAGTACAAAATGCAGATGAGAAATAATGAGTAGTGAGTGAGAGTGTTTTCTCATGCTTCATCTTCATCACCCACCTCAATCTCAATAAGCTAAGTTGGGTTTCAATAAAGATGATGAATAACTGATTTACCGATGACTTGCTTATATAATTAACTTGTACACTTTTTGCGCTCTGACACCCTATATTTTTTTTTTTACCATACTTTGACCTCCAAATTTTCTCCCTTTCCTCACTTTATACCATATCCCTTCAGTTTTTGCACCTTGACCCCCTTAACTTTCTACCTTGTCCTACTTTAGACCTCATCCCTCCCGTCTCCTTGGCACTCTATACTTCTAGCTTCTTCACATTTTGAACTCAAAACTCCTAGTCTAAACGTCCTTTGACCCCCAAACTTCGTCCCTAGGCCCCCAATCACCCTTTGGACCAATAAATCCCTGGTCCAAAATTCGAGCCCCTCCCAACCCAATCGTTATACCGTAGACTAAGTTTCACAGTGCATTGTGAACCCTGATCCTATACGATATCGTTTTGAACTTTAATTTTAAAGGTGATTGTTTGTTGTTCAATTCGCGTATGTATCTTGTGTTATGCGTTTCTGTGCATCATGTCAAGCAATTATGTACCTTAAACGTAAGGTTATGTACCTGAAATAGATTAGTAGTTGTATAACACAAAATATATTCTATCTTATTTTACAAATTTATGTCTTGTATTATGAAATTATATGCCTATAGGACATAAATTATTTATATAAATTAGATATGAGAATAAGTAAAATAGAAATTAAAACATGTGTATGTATCTCGTAGTAAAATAGAAAACATGTGAATGTATCTCGTGTTATGCGTTTCTGTACATCATATCATGTAATTCTGTAACTTAAGCGTAAAGATTATGTACGTGAAATTGATTAGTAGTATGTAGTTGTATAGTACACAAAATATATTATGTCGATCTTATTTTATGAATATGTCTTGTATTATGAAGCTAAATTATGTGCCTATAGGACATAAATCAGATATGAGAATAAGTAAAATAGAAAACATATGTATTATCTCATAATAAAATAGAAAACATGTGTATTATCTCATGTTGTGCGCTTATGTACATTATGTTATGTAATTCTGTACTTTAAGCGTAAGGATTATGTACCTGAAATTGATTAATAGTTGTATACACAAAATTTATTGCGTGTCTTATTTTACGAATTTATGTCTTATATTATGAAATTATGTGCCTATAGGATAGAATTATTTACATAAATCAGATATGAGAACAAGTAAAATAAAACACATGTATATATCTTGTGTTATACATTTTTGTACATCATGTTAAACTATCCTGTTCATTAAGCGTAAGGATTATGTATCTGGAATAAATAAAAATTTGTGTTGAAACATGAGAAACGAGAAACTACGGAGTCTGTTAAAGTTTAAACATCAAACGACGTTGTTTTGTTTTCGGATCCATAATGCTGTGTGGACCATAGTCCCTGGTCCACGATATAAATTGCCCTCCCAACTACCTTGGGCCTTGACTTAGCGGGTAAATAGAACTTGTGTGTCTATAGTTTAGTTTCCTCTCAATTCAAAATAATATTTCAACTTCACAATTCTCAAATCTAATCTAAAAACATAATAAGTGTGAATGAAGGTTATACCCTTCATTTATGTCTGTTTTTTCTGTTAAGTTTTTTTGTACATTATGCTATAAAAGTTGTACTTTACAATATTTTAGACAAACGTACCCTTACCGTTATAACTTCTGTTATCTTTTCTACTATTGTTACCATGCACATGCATAACTATATATTTTCTTATTTTCTTCAATAATAATAATATATACACATTATATATTTGAGTTATATGTTAGTTATTTCCTAAAATATAAATATAAAATTTATAAAAATATTTTATATTATTATTATTATTATTATTTACACTAATTTAAATGTCTAAAATCTAAATAAATTTAAAATTTTAATATAAAATATTAATATTGGACCATTTGGACACCTATTTTTTGTGCATCACGCATAAAAAAAAAACTAATATTATATATAAGTTCAGTAACATGCATGATATGTTTGGAATCCTCAAATACAAATTTACTATATAAATATTCAACAATTGTTGGGCGAAGACTTGAACTGTCTAGTCCAACACCTTGCTTCTCGAGAATGTATGACGATATATAAAGAAATAATATTACACATTTACTACTAGTTATAACTTTTGATATAATTATAAACGTTTATCCTAACAAATGTTATCAGAATCAGGTCACGAATTAAGTCGTCACAAGAGATTGATTTCTGCGACCTCTTAAAAAGAAAACCAAATGATAATTTTAACTCGTCGCCAACTATATCCAAACCCAATTTATTGTGTTACAGAGACTGAGTAGACGAAGACGAAGCATGATAAAACCATATCTGTCATGCATTGGCGTATAGTATGGAGCACGAATTGAAGCGTATTTGTTCCGCTATTCAACTTGTCAAACACGCTGCCGTATGGCAGCCGCGGCAGTCTTTGTGTACTTTTTTTTTTTAATTTCTTATTAGTTACGGAGTATTATATTATTATTTAGTTATTATATTTATAATATAATATGAAGGTCAGATCATTTTTTAAAGTGAGAGAATATTGCAGGGATGTAGAACAAATATTGAAGAATTTGTAAATTTAATGATGTGAATGTAGGACTCATTTTAGAAAGTGAGAGAAATTTTTGGGATAAGAATAGCCTTACCGAGCAATTAATGTGCACCACAAAATTATTGAACTGCCTGACTTTAATTTCCAAGTCTAGCAGACTTGCATCAATTTGTCAAACACTTTAGTATCAGAAAATTCTAAATTGATCTGAGGAGACTCGGTCCACTTGAATTAGCGTCAAGTACTTGATTTAACATATAGGTACTAGTCCGAGAGAAGAAGTTGATCGAGTATATAAAGTATGATTCTTGTATTAAATAATATAATTGTGAATTTAAATTTTACTAACATTCTCTTGGTCGAATTTATGCTAAATGAACATGATCTCCCTAATATAATTTATTATTGTTTATGTGTGGTTTGTGAACTATGGTTGAGAGTTTCCCTCATCGATTAATTAACTTTTATATTTTGCTCACTTTCTATAAATTATTTTTTATTTATAGTTCTTATTTTTCTTTTAACCTCTATTTTATTAATGCTGTTAAATATTAGCTTGTACATTATATTTATTTATTTATTTATTTATAAATTCTTTTTAATTTTAATATTTATTCTTAAATTATTTATGATGTATTGGTTATTTACATTATTT
>CM008333.1:34375113-34388335 GCA_002525835.2 Ipomoea batatas | reverse complement strand
AATTGAAACAAAAACAACTCTATGCACCAATCCTAAATTCACATCTTAATTATTCACTTCTTGATGTGACATAACTTGATTGTTTTTTTTTTTTTTTCTTTTTAACCACCCATCCCCGCACCTCTTGGCATGTCACAACTCTACAATCCTCTTTTTCTAACTCATGGAGAGGTTGACAAACTCATGAGTAATTAATGAATATAAAAATTTATTTTTGGATGTGAACATTATAAGGTGAATTCAATTTTAAAATATGATCACTTTTAAAATTTATTAAACATAATATGCATAAATCAAAGTCGAGGCCAATAACATTGTGGTCTAGTGGCACCCGGTTTACACTCCCATATGAAAGGGAGTGGGTTCGAGTTTCAGTGGAGGCGACTGTTGACTCTTTGTGCTTCAGTAGGTTGAGAAAGTAGTTGTGACTCAGTAAGTTGAGAAAGTAGTTATGACTCTTTGTGCTTCAGTAGGTCAGTTGAGAAAATAGTTATGAACAAAGTCAGTAAGTACTCAACAAAAAGAAAAAAAAAAATCAAAGTCGGAATTAACATTTCTTTTTATAAATTCAATATGATGACTAAGTGGATGGGCATGACTCTTTGCATGATGATACTTGATCTTAATAGAATTTTGCATATTCTTTTTGTAATAAAGTAATATATGATGTGCTAAAATTGCTAATTATGCTAAAGTAATGTTTTGGTTGAAATCAGTCATGATTCTAGTTTTAATTTCTTTTTCACATATATTATGCTTATTTCATTTACTCCATAATATCTTTCCTTGCTCCAATACGTTCAAGAAAGAATCATTTATATGGATAAAAAGGAATAAATTTTTTTTATGAGACTGTTTTTGGTTGAAAATTATAAAAGAAAAAAGAAAGAATAAAATCAAGCATCTGTTGTTTGGTTTAGATTCACACACTTTGAAACCTAACATTCTTGAGAATCTCAGGATTTTTTTTTTAATAGGTAAGATATCTGAGTTGTGATATAGAGTAATTTAGGGTCCGTTTGGAAATTTGAAAAATGACTTTCAGAAGTCATTTTTTGGATTTTTCAGTACTTGGGTACTCAAGGAAAATAAAATCAAAAGAAAATATCTATTCTGGTAAACCGAGAAAATGTACAATTTGGCAGAAAAATGTCTTCCTTGCTAGTTTTTAGTCGGAAGACATTTTCCAAATTATTTATTTTTCATCTCTCTTCTCTCTCTTCTTTTTAAAGTTAGTTTTCAAATTATTATTAGAGTCATTTCCATTTTTGGTCCTATTGTTATTGGAGCATTGCCAATTTTAATCCACTTCATTAATTTTTGCCACATTGCGGCCAGTCTTATTTAGTCTTTGTCACTTTTAGTTCACCGTTAAATTTTTTGTCAAATAACCGTCCAAAACAGAGGTATTTTGGTATTTTCATGCTTTGATCATCTTCTTTACCCTTTGCAGTGGTTTTCCTTACACATTTTCATCTAATGAAGAGGTCCGGCGAAAGCCATGGCTTTGTAATGTGGTTCACATGGCTTTTGCCGGACCTCTTCATTAGATGAAAATGTGTAAAGAAAACCACTGCAAATGGTCAATGAGATGACCAAAGCATGAAAAGACAAAAAATACCCCTATTTTGGACGGCCATTTGACAAAAATTTTAATAGTGGACTAAAAGTAGCAAAGACTAAATAAGACTAGCCGTAATGTGACAAAAATTAATGAAGTGGACTAAAATTGACAATGCCCCAATAACAGTAGAACCAAAAATGGAAATGACTCTTATTATTATTACCACCACCACAACTACAACATCACCAACACCATCACACCACCACCAACCGTACCACTACCAACACCGCCGCCACCACTACCACCACAAACACCAACACCACCATTACCACCACCAACACCAACACGACTACCACACACCACCACAACCACCACGTACCACCACCACCATCACCACTAGTTCACTACCACACCACCACCACTACTACCACCAACACCAACACCAACACCACCATAAGTCCATAACCATCTCCTCCACCACCACCATCTCCACATATTATTATTATTATTACTAGTTATTACATGCGGTTTGCACGATTAGACCAATGCCCAATGTGTATTTTTAAATTGATGTTCCTTAATTGGTTTACGTATTTGTATAATAATGAGAGAGAAAAATGCAAAAATCTGATGATAATAAGGAGTAAAGAGTAACTAAAATGCATAGATTATGAAGGGATATAGTGAGAACCACAAAATGAGATACAAGGATACAAGTATGGTTGTACAAGAGAATGAATCATAATGCATACGAAGAAGTAATTATTATTTATATATTAATTATGCAGTAAAGATTGTTACTAAACATGCAATGTGAGTAGTTATAATGCTATTCTCATTAGTATAAAGAATCTAGGATCCTTTTTTAAGAAAATTGAAATATACTCCGTATATATATTTACATAACGATATTGAAGTTATATTAAATAATGACTATACCATGATTGATTTTTTTAAAAATGTTTCTAATCATTTTAATTACAAATAATGTTTTAGAATCATCATGATAAGAGATTTACAATCATACATGTAGAATATTCTGTCAAGAATAAGTTAGGTTTAAGTGCCCTACTCTATTACTTTAATTAAATTAAATAAATTTGTAGCTACAACAAAAAAAATAATACATATGCATTTCTTTAATTTAGAATTAGATGCTTACATTACCTTTATTCAAAAAAAATGTATTCATTATTTTTTAAAAAATTAAAAAGAAATATAATTCCATTAGTTATATTGTCTTTATTTTTTACAATAAAAAATATTTATTTTCAAAAAAATTAAAATATTTTATTGTAAAAAATAAAGGCAATATAACTAATGGAATTATATCTCTGTTTTTTTTTTACAAAAATTGATAATAAATAATTTTTTTAAATAAAGGTATTGTAAACATTTGATTCTAAATTAAAGAAATGCATATGTATTTTTTTTTTTTTGTTGTAGCTACAAATTTTTCAATTTTTGTTTCAAGACTATTATCCTCTTTTTTTTTTCACTTTTGATCTTTTTTTAGTACTACTGACTCTGTTACAATGAAGTATCTTTTTTTTTTTTAACTTTTGATCTTAAAGTTCGAGAAATCTGCTAAATTTAATATTTAACTATTGAGTATGAATCACATTCAGTCAAAATCCAAAAATAAAATATTTTCATTAGTCATGTATAAAATTCGTTTAATTTTTAACTCATGAATATATCAATTTTTTATTTATTTTAAAATCACTTTAATCAAATCTTTCATAAATTCAATATATATATTACCAAGTGGATTTTTTTTTTACCAAGTGGATAGGCATGAACCTTTGCATGATGATACTCTTATTATTCCCTAGTATTTTGCACATACTTTTCTTGCTCCAATGCATTACAGAAAGAATGATTTATATGGATAAAACGAATCAAAAAATTCTGAGACATATATTTTCATGCTGAAATTCCATAAATCAAGTCAGGCAAAATCTCAATATGAATATATAGTCAAATCAGAAAATTACCACCCAAAATTATTTTATCCTTAAATATATTTTACTCCCTCAATTGTTTAGTTAATTTTCCAGATAATTAATTTTTATTTAAATTATTTTTAGTATAATTTTTTAATATTTATTTTAATTTTAATGAATAAAATTTAAATATTTGCAATAAAAATTTTAAAATTTTATTGTATACAAAAAGTCATATTTGAAAATTATAAAAAAAAAATTAAATAAAATAAATAAGGAATTGTTAATTTAACAATATGAATAATATAATGACATATGTAATGGGAAAAATGAAGTATAATTTAGTCCTCTAAATTTGAAATTTTATATAAAATTTTTAAGTCTAATTCTAAATTTCTTTAAATGTATAAAAAATTATTACATATTCTTTTTTTTTTTTTGAAAAGTTATTATTACATATTCTAATTGTATTATTTATTTATTTTGACATCTAATGGTTGTACTCCAGACTATTAAAATTGTCTAATGTCTACTCATTGACTCATTATTGATCTTCTATTCAAGTTTTCTCATTTTGGTCTTTCATTAGTAATGACAAGAAAATCTTTACACAAGGCAACTCAACAATGTTGATCAGACAGTTGATTAGTAATCACAAAATTAATTCTCAATAGGAGCGGGTTATTGACCTTCTTGGTTTGATCCAATTACCTCCTTGTGGTCCTTTACTGGTTAGGGTTACAATGTGAAGTTCACACATTACACACATTTGCATAGTGACTGTTACTGCGGGTAAGTATTAAGTAACATGAATATTTTTTAAAAAAAAAATACTTTACTTCCTTCCGTTGTCTTTTAGAAAAAACCATTGTATATGTCCACTAAAATAATTAGATAAAAATTACTATTTAACTATAATTTTGAAATTAAAAATATAAATTGTTATTTAATGGTACAAAATAAGAAAAAATTCCACCATGTCAAAATAAAATCATGCCTATTAATATAAATAGAAAGAGGTTATGGTATTTTTGTAAATATCTATAATTTTTTTTACAAAAATATTAGTAGGTACAATACATTTTATAGTAGTAGGTATTATATTGTATTTTTTATATTATAATATTTTTAATTATATAATAGAGATAAAATAACACTTTTGATTCTTGAGTTATATACCTTAGTGTAAACTCAATCTCTTATTAGTTTGAAATATAATTTTCATCCCTTAGTTATTTTTTAAAGTAACGCTTTTAGTCCCTCATAGATATATTATGTTAGCTCCTATTGAGAAATTTCAAAATTCCTTTATTTGCAATGCAAGTTGGCCATTTAAATATATATTAACCTCTCTTTTATATATCTTTTACTCGACTCATGTCATTTTCAACTCAAGGTACCACACATTTTAGACTAGACAAGCTTGCTACCTTTGACCAAATTATGACTAGACAAATTTGAGCACTCATTGAGTTGAAAATAACATTAATTGAGTAATGTATATATAAGAGAAAATTGATGCTAAAATGCCAATACTAACCTTAAAATTAGAATTTTCAAAAAATTTCATATAAAACTAATAAGATTTCTTAGTAACAATTTAAAATCACTATTTTAAAAGAGTTAATTTTATTTTTGTCTTAGATTTATAAGTGACAGTAAAATTCAATCTTAATCTTTTCTTCTTTTTTTTTTTGTCAGAACATCATCTATCTATTGGTCCTAGTATTATTGCAGTATGACTATTTTTTTGTTCTGATCTCCGCCAACAAAACCATTGAAATGTCATTAGATACATGAATATTTTGATTTTTGTTTATACAAGGTGGGTTGACCTGTTATATTTTTATTTATTTATTTTCTGAAAAAAAAATCTATAATTGAAGACCCAAAAATCCTTGTATTTAATGACATTTAGAGTTTAAAAAGTTTCGTTGACGAAAAACAAAAAAATGATCATAACATAATAATACTAGAATAAAAAAAAGAAATATTGCTAAAAGTAGAATGCCGACCACCTATAAATCTAATACCACAAATAAAATTAATTCATTTTAAAAAATAGACGAATGAAATATACACTTTAAATTAATAAAACTGGAGTCTCTTCTATGAATATCATTTACAGGTTCTTTTAGTTGGATGCAGTTGTAATTCTTTTACAACATAATTCCTTGGCTTTTTAAATTATCGTCTTTAGTTGGAGACTTGGAGGGAATTGCAACGAATTACCATTCATACATTCCCTCATGGAAATTCTAATTCGGTGCCATCTTGGAAAGGGAAAAACATGAAAATGACCAAATTACCCCTTATTATTATTATTATTATTATTATTATTATTATTATTATTATTATTATTATTATTATTATTATTACATAAGGACATTTTAATTTTTATTTCCACTTTATTCTTTTCTATTGAATTATAATTTCTTTTCTTCTCAATTCCCTCCTCTCAAACAAACGATCAGTTAATGATCAAAAATGTCAATTTCCTTATAATCATATAATGATGATAAGATGGTCAAAAGGGTAATGAATGATGGAAAACCACATTCTTCAATTCCCAACAGTGGTCAAGCGGACAAAATGACCTTACAAGTCATGGAAGGATCAAATAACCACGTTGGAAATTGGGGAATGACAACACGTCCAACCCCACACGTACCTGTAATTATCCAAAAAGAAAAATGTTTGAAAAGAAAAATATTTGAAAAACCCTCAGTACATTCATCTGAAAGTGATTTTTCTTTTTAATATAGTGGAGAAAAATAAAAATAAAAAATAAAAAAAATAGAGAAAATAAGACCTTGCACAAAAGTTTAGAAATACTATTTGAAGTGTCTAAAAATTCTTTTGGCTGAGAGTTTAAGAATTTTTTTGGGGTTCATTTTCCTAAATATGAACGTATTATTTGTTATAAAATAATAACAACAACAACAACAATAATAGCAATAACCAGAATATATATTTTACTTTAACTTTATTTTCTTTGAGTACCCAAACATTAAAAATATAACAATAATGCCATCAAACCAGAAGATACTTGGCAATAGATATAAAATATAAAAAAGTTTTTTAAAAAAGGATCATGAAGAGTTTTACTTAAAAAAAGAAAAGAAATTAAATTTTCAAATTTAAAATATTTAAATATAATTGCCATAAGCCACAAAGATGTGATATTTTAATTTTAACCAATAGGTCTAAATAATATTAAGAGATAATTTCAGGAATGGATTGGAAAATAATATTTTTAATTTCTATCAATATAATCATTTGAATTGATACTTGGGTTCGTGACATACTTTATGTGATAATGTACATCTCTCTTTAAGTAGTAGACTTTGATAGAAATCTCATTATTCGATCTATTCCCATCAAATTTACCAAAAGAATAATATGAACTTTGTTGCAGTCTATATAATATTAGAGCTGTCGAAACGGGTTGGCAGGACGAAATCCGCCATATGGTCGGCTAAAAAGCCTGCTAAAATACGGGATTAAAATAGGCCGGCTCACCTGGGCCCACGGTCCTTGGCGGGGCCGCCAAATTTAAAATGTTTTAAATTTAAATAAAAATTAATATGAAAAAGTTAATAAGTGTATACTAAAATAATTTGAATAGTATAAACATATATTAATACATTTGTAATTTGTTGAGCACAATAATAACTAATATAGTAATAAATCATAATAAATAATCAAATACATAATATGTGAATCTATAAGGCAATAACAAATAATTTATACATATAATGTATTACTTACTAATACATTTTTCCAATATTAATAAATAAATAAACATATATTTATATATATAATTATATAAAATGGTGTATAATATACACTAGTACTAATATTGTATATATACTAGACCGGCTTGTCAGGGTAGGCTAATAAACCTACCAAAATATGGGCCATAAAATTCAAAGGCCCTCCCCCCACCCTCCCTTTTTTTTTCCTTTTGCGGGGAGGGGCGAGACGTGCTAAATAGAGCCGTCAAAACGGGTTTAGCCCGCCGGGCTAGCCCGTCCCGCCCCGTCAAAAGGGCGGGCCGGGCTCTAATTTTCAAAGCCCGTTTTATGGCGGGCTTTTTAGCCCGCCCCGCCTAAACCCGCGGGCTTGGCGGGGCGGGCTGGCGGGTACCCGCCAAGCCCGCCTAATAAATAAATAAATAAATAAATAAATAAATAAAACATATATGTTGTAGAAATAATTAGATTCCCACCACCATTCCACATTCCCACCACCATCACTTCTATTAATTTAAAATAATTAATTAAGCTTTCCCATTTTCCAATCCTAGAAAATCATATAATTCATATTCTCATTCTCTACCCATTCCCTTTAATTCTTTAATCATTAAACTAATACCTTTTGTTTTGAAAGAATAAATTAATAAACTTAATCCCTTATTCCCTTTAATTGCTATTTTTTTCTAATGTTAGCGGACGAATAATTAGTGTTGTATCTATAGTTTAGTAAATTAGTAGTTTACACTTTTGACTTTACAAACTCACAGTATGTAGTAGTTTACAGTTAGTAATCATAGTATATTAGCAATTAACAAATAACAATCATAGTTTATTGTTGCAAAAAAACAATCAATATAATATTTTTAAGGAAGAAAACAAAAAAAAAAAAAACAAAAAAAAAATGGCGGGCCCCCGCGGGTACCCGCGGGGGCCCGGGGGCGGGCATTAAGAAAGCCCGTTTTTAGGCGGGCTTTTTAGCCCGCCCCGCCAAGAGGGCGGGCTTTGGCGGGCCGGGTCCCGCCGGCCCGTTTTGACAGCTCTAGTGCTAAACACGTTTTGACAGCTCTATATAATATGAACAAAGATTTGAAGTAAATTACATTTTTCCTACATGGATTATGTTAATTGGTAAAAATATAAATGAAAAGTAGCAAGGTAAATGTAATAATAAGCTCAAAGCTTTTGTCTTGATTGCTTATAGAGAGATCACGAGTCATGTGACTATGTGAGTGGATATGTCTAACTTGTGTCATCTCTTAATGTTCTTAATTTATTGTGTCATCTCTTAATGTTCTTAATTTATTGTGCCATCTCTTAATATATTGATCATGATTTATATAGGCTCTGTTTGGCAGAGCTTAATTATTTAGGAGCTTATAGCTTATTTTAAGCTACTAATAAGCTATAAGCTCTGTTTGGTAATGTTCCTAAAATAAGCTAGTAGCTTAAAATAAGAGCTTATTTTTTAACGCTACCTTTTCAAAATAAGCTAGTAGCTTCCTAATTTTTTTTCAATCTTTAACCTTATTATTTTAAATAAATGACATCCTTTACCCTTCCCAATTAAAACCTTTTTGACTTTTTCTCTTGTTGTAATTTCAATTTGACATTTTTGTTTGAACATTAATTTTTGTATGAAATAATCTTATGAATTATAAACATTTTATTTTATTTGTATGTTTTCAAATATATGTTCTTACTTTATATTTTATTAAAATATATTGATTTCACTATTTTATATTTTAATATATAAACAAACCTATTTAAATTTAAAACTATTTAAATTATATGAAAATGTCCTTTTTAGTCTTTTTACATTTATCAGTTTATCAAAAACCTAATTTTACCAAACTCTTTTAAGCATAACAGCTCTTCAGATTTTAGCTTCGAGCTTATAGCTTTTCAGCTTTCAGCTACTTTTCAGCTTTCAGCTACCTTTTTAGCTAGGTTTGCCAAACATAACCATAGTATAAATGTAACGGATAATTCACAACAGTAGTGGTAAAGTAGATTAGCTGGTTTCAGCTCCATATCGTCTAACAACCTTCTCTTACTTCTTATGCAAGTTAACACCATTCTAATTTTAATCATTTTCAAGTAAACTATGCTCCCTAGATTTAAGCCCCAAAAACAAGCTTGTTTTGAGCTTAGAAAAAGGGACGAGAAAACCTTCTAATACAATCTCAACACTCTTTAACAACAACCACTCTAGCTAGCTAGGCTAAGATCGAAATTCTTATTCCTTTAATTTGTCACACACTTTAGTTGTACGACACTCCATCTATTCCAAAGCAATTAACCAACTGCTAAAATATGGAATTAAATTCAGGAAAAAGAAAAAAACAAAGACAAAAAATCCAGCTAAAAAGTCAACAAGAAAAGAAGATGTGCAGTTGCAACTTACACGTTTTCATGCCAATAATTCATTTTCTGTAAGAAATATTTCCTTTTGGGAGGAAACCAATTGAAGATGGAGGCATTATATTCAAAAGCTGACTCAATCGTACCAATAATGCTATTGCATCATGCAGGAAATATTCTCTCTTTTCCATACTTTTTATTTTTATTTTCCTTTCAAGAAACAAACAACACATTCAGTTCATGAAATGTTTAAGTAGAAAAATTTCTATATGGTCTTCTAGTTCTTTGTTTGGACGCTTTAGTATTATGCGTAACGTCTTGTGTAACACCAAAGGTTTAGTTCTAATGAAAGATAGATAGATTTAAGTGTGGAAAATGTATTCTTTAATTTGTCCTTTAATTATATAACTCTAATTGTTTAATCATATCTGTTAATCATTGCATAATACACTTTTTTTAGTTCACGTAATACACTTCTAATTTTATGAAAAAAAACAAAAGTTTTGATTTTCGTCTTACTAACTAACGAGACATAGAATATAAGTCAAATCACCACGTAAGTTTACAATTTCGTTACTTGAGGAACAAAAACTGTAGCAATTTGTATAGTTAGTGGTGCATTTTGCAACAATACAAAAAACAAATGTTTCCTCTTTGTAGTTATTTGGCAGTTAGGGTCATAATGCGAGCTATTCACTCAAAACACACATTTGAATAGCTGGCAAATTATTGTGTGGACCATGGTCCACGTAGCTATGTGGACTATGAATATAACGTACATTTTTATTATACTAAAAGTACATTATTTCTGTACTGAAAGTACATTATTTCATAGTATATATAAAAAAATAATGTACATTCAATATTTAAATAATGTACTCTAAAATGTACTTTATGTACAAAAAATAAGAGTTAATACCACAAATGGTCCTCTGACTATTGGGGTAGTACTCCTTTTAGTCATCAACTTTCAATTCGACCACAAATGGTCCTCTGACTTTCATTTTTTACCACAAATAGTCCTCTGTTAAAATTTCTGTTAAATAGGTGTTAAATCTAGGGGTAATATCGTCAAATTGATTAATATTATTATGATTACTTCTTTTTTAAAATTATATGACAACATAATTAATTTCAAACATTTATAAACATTAAGTTAATAATTATAAAAACAAAATGGACGTGACAAATTACATAAATGAACAAATTAATTAAAAATCCATGAATAATGTTCGCAATTTATACTTGATTAATTATATTAATTCAACGGTGACAGCCTTCAGTTATGTCCCAAACAAAATGTTTGATCAACTAATGAAAAATGAAAACTATTAATCGGCCATGTATGAACAATCATGAAAATGAAGGAAGCAAGGTTTATTTAAAAAAAATTCTTCCATTTTAATCTGTTGGTTAAATTAAAAAAGATAACACTAATATTAAATCTTCATTTTGTACGCATAATTACGAGAAAAAGGCGTATTGTCTTTTTATTTAGGAGTATTTATATTTGTTAATTGTTTCAATTATGCTTGTTGGTGAAAAATTATAAACATTTTTATTTTATGACCATTAGATATATCAATTTGACGATAATACCCCTAGATTTAACACCTATTTAACAGAAATTTTAACAGAGGACTATTTGTGGTCAAAAATGAAAGTCAGAGGACCATTTGTGGTCGAATTGAAAGTCGAGGACTAAAAGCAGTACTACCCCAATAGTCAGAGGACCATTTGTGGTATTAACTCAAAAAATAATGTACTTTTAGTATATTAAAAATGTATATTTTATTTATGATCCACACAGTTTTGTGGACCATAGTCCATTCAATAATAATTGTTAATAGCTGCTGCGGGCTATTCTCGTAAATCAAAATAAAAAAAAAAACATTAATAACTTTAGAGAATGAAGCTTGCTTAGTAACTAGGCCCAAACATCACAATTTCAAATGCCCTTAAATTAATTAGCCCAACCTAATATTTAGATGAATTAGACTCATAATTTAACTGATTAATTGATCCAACACCAAGCAATTGCACTTTGGACTAACTCATACAATGCGACCCCTAGCTTCATCATCTTGAAAACATTTCCAAGGCGCTATAAAACTTAAGCAATTAGCATCTCGGCTATAGTAATTAAGTTAATTCAATTAATTTAAGACAAAAAAGTAATTTTAGTCTTTCAATCAATCATATATTTCCATTTTTTTGTGGGTATTACTGAACGCCCCCACTGAGCTCAAATCCATGACTTTCCATTTGAGAGAGTCATTTCGTGTCACTAGACCACAAGGTCATTGAAATCATATGTTTCCATTTGGTTGTTTTAATCCCTAACAAGTACAATTGCAAAATTACTTTTCAAATCTTTTTAAACTTACGGTGAACCAATATGAAAATAAAACATTTGGGTTGATGAGAAAAAAGAAACATATTTAAAAATGGCAATTGATGTTAAGAAAATGATTAGTGCCCTACATCTACCACTCACAAGCTTGTCATTCCTTGACAATGTGACTGGTTTTAATAGGTTTATTTTTCATTTTTTATTTTTATATTAAATTTTAACCTATTAAAATTAAAATTTACCATATTATGAAGTGGTAAGTTTGTGAGTGGTAGACGATGGAGGGGCATCTAGCATTTTCTAGACTTGTCCTTAGTGTTAACAGTGGTAGAAGAAGCAAAATTACATATATTTGACTACATTGAGGAGTCGTTTTGTAATTTGATGTATTGACTATATTGAGTTGATTAAATTAAGGTAAAAATGCATTAAAAAAAATGGCCCAATAGGCTTTCAAAAAAAATTAAGAAAAAAAATGCATTAGGCTATACATTAAATGGTCCAATAGAACTTGTGAATCAATTCAACGGGTAATATAGCCTATCAGACAACATTAAATCAGATTTAGTTCAATTAAAATCCATTGTAATTGGCCCATTAAAAATAGGATGTTACTGTATGCTCACAACCCAAAACCAATGACTTAGCTTGATAAGAACAAAAAATTATAATCATAATATTTATAAAAAAAAAATAAAAAAATCAACCCGATAATGAAATCGGGGGCAAATTATTCTGTGGACTCAGATCCATCTTGGACCCGGATTTTGAATGTTCACAATTTACCTTTTAAAAATTCATAATTTGTATACTACGAACACACAAGGTTAACCTATACAATTTATGTGTTTTGACTTAGAAACACAATTTATATTCCAATACTAAAAATACACAGTTTATGAATAACTATGAAATCGGGCTAATCAAGCGAGCCCTGTCGGGCTATAAGGTTAGTTGTGCTAGCTTGTTTAGCCCGATTACCAAAAAACAAAAGCACTAAATTAGTAAAAGACGCACCCTAATATATGCTTGGTTTGATATATGACACAAAAAATAATCTTAGATCCAAATAATTCCTTCATTTATATATGTGTGTGCGCATGCACACGCATACCCTTTCAATCAACCTTTTAAATTGGAAAAATAGAGTTTCGAAGGTTTTGAAGGAACCTTTCTCCACATTGAAAAAAAAATGTAGGCTTGCACTAATATATATATATATATATATATATATATATAT
>CM008333.1:34340888-34353124 GCA_002525835.2 Ipomoea batatas | reverse complement strand
CTCTACTCTCCCAACGAGTATTTGATAAATATTTTAGTCAAGTTTGGAACATTATCAAGTAAAATTTTCCACCTTTAAGGACAACTTAAAAATAAAGCATATAGGCGCTAAAATGAAATTGCTTTAATACAAGAATGTGCTATATCACTAAATTCCTAATTTCTTCAATTAGAATCCCAAAAATAGCATTAGCCATTAGAACAGGTCAACAATACATTATATATAATATGCATTCTGCCATTTCTGCCGACTGCAATTCGCCAATTCACAAAATACTTAAATACCTTTGCGATTGCAAATCTGCGATTTGCGAATTGCGAATTGAGAAGGCACTGCGAATTTGCGATGGCTCAGTGTGACTTGTGAGTTGTGAGCGGTGGGTGCACGGTGCGACAACGTCTCTTTCAGAAGTCAGATAGTCTTCTCTAATCTGACTTCCAAACAATTAACCATATTATTATTTTTTAATATATACTAAGTATAAAGTAATATATATTATATATATATATAATATATCTTATGACCTATGGCCTTCTATAGAGATGCCCTGGACAGGTGCCTACCTTGCACATGCTCCAGGGTCGGCCTTGAAAGTGAAGGGGGCTGTTGTGCACAGTGAATAGTTTACCTCTCTACAAACTGTAAGGCTAGATTGTGGGACACTTGGGATGGGTGATTCCATTTTCGTCACAAACAAATTGAGAGAGCCTATCCACCTTCAACCTCCATTTTGCTTAGTATCAGAGATAATCAACGTAGCAACAAAGATATGCTTCATCTCATATTTCAGAGATGGAACTACTGGCTCGTTCATAGAAGAAGCTTCCTACTTCGTCTTAAATCAAGAGAAAGTATAATTAACTTGAAAACTAAATTTTACTTGATTACCATAGTATTTTTGCATTTAGTTGTTAATTATTAATTTGATCATATTTAGTTTGTTTGTTAATTATTTAAAATGAATATGTCATTATAATCGTGCAAGTAAAATATAATTCTAAATTAAAAAAACAAGTATAAAATGCTTTAGGATTCGAATCAAGCAACAGCGGATCCGTGGCGCAATGGTAGCGCGTCTGACTCCAGATCAGAAGGTTGCGTGTTCGATTCACGTCGGGTTCAATCCCCTCTTTCCGCACGGATTATTTTTTCCCTCACCCTAACGAATGCCTACTATATGTGTATATTATAAACTCCAATATACTTAGATAGTCTTGATTGACCAGATCAATCCTTCACCAATGATCAATTTTGAACCCAAAAAAAACAAAAAAAAAAAAACAAAAACAAAAACACTAACTACAGTAATAGTTCCTCACTTCCTCTAAACACTCAATTATGATCAATGCATTTTGATTCCCCATGTTCTTTACATGGCATTATAATTTAATGAATAAATCTTATATATGTCCATTCTTGATCCAACCTTAAAAGAATGTTTCTTAGAATAAATATGTATATTATCAAAGGAGAAATCATTCGAACTACACAGAAATGACATCATCAATGTACACACAATAAAATCACATAGTACGTTCAATGCGCATTGTATGATTTAGGGCTAGGGGTAGGCGCGAAGCGTAATGGAACGGATTTGGGGTGAATTCACATTTCATCCGCTAAAGGTGGATTTGAAAAATCAAAATCACAAACTTTCAAGAATCTCATTAAAAAAACAAATATCTAATTTTTAAATACAAATAATTAATTTAAAATTCAAACAAATTTAAATTGCAAATCTTCGTTTATTTTCAATTCTTCATTCATCTTCAACGCAGTGTTGAACTTGTGATTGCGATTTCGTGAATAAGAACAAATTTGACTTAAAGAATGAAGAAGACGGAAAAAATGACAAATGTGAAAGAGAAATCTTAAAGACTAAGACCCTATGCTAAATATAGAAACCTAGTTGCCAACATGATTATGAACCTAGATAGTCACACCAAATTGTCTTGTGGGATACAGAGAGTTAGAAATTTTTGATAAGTTGTTACTCTAGTTAAATTATTTTGTTAATGAAACTAATAAAATTAATTTCTAACTAGTATGTTGAAGTTTTAAAAAGTTAGTAGTTAGTACCAAAGGGCTATATAAATAACCCTTGCTTAATGCATCTTTGTAGAGTCTAAGAGAATTTAATGGAGTTAATGTTCAATTTAGTCATTGACTATATTAATTTTTTCCAATTTAGTCCTAAATAATTTTTTGTGCTTAATTAGGTTTTCAAATTTGATAATTTTACTCAATTGAGTCCTCGGCTGTTAGAATCAATGACTAAATCGAGAAAATTCATTATAGTTTATGACTAAATTGTGTAAAATCATTATAATCAAAGATTAATTTAGATAAAATTACTATAATTGATGACTAAATTGAATATTAATAGATGTGAAATTACCAAGTTATCTTAACAGATGACTCAATTGAATAAAATTATCAAAGTCGATGACTTAATTAAGCACAAAAAATCGCTTAGGACTAAATCAAGAAAAATCACTATAGTTGATGATTAAATTAGGTATTAACTCGAATTTTATGTAAATGAATTCTAGAAATTTGTGTACTTTTTTTGTGCTCAAGTAGTCAAGTAGATGGATGTACGAAAGGACGCTGGTTCCTTAAGGTTGTTCAAAAAAACACTACACCAAGGCACGCTATGAGATAGAGATGGCATGTAGTGGCTCTCTCATATGCAGGGATGTCATGAGATCAAGTCTCAGTGGAGGCGATACTAACTCTTTATGCTTCAACAAGTTGAGAAAATATGTATGAACAGGGAGGGTTAGTTGTATTAAAAAAAAGGAATTAGAAAAAAAAGGATATCATGAGATCGAGCCTCAGTGGAGCCGATATTAGCTCTTTATGCTTCAACAGGTTGAGAAATTATGTATGAACAAATACTACAATATAATAGGGTTAGTTATGCTTCAACAGGTTGAGAAAGTATGTATGAACAGATACTATAATATAATAGGGTTAGTTGTATTAAAAAAAAAAACAGATACTATAATATAACATGGTTAGTTGTATTAAAAAAAATGCACGCTATGAGGGTAGTTTTTAAATAATTCAGAACTATGTATAGTTTATTAGAATCCAAAGAATTTTGTGAGGTAAATATATTGTAAATTAAACAAATGACATCATTAGAGTAAGGTTAATAAATTATTAGCTCACTAAAATGCATTTGGTTTACAAACGAGTATAAAAGAAATATAAAATATTTGTGAAAATGGATATGAAAAAGTGTGAAAATAAGTTAACAAAAAGCAATTGAATTGCCGATAATTAAAATGACCAAAACGGGTAAACGGCTCAAATATATCTATACAATTAGATGGCATGATGGCAGGGCAAACATTTGTGTGAGACCGTCTTATCATGAAATGGGTCGGGTCAAGATACAAATGTAATACTTATATGCACAAATGTCATACTTATATGCTCAAATATAATAATAATCAAGAATAAAATTTTTGTTACTTATAACGGTAAATGTAATACTTTTAAGGGAAAATACAATTTTTTTACATTTCGATTTAAAAGTATTACATTTTTCCTCAAAAGTATTATATTTCCCTTATAAGTATGTGGCACTTCTCAACATTACTTAATATGAAAAATATATTACTTTTTTTTTTTGGTAAATTCACGAGGTCTTTCTCGGTCCAGGTACACTCACGTTCTCTTGGTTCCGGGAGGCACGGGAGCTAGCCCAAAGCGAATCGTCACTTGTGGGAATCGAACCCGGGTTCTCCCGGAATTCTTCCCCACAAAGAGAGCTCACTTTCCACTTGAGCCACCCTTACAAAAAATTGTATTTTTATTTTTGAAATCAAAGGCGAAATATCATTAAATAGAGTCCAAGCTCAAAACGTGAGCAATGGAGGGGAAAGGATAAGAAAAACAGTCCATACGGTCAGTCATAGACAAGGCTTCCCTAGCTAAACAATGGGCAACCCTGTTCGCAGACCGTTTAACAAACAAAAAAAAATTGTATTTTTATTAGTATTATATTTGAGCATATAAGTATGACATTTGCATGCTGCTCCGACCCAATCTGACCCATCTCACGAATAAATATCCGTGAGACGGTCTCATACAAGAGTGACCCTTACATAATAGGATGACATAGCTTATGAGTAGAAGAATATTAAGTAGCAACTATGGTAGTTTATTAAGTTTAACTCTAAATTTAAGACCTTTATTGATTCATTCCTAAAAATAGTGAATGAGATTAATTGTGAGATGCGTCTTAATTACTTACATGTTCCTAAATGCTTTATATACTAAATACACCAATACTTACAACAAATCTAAATCCAATGACTTAAGTTGAATAATATAAGGGAAAAATACAATTTTATTTCCTTAACTTCATAGTGAGTTGAGCTTATTTTATAAAAATCGAATTTTTACAATTTGAGTAAGTACTTTCCTAAAACTAAATTGGAAACTAATTTTTCCGGCCACAAAACCAAATAAAAACAGTAAGTATCGCTACGCACTTAATACTTCACTTTCCTAAAACTAAATTTTTTGAAATAAACTTTCCTAAAACTAAATTAATCAATCCTAACAAGTTTACCGTTAGGCTACTGACTGAAATTATATATACCCCTTCTACACAACCCTCTCCATCCAAAGATTTCTCTGTTTCGATCTTCCGACTCGTAACTCACTCCAAGATTTCTCTATTCCTGCCTTTCTGTGTTTCATATTTCATACGCATCGCTTAATCTTAATCGAAAGTTGAAAGCTTTTCCAGAATTTTGAGTTTGTTGGGGGGCGATATGATGGTTCCACCCAGACACAGACACAGACGCGTACGCAGACGTGTGTTTGGGGTACACCAAGTTGAGTTTCACGGCGTAAACCTGAGCGTGACCGTGACGAAGAGAGCCGCCGAGGTTGACCAATGGGTGAGCGAGGTGGTCCACAACAACCGCCTCGTCCTCCACAACCTCATCGTCGGCCTCGACATCGAGTGGCACCCCTGTCTTGCCGGGGAACACAACCCCGTCGCCACGCTCCAGCTTTGCGTCGGGAAAACCTGTCTCATTTTTCAACTTTTACACAGGGATTACACTCCCCATTCTCTCCTCGCCTTCCTGGCTAATCCCCAATTCACGTTCGTCGGCGTCGGCGTCGGAGATGACGCGCAGAAGCTTCGCCGGGACCACGGGTTGGTGGTGGAAAACGTTGCGGATTTGCGGTGGGTGGGCGCGGGGGTTTACGGTTCGGAGCGGTTTATGAGGATGGGGTTGAAGAGAATGGCGTGGGAAGTTGTGGGAATGGTGATGGAGAAGCCATTAGAAGTGACTCTTAGCGATTGGGATTCCAACACTCTTACCTTTCGCCAAATTGAATATGCTTCCATTGATGCATTTGTTTCCTCAGAAATTGGTATCAAATTGTTCATTAGCTTACAGAGAGTTACAGGGACTGGTATACCATTTAGTTGTTGATAAGTTGAGCGGTTTTGTTGTAAAGTTGGTCTGAGTTCTAAAGTTTTCAATTGTATCTCTCTAAAATCTCACTATGCTAAATACAGTCATACTTTGAAATAAGAAATTTACTTCTCCACTATAGTGATTTTTTTTTTTTCAATTTAATCTTAAATAATTTTTTGTACTCAATTAGGTTTTCGTATTTGTTAGGATAGTTTGGTAATTTCACCTCTATTAATATCTAATTTAGTGATTGACTATAAAATTTTTTACTCAAGTTAATATTCGATTATAATGATTTTACCTAAGTTAATACTCAACTATAATAATTTTTCTCAATTTAGTATTTGATTCTAACAACTGAGGATTACTTAGCTCTTTCATTAAAAGGATTTTTTGTGTGTTAATTTTTCATCCTCATTATGGCGTAATAGCATGTTTGGAAGTTATAGAGATTCTGATGCTTTGTCTATCCAATGCCACTCTGCTTCTGATGTGTGCAGTCTTAATTTCTTTGAACACAGAAAACGCAAACTAAATCCAGAAATTGAGGGAAAAAGATTCCAACACAGAATGTTTAATGTATATATAGTTTTTAAGATAGAAATACCAGTGGATCTGTGGCGCAATGGTAGCGCGTCTGACTCCAGATCAGAAGGTTGCGTGTTCGATTCATGTCAGGTTCAATCCCCTATCCATACGTGTTTTACCATTTTTTATCGCAGTGTATCCCATCACGCTTTTATCCTTTTTCATTGCTCACGTCAGGTTCAATCCCCTATCCATACATGTTTTATCATTTTTATCGCAGTTTTTATCGTAGTGTATCCCATCACGCTTTTATCCTTTTTTATTGCTCACGTCAGGTTCAATCCCCTATCCATACGTGTTTTATCATTTTTTATCGCAGTGTATCCCATCACGCTTTTATCCTTTTTCATTGCAGTGAATGCTGCCCTTGAAGAATAGTTTTTATTAGTTGGCAATCTTGGCATAGGTTGGTCCAAAACTTTTCTTGTAATTTCTATTCATAAGAAACTCTCATGTAGGCAAAAAAAATCATAAAACAAGTGGTATGTTATTTGTATATTTTTATTTTTTCTTAACAAAGATGTGGTTGTGATTTGTCTTTCCACAAAGGAATGTGTGAACCTATGATGAATGGAGCCACAAAACAAGGTGTTTATATAAACGGGTTGTGTAAGGTTATTACACTTAAGTTTTAAGGAGCTTATTACACAGCAGGGCCGGTTTTTTGTTTTTTGGGGCCCCGTTCGTATAAAAAAATGAGGCCCTACCAAAAGTGTAATCAATAAGGCAATATGATTCGAACCTTTGATCTTAAGTAAGAAATACAATAAATTTACATTTTTACCACTACTCCATTTAGAATCTTTTGCAAACTTTTTATTTTTTAATGTCTTAAGTAGCTAAGTAAAAATTAAATATTGGGCCCTCAAAAATTTGGGGCCCTGTGCTGTAGCCCAGCTTGCACAGCCCAAAATCCGGCCCTGTTACACAGTAAATTTAGCAAAGCTATGTAAAGAAACTTCATACAAGGGTCAGAAATTAAAGGAATATTATCAGGAGAAGCTGTTCTAGTTAAGATAATTACAATAAAAACAGTGTTGAAAATCTAGGTAGATATATAATTTGTGTAAGCAAGGAGATTAGCTCAACTCATATGTAGCTTAGACGTTTAGTTAATTAGATGTTTTTTTTTTTTCGCAGGTTGTTAGATAACGAACTGCATAAACTGGCTGTTGAGGGAAAAAACATTCCAAAACAGAATGTTCATCTCTATATTGGTGTAAGATATAGGACATCATCAATGGATCCGTGGCGCAATGGTAGCGCGTCTGACTCCAGATCAGAAGGTTGCGTGTTCGATTCACGTCGGGTTCAATCCCCCCATACATTGCGGATTACTGTTTTAAATCGCAACGAATAGGCTTCGATATGGAGTTTGAAAATATTTCCTTACAGAATTCACATAGTTTATGTCACTTCCTATTTGACTATTTTTTGTATGATTAGTTTTCTTCCTTTTTCTTTTTATTTTAAATTTCAAACTCACTACAAAATGTCGCAATAGATAATGTATTTGTGTCAGTAGTAAAATACTCCATATATATATAATTATATATATGCGGGTAGGTTCTAAAAATCAATGAAAAAATTTAATTTTAAATTTAAACTATAAATGCTAGACTCTAAAATCAGTGGACTATGCAGATTTTGTGATCCGAAGTTCCGAACAATGTATGTGAGCATTGTTCTTCATTGTTTTGGTAAGAGGAATAGTTAAATAAATCCAAGGTGATATGTGCAATTTATAAGTTTATTGCAAGAAACAATTATTTCTGCATGGTTAGTAATGCGTGGTTGCATCTCGGGTTAGCAACCAAAAGGATTAAAAATATTGATATGTAATGATTCAGATAAAGTTAGTATTTCAATTACTAATTTTGTTGTTTATTATGAAGTTTTCAATAATTTGTAAATTTTATTCTTATTTTTAATGAAATTATTAATTTCATAATCTTTCTTTTATTTACAAGTTTTATTTCAATATGTTAGCGATGTAATTAAAGTTGTTATTTCAAATTCAAATAAAAATAATAATAAGAATGTTGCTTATCGTTCTAATGTAAAAGTAAACTTTAAAAGGAACATAATAATTACACAAGTATAATTTCAAAAATAAAATAAAATATTAAATTATATTCTTTTATTTACATTTTCAATTAAACTATATCTATTTAAAACCATAACATTAAAACGACACTTCCTAAAATGTAGCCGTGCATCGCACGGGAGAAATACTAGTATACTTTAAAATTAGAGAAAATTATTAAAATATCACTATATTTAATTTTTTTTGTATACTATTGACCCTGTTATATCTGTCCATATACTTTCTCAAAGTACTGAAGCCCAACAAAGTCAATATTGCCCCCACTGAGGCTCGAACCCATGACCTCCCACTAGGGAGAATCACTTTATGCCGCTTGATCACAAGGCCTTTGGCATATCACTATATTTTATATTCATTGGAATTTTTAAATTTCGATATACTATTCAAATTGGTTCTTAATTTTCTTATAGCAACATGTTGCTCTCCTTTATAAAACATTTTAGTATCATTATTGGTTGTAACAAATTTACAATTTAGTCCAAATTATTTAGTGGTTGAGATTAATTAAATTGATATGGACGGCCTGCTATCCATTAGCATTAACGTAAGCTTGCCCCAGCAATCTTTGCAATTTATATCTTGGAGTCTAGGGTCCTCGAAACGAGGATATATAAAATTTATATTCGTACGTACAGATTTTCATAACACAAACCACAAAAAATAATAACAAAAGACACATACATATATTATATATTTACTTATTTTTCAAATCTGATTTATGTACATAATTTGTGTTTGTAAGCACATAATTTCACAATACAAGACAGAAAAATTTATTACATAATACACAATTACTTATTTGTTTCAAGTATAGAATTTCATAACACACACAAAAATCACAACATAAGATGCATACACATGCACCAGAGTCCACAGTGCACTATGACTCTTGATCCATGGTATACGGATTGAACATTCTTATCTACCGGAGTAGTTAACTCCGACATGTAAGAAATATCAAATAGTTTGGAAAAATAGTTCAGACATATCAAATAAAATTTTAGTATTAGAGTTCGAATGAATACTTAAATGTATGGAGACATGACAAGACCTTGTGATCTAGTGGCACCCTGATGGAAAGGGATGGTTTCAAGCTTTAGTAGAGGCGATATTGATTTTTTGTGCTTCAGTAAGTTGATAATGTTGTTATGAATAGATACGTACAGCACTATAGTGATATTTTTACATTTTAGAATCAATTTTAAATAAAAATTTTATTGCAATTATATGACTAAAAGTGAAATTAATTTTGGGAAAAAAACCTCAAATACAAGGCATGTATTTGTTCACAGAGGAATTAACCTGTAAGATAAAAGTCTATTAATACTTAACAAATACATTCTTGAGCCGCAGGCTAACACCGGCGGATCCGTGGCGCAATGGTAGCGCGTCTGACTCCAGATCAGAAGGTTGCGTGTTCGATTCACGTCGGGTTCAAATCCCTTGTCCATCACGGATTAATTTTGTTCTCGAAACTTATCAAATATGGACATTTATAGTCTACTTTCTAGTTTCTGCTATTAAGATCGTAGTAAAGTTATGACTCTGGATTTAATTAACCTGGGGTAGTGTGGGAATTAACTTATAAAATGCATTAATTTTATTTTATACAATTCATACTTTGAGTGAGGGTAAATTATATTAGAAGGGTGAAAATTTTTAGATCAATCAGAAAATCGCAAATTGATAATCAAAATTTTTTGTTGGTTTCTATTATTCGATTTTAAAATGTGGGTCATTTCAATTATTTTTAAAAATCAATAGATAAATTGATGATTAACTCAATAAATTTTTAATATTTTATTTTATTTTATGTTTCCACGTTGAAGGTTTTAATCTTGCTAGCACTGCTTTAGATGCTAGAATTTTTAATGTTTTAAATTTTTTTGTTAATAGCTACTTGAGGCGGTCAATAATAGCCTTCAAGTAATTTGAGGTAAAAAAAAACATGCAAAAAGGATCGTTTCGAGTAAACATAACGTAACCGACCAATAGCTGTTGGTTATAATGAATTGATCGGTTATGAGAGTTTTGAAAAATGACTCACAGTTATTAACAAAAAATTGACCAAACTAATGATTGCACATTCCTAAATAATATTTCATGTATGTGGGCATAGATGTAAATGAGAAGAAGGGAAATAATAACATCAAATTTTCAGTGATTCAACAATACTCTACTACGTAAGGACTTCTCTTTTATAATTTTTAACTTTATTCTTTTTGTTCGTGCTGACACTTCTACAACTTTTACCCATTTGTAGCTTTGATATAACAAATAGCCACACGTAGTCACGTAGGGTTAGGTTGAATCACCGTTGACATCATCTTTGTTTATAGCATAATTTTTTTTAAAGGAAAGCCATTCACTCTACATTTGTCTCTAAAATAGTGAGAACTCATTGGGATACCATGTATGCATGTAATTTGTGCCATTTGGTTGAAAAAATGAAAAAAAAAAAAAAAGGAGCATATATATGAGTATGTCCATCCCTACTATAAAGTCGATAACTATGTGAAAACATATTCAGGATCAATTCACCCAATGGTTGGGCCTTCTAAGTAGCCAAATAGTGATAGACAACCTCCATTGCTACCACTTGTCACTATTAAAGTTGGGAGACCCAAAAAACCTAAGCATAAGATCTGTTGGGGAAGTAACTAAGGGTGGAGTGCGTGTATCTAGAGAGTATATAGGTTACCCTTCACTGCATAATATGTAAACAAAAGGGTCATAATAGTAGGAGAGGTTCCCTCATAAACCATTTACTTCAAATAGAGCCCAAGTAAAACCTCTATAATATGCTTGTAAGATTGTGAATCTTGAATGCAGGTTATATCCTACTTGGTTTCTACTTTGTTTTTTTAAAACAAATTAATCGACTGTATTTATCACTGTATTAGAAACAATAAATAATAAAAACAGTGCAGGAAAAATAAATGAACCAGGATATGTTCACGCAGTTCGGAGCACCTTCTCCTACATCTGCGGGGCCACACAAAGGTGAAACCCAACTCCACTAGATGATCAAAGATGTTACAAGGTTCTTCAGATATCCATCCTCATGATGGCCTAATCTATTACACCCACAAACATCACCATCTCCTGAGTTGGTAGTGTGTCAACTTCTTCAGTTTTTCCGGGCCAATCAGCAAGTCTTCCACTTGATGCAGTAAACAGGACAACAACATAAAACTAGTCTAAGAAGCCATATTACAATGATCTTGAGTCTGTGTCAGACTAACAGACTTTACAGATTAAAACAGAAGGCTAAGACTATAACAGTAGATCTTTAATGTTAAAACAGCAGGGAACTTTGGTGATCTTTTCAGTGAAATCTACAATTCAACTTCTGAGGTTTCAGCTCTATTTATACTTGAATATCTGAGCTCCTTCCCTGTATTAGATCTCCTCAAATCAAGGTAAGGCACTCATCTACATCTTGCCTTAATTTTCTCATCTCTGACATTTCTGCTTGAATAAACAAGAACCATTCATCCCATGCAAATTAAACAACTCTAAAACTATACCTTAGGCATAATTAATTAAACCACTTAATTAACAAATAAATTGCCAACTAAAACTATACATTAAAATCCCTAACAATGCTAACAACATCATTGTATTATGGAATATTAGAACTAATTAATTTGATTTTTGAACTATTATGGCTTCAAGAAATAACCAAGGAGTTGATGGTGACCAATTTGGTGCTTAGGTAGAACATGTACTTGGTGATGAGCAAGTTGAAGCTGATGAAGGTGTCACTCAGCCATAAGAGATACCAATTCACACACAACCTAAATATGTTATTAGTGATCGATTTTGAAGCAATGCCAATAGAGATCTAGAGTCACCATGAATCCCTTACCTATGATTTTGAAATTTTAATTGACTTAGTGCATCTATCAACATATGATGTTACCATTGAGAGTCTAGGTGATATTGTAATTCTTAGATTTGTTGGATTTAGTTAAAACTTCACTAATGCTTTTCACTTTGCAATTATTTAGGTGAGAGCTTGAACATTGGAGCTCAAATAAGTATTCATGAAGTCCAATCTAGTTATCGATCCCAACAAAAAAAAA